>CM022701.1:93572256-93917256 GCA_012295165.1 Asparagus setaceus
ACCTATAATTTTTTCTATTTTTATTTATTTTGACCCATTGATAAATAATTATAAAGAGTCTAAAATTTATAATTTCATGAGCTGTAACCCACAATTGTTTTTAATTTTTGTTCATTTGGACTTATAGGCAAATAATTTTGTATAGTCCAAAATTCATGATTTCATAAGCTATTACCCATGATTTTGAGCCATTTATATTTATTTCAAACTATTAATAAATAATTTTATGGAGTCTGAAATTTTCAATTTCATGAGCTATAACCCGTGATTTTTGGCCATCTTTATTCAATCCATTGGATAATAATTTCATGTTGTCCAAAACTTAAAATTTCATGAGCTATTGGCAAATATTTTTTTGGCCATTTTAATTCATTTTAAGCAATTGGCAAATATTTTGGGGAGTCTAAAATTCATGATTTCATAAGCTGTAACTAACAAATTTTGGACATTTTTATTCATTTTGACCCATTGGCAAATAATTTAGTGGAGTCCAAAATTCACAATTTCATGGGCTATTACCCATGATTTTAGTTATATTTATTCGTTTCGACCTATTGGCAAATAATTTTATGGAGTCCAAATTTTACATTTCATGAGGCATAGCCTTTGATTTTTGGCCATTTTCATTCTATTCAACCCATGGGCAAAGAATTTCATGGATTCCAAAATTTATGATTTCATGAGCTATAACCTATAATCTTTTTTTATTTTTATTCATTTGGACCCATTGGCAAATAATTTCATGGATCCAAAATTCAAGATTTTTTGAGCTACTACCCATGATTTTTGGCCATTTATATTCATTTCAACCCATGGGAAAATAATTTTACGGAGTCTAAAATTCATGATTTCATGTGCGATAACCCACGATTTTTTATCATTTTTATTCATCTTGACACATTTACAAATAATTTCACATTGTTAAAAATTCATTATTTCATGAGCTACTACTCTCGATTTTTAGCGATTTTATTTATTTGACCGAAGGGCAAACAATTTAGTGGAGCCCAAAATTCACGATTTCATAAGCTATAAGACTCAATTTGTAGTCATTTTTATTCATTTTGACCCATTGAAAAATAATTACATGTAATCTAAAATTCACGATTTCATGAGAAATAACCCATATTTTTGCCATTTTTAGTTGTTACGACCCATTAGCAAACTATTTCATGGAGTCTAAAATTCACGATTTCATGAGCTATTACCCATAATTTTTGGTTATTATTATTTATTTTAACCCATTGGCAGATAATTTCATAGAGTCCAAAATACACAATTTCATAAGCTATGACCCACAAATTTTCTCCATTTTTAGTCATTTTGACTCGTAGATAAATAATTTCACGTAGTTCAAAAGTCACAATTTCATGAGATATAACCCACAATTTTTGGCCATTTTTAGTCATTTTGACCAGTTGGTAAATAGTTTTGTGGAGTCCAAAATTCATGATTTTACGAGCTACGACCCATGACTTATGCTATTTTTATTAGTTTTGACCCACTGGAAAATAATTAAGCGGAGTATTAAATTCATGATTTCATGAGCTATAACCCAAGATTTTTGTCCATTGTTGTTCATTTTGACCCATTAGCAAATAATTTCGTGCACTCAAAAATTCACAATTTTATTAGCTATAATCCATGACTTTTGGCCATTTTTATTTGTTTCAACCCATTGGCAAATAATTTCACGTGGTCCAAAATTCACAATTTCATGGGCAATTACTCACAATTTTTGGCCTAATTAATCCGTTTCGACCCATTTGCAAGTAATTTCACGGAGTCCCAAATTTCATGATTTTATAAGCTATAACCTATACTTTTTTGCTAATTTTATTCATTTTGACACATTGGCAAATAATTTCACATAGTCAAAAATTCACAATTTTTGGCCAATTTTATTTATTTTAACCAATTGACAAATAATTTTGTGTAGTCCAAAATTTATGATTTCATGAGCTATAACCCATAATTTTTGGCCATTTTTTTCATCTTGACCCACTGGTAATAAAATTTATGTAGCCTAAAATCACGAGCTATAACCCATGACTTTTGGCTATTTTTAGTCATTTCGACCCATTGGCAAATTATTTAACAGAGTCCAAATTTCACGATTACATGAGCTATAACTCATAATTTTTGGCCAATTTTATTTATTTTAACCCATTGGCAAATAATTTAACAGAGTCAGAAATTCACAATTTAATGAGCTACAACCCACGATTTTTGTCCATCTACATTCATTTTGATCCATAGGCAAATAATTTCACGTAGTCCAAAATTACGATTTCATGAGCTATTACCCTTGATTTTTGGCTATTTATATTCGCTTCAACAAATAATTTTATGTAGTCCAAAATTCACAATTTTATAAGCTATTACCCTAAATTTTTGCCATTTTATTTATTTCAACCTATTGGCAAATAATTTCATGGAGACTAAAATTCATGATTTTATGAGCTATAACAATGAATTTTGGTTATTTTTATTCATATCGACCAATTGGAAAGTAGTTTCACGTAGTTAAAAATTGATGATTACATAGGCTATTGCCTATGATTTTTAGTTATTTTTATTCATTTCGATCCATTGACAAATAATATGATGAAAGCCGTAATGCACAATGTCTTGAGCTACCCCTGATTTTTGGCTATTTTCAGTCATTTTCAACCATTAGCAAATAATTTTGTGGAGTTCAAAGTTCACAATTTCATAGGCTATAACCCATGATTTTTGGATATTATTATTTGTTTCATCGCATTGGTAAATAATTTTATGGAGTCCAAAATTCATGATTTCGTGAGTTATTACCCATAATTTTTGACCATTTTATTAGTTCGACTAATTAGCAAATAATTTCGTGGAGTCTAAAATTCATGATTTTTTATTCATTTTGACCCATTGGCAAATAATTATGCAGAGTCCAAATATCATGATTTCATAAGTTATAACCCACGAGTTTTTTCCATTTTGTTCATTTTGACCATAGGAATATAATTTCACATTGAAAAAGTTCACGATATCATAAGCTATAACCCATAATATTTAGCCATTTATATTTGTTTCAACCTCCTAGCGCCCAAAATTCACGATTTCACAAGCTATTATCTATGATTTTCGACCATTTTATCTTCTTTTTGACCCATTGGCAAATAATTTCACGTAGTTAGAAATTGATAATCTCATTAGCTATTACCACCCATGATTTTTGGCCATTTTAATTTATTTCGATCTAATGGCAAATAATTTTGTGAAGTCTAAAATTTTCATGAGCTATAACCCACAATTTTTGGCCATTTTTATTCAGTTCGACTAATTAGCAAATAATTTCATGGAGTCTAAAATTCATGATTTTTATTCATTTTGACCCATTGGCAAATAATTATGCAGAGTCCAAATATCATGATTTCATGAGCTATAACCCACGAGTTTTTTTCCATTTTGTTCATTTTGACCATAGGAATATAATTTCACATTGAAAAAGTTCACGATATCATAAGCTATAACCCATAATATTTAGCCATTTATATTTGTTTCAACCTCCTAGCGTCCAAAATTCACGATTTCACAAGCTATTATCTATGATTTTCGACCATTTTATCTTCTTTTTGACCCATTGGCAAATAATTTCACGTAGTTAGAAATTGATAATCTCATTAGCTATTACCACCCATGATTTTTGGCCATTTTAATTTATTTCGATCTAATGGCAAATAATTTTGTGAAGTCTAAAATTTTCATGAGCTATAACAACGAATTTTGGCCATATTTATTCATTTCTGCCCATTGGAAAATAATTTCATGTAGTCCAAAATTCACAATTTCATGGACTATTACCCATTATTTTTGGTTATTTCTATTCGTTTCAACTAATTGGCAAATAATTTCACAAAAGCCATAATTCATAATGGCCTGAGCTATAACCCATGACTTTTTGCTATTTTGTGGAGTTCAAAGTTCACAAATTCATAAGCTATAACCAACAATTTTTTTGCATAATTATTCATTTCATCACATAGGAAAATATCTTTGTGGCGTACAAAATTCATGATTTCATGAGTTACTACCCATGATTTTTGGCATTTTTAGTATTTTGACCAATTGATAAATAATTTTGTGGAGTCTAAAATTCACAATTTCATGAGCTATAACCCATGATTTTTGGCCATTTTATTCATTTTGACCCATTGGTAAATAATTTTACATAGTCCAAAATTCATGATTTCATGAGCTATAACCCATAATATTTAGCCATTTATATTTGTTTCAACCTCCTAAGCGTCCAAAATTCACGATTTCACAAGCTATTATCTATGATTTTCACCATTTTATCTTCTTTTTGACCCATTGGCAAATAATTTCATGGAGTCTAAAATTCACAATTTCATTAGCTATTACCACCCATAATTTTTGGCCACTTTAATTTATTTCGATCTAATGGCAAATAATTTTGTGAAGTCTAAAATTTTCATGAGCTATAACAACGAATTTTGGCCATTTTATTCATTTTGACCCATTGGCAAATAATTTCATGGAGTCTAAAATTCACAATTTCATGGACTATTACCCATTATTTTTGGTTATTTCTATTCGTTTCAACTAATTGGCAAATAATTTCACAAAGCCATAATTCATAATTTCATGAGCTATAACCCATGACTTTTGCTATTTTGTGGAGTTCAAAGTTCACAAATTCATAAGCTATAACAACAAATTTTGGCCATTTTATTCATTTTGACCCATTGGCAAATAATTTTGTGGAGTCTAAAATTCATGATTTCATGAGTTACTACCCATGATTTTTGGCCATTTTATTCATTTTGATCCATTGATAAATAATTTTGTGGAGTCTAAAATTCACAATTTCATGAGCTATAACCCACGATTTTTAAAATATTTAATTCATTTTGACCCATTGGTAAATAATTTTACATAGTCCAAAATTCATGATTTCATGAGCTATAATCTATGATTTGTTTTTTCCATTTTTATTCATTTTGACCCATGGCAAATAATTTTGTGTTGTCTAAAATTCAAGATTTCATAAGCTATTACCCACAATTTTAGACATTTATATTTATTTCAACCTATTAGCAAATAATTTCTTGAAGTACAAAATTCATGATTTTATGGGCTATAACCCAATATTTGTTTTCATTTTTATTGATTTTGACCAATAAGAAAATAATTTTGCATAGTCCAAACTTCATGATTTGAAGCTATTAAACACTTTTGACCTCTTGGAGAACAAAATTCACTATTTCATGAGCTATTACCTATGATTTTTGACCGTTTATATTTATTTTGACCCATTGGCAAATAATTTCACGTAGTTAGAAATTGATAATCTCATTAGCTATTACCACCCATGATTTTTGGCCATTTTAATTTATTTCGATCTAATGGCAAATAATTTTGTGAAGTCTAAAATTTTCATGAGCTATAACAACGAATTTTGGCCATATTTATTCATTTCGCCCATTGGAAAATAATTTCATGTAGTCCAAAATTCACAATTTCATGGACTATTACCCATGATTTTTGGCTATTTTATTCATTTTGACCCATTGGCAAATAATTTCATGTAGTCCAAAATTCACAATTTCATGAGCTATAACCCATGATTTTTGGTTATTTTTACTCTTTTCAATTCATTGGCAAATAATTTTGTGGAGTTCAAAGTTCACAAATTCATAAGCTATAACCAACAATTTTTTTGCATAATTATTCATTTCATCACATAGGAAAATATCTTTGTGTGCGTACAAAATTCATGATTTCATGAGTTACTACCCATGATTTTTGGCATTTTAGTAGTTTTGACCAATTGATAAATAATTTTGTGGAGTCTAAAATTCACGATTTCATGAGCTATAACCCACGATTTTTAAAATATTTAATTCATTTTGATCCATTGATAAATAATTACACATAGTGCAAAATTCTTGTTTCATGAGCTATAATCTATGATTTGTTTTTCCATTTTTATTCCTTTTGACCCATAGGCAAATAATTTTGTGTTGTCTAAAATTCAAGATTTCATAAGCTATAACCCATGATTTTTGGCCATTTTATTACTTTCAACCAATTGGCAAATAATTTCGTGGAGTCCAAATTCATGATTTTATGGGCTATAACCCAATATTTGTTTTCATTTTTATTGATTTTGACCAATAAGAAAATAATTTTGCATAGTCCAAACTTCATGATTTGAAGCTATTAAACACTTTTGACCTCTTGGAGAACAAAATTCACTATTTCATGAGCTATTATCTATGATTTTCGACCATTTTATCTTCTTTTTGACCCATTGGCAAATAATTTCACATAGTCCAAAATTCATAATTTCATGAGCTATTACCCATGATTTTTGGCATTTTTAGTATTTTGACCAATTGATAAATAATTTTGTGGAGTCTAAAATTCACGATTTCATGAGCTATAACAACAAATTTTGGCCATTTTATTCGTTTCTACCCATTAGAAAATAATTTCACATAGTGTGAAATTCACAATTTTATGGACTATTACCCATGATTTTTGGCCATTTTATTACTTTCAACCAATTGGCAAATAATTTCGTAGAGTTCAAAGTTCATAATTTCATGAACTATAACCCACAATTTGTGGACATTATTATTCGTTTCATTGCATTGGCAAATAACGTTGTGGTGTCCAAAATTCACGATTTCATGAGTTACTACCCATGATTTTTGGCCATTTTTATTACTTTCAACCAATTGGCAAATAATTTCGTGGAGTCCGAAATTCATGATTTCATATGCTATAACTCAAGACGCAAGATTTTTGGCTATTTTTATTCATTTTGACATAATGGCAAATAGTTACGCAGACTCCTAAATTCGCGATTTCATGAGGTATAACCCACGATTTTGTTCAATTTTCATTCCTTTTGACCCAAAGGCAAACAATTTCATGTAGTCTAAAATTTAAGATTTCATAAGTTGTTACCTACAAGTTTGCGCCGTTTATATTTGTTTCGACCCATTAGCAAATAATTTCCTAAAGTCAAAAATTCAAGATTTCGTGAGCTATATCCCTTGATTTTCAGCCATTTTTATTCATCTCAACCATTTGACAAACAACTCCACATTGTCTAAAATTTAAAATTTTCATGAGCTATTACCTATAAGTTTTGGTGATTTTAATTTGTTTTGACCTATGGTAAATAATTTTGTGCAATTTAAAGTTCATAATTTCATGAACTATAACCCACAATTTGTGGACATTATTATTCGCTTCATTGCATTGGCAAATAACGCTGTGGTGTCCAAAATTCACGATTTCATGAGTTACTACCCATGATTTTTGGCCATTTTATTACTTTCAACCAATTGGCAAATAATTTCGTGGAGTCCAAATTCATGATTTCATATGCTATAACTCAAGACGCAAGATTTTTGGCTATGTTTATTAGTTTTGACCCATTGGCAAATAATTTCACATAGTCCAAAATTCACGATTTCATGAGGTATAACCCACGATTTTTTTCATTTTGGTTCGCTTTGACCCATAGGCAAATAATTTCATGGAGTCTAAAATTCACGATTTCATAAGCTAGTACTCACAATTTTGGCCATTTATATTTGTTTCGACCCATTAGCAAATAATTTCCTAAAGTCAAAAATTCAAGATTTCGTGAGCTATATCCCTTGATTTTCAGCCATTTTTATTCATCTCAACCATTTGACAAACAACTCCACATTGTCTAAAATTTAAAATTTCATGAGCTATTACCTATAAGTTTTGGTGATTTTAATTTGTTTTGACCTATGGTAAATAATTTTGTGCAATTCATAGTTCACACTTTCATGAGCTATAAACCATGATTTTTAGACATTCTTATTTGTTTCTTTGCATTGGCAAATAACTTTGTGGTGTCCAAAATTCAAGATTTCATGAGTTATTACTCATGATTTTTGGCCATTTTTATAGTTTCGATCCATTAGCAAATAACTTTATGGACCCTAAATTTGACGATTATATGAGCTATAATCCATAATTTTGGCTATTTCTAATGATTTTTATGCATTGGCAAATAATTTCTTGAGTTATAACCCACGATTTTTTTCATTTTGGTTCGCTTTGACCCATAGGCAAATAATTTCACATAGTCCAAAATTCACGATTTCATAAGCTAGTACTCACAATTTTGGCCATTTATATTTATTTCTACCCATTAGCAAATAATTTTTAAAGTCTTAAATTCATGATTTCATGAGCTATAACCCATGATTTTGGCTAATTTTGTTCGTCTTGACCCTTTAGTAAGTAATTTCATGTTGTTTGAAATTCAAAATTTCATTTGCCAGTAGCCATAATTTTTAATAATTTTAATTTATTTTGACCAATTAGCAAATAATTTCATGGAGTCTAAAATTTTGATTTCATAAGCTATAATTTATGAATTTTGGACATTTTAATTCATTTTGACCCATTGGCAAATAATTTCTTGAGTTATAACCCAAGATTTTTGTCATTTTTATTTGTTTCTACCCATTGGCAAATAACTTTGTGGTGTCCAAAATTCATGATTTCATGAGTTATTACCCAAGATTTTTGGCTATGTTTATTAGTTTTGACCCATTGGCAAATAATTTTGCGAGCCTAAAATTATCGGTTTCATGAGCTATAGCTAACGAATTTTTTGCCATTTTTATTCATTTTGATGCATTGGAAAATAATTTCATGTTATCAAAAAATCATGATTTTATAAGCTATTACCCACTATTTCAGGTTAATTTTGACCCATTGGCAAATAGTTTTGCGGAGCCCAAAATTCACGATTTTATGAGCTATAACACACGATTTTTTGCTATTTTTAGTCATTTCCACCCATTGCCAAATAATTTCAAGGAGTTCAAAGTTTACGATTTCATGAGAGATAACTCACGATTTTTTGGCCATTTTTTATTTGTTTCATCCCATTGGCAAATAACTTTGTGGTGTCCAATATTCATGATTTCATGAGTTATTACCCAAGATTTTTGGCTATGTTTATTAGTTTTGACCCATTCGCAAATAATTTCATTGAGTCCAAATTTCACATTTCATGCACTATATATGATGATATTTCTCTATTTTTGTTTATTTTGACCCATTGGCAAATAATTTCATCGTGCCCAAAATGTATGATTGCATGAGCTATTACCCATAATTTTTGGCTACGTTTATTCATTTCGAACCATTAGCAAATAATTTTATGGAGCCTAAAATTCAAGATCTCTTGAGTTATAACCCAAGATTTTTTGTCATTTTTATTTGTTTCTACCCATTGGCAAATAATTTCACATAGTCAGAATTTCCCAATTTTATAGGCTATTATCCATGATTTTTTACCATTTTAATTCTTTTTAAATGATTTGCAAGTAATTTCATAGAGTCTAAAATACACGATATCATGAGCTATAACCCACGATTTTTGGCTATTTTTAGTCATTTCGATCCATTGGCAAATAATTTCATGTAGCCAAAAATTCACAATTTCATGAGAAATAGCCCATGATTTTTGGCCATTCTTAGTCATCTCAACTCATTAGCAAATAATTTTGCGGTTTTCAAAAATTCAAGATTTTATTAGCTATTACCCATGAATTTTCCCATTATTATTCATTTCAACCCATTAACGCATAATTAGGTAAAGTCAAAAATTCATGAATTCATGAACTCTAACCCACAATTTTTGCCCATTGGTGTTCATCTTGACCCATTGGCAAATAATTCCGTGTATTCCAAAATTGCTAGATCATTTCACATAATCTAAAATTCACTATTTGTTTTGATCAATTTCTAGATCATTTCACATAATCTAAAATTCACTATTTCTTGAGCTATAACCCATGATTATTGGCCATTTTGATTCATTTCGACCCATTGGCAAATAATTACACTAGTCCAAAATTCACAATTTCATTTGCTATTACCTATGATTTTTTGCCATTTTAATTTATTTCGACCACCCATTAGCAAATAATTTCACTTGTCCAAAATTCACAATTTCATTTGCTATTATTACCTATGCTTTTTGGCCATTTTAATTTGTTTCGACCCATTCACAAATAATTTCACGTAATGTAAAATTTACGATTTCACGAGCTATAACTAAGGAATTTTTGTCATATTTATTCATTTTGGCCATTTTTTTGTTTCGACCCATTGGCAAATAATTTCATATAGACCTAAATTCATGACTTTAAGAGAAATAATCCATGATTTTTGGCCGCTTTTAATCGTTATAACCCATTAGCAAATAATTTTATGGAGTTCAAAATTAATGACTTCATGAGCTATTATGCATGATTTTGGCTATTTTTATTCATTTTGAACTATTAGCAAATAATTTCATGGAGTCCAAAATTTATGATTTCATGAGCTATAATTCACGATTTTTATCATTTTATTCATTTTGGCTCATTGGCAATAATTTCATAAAGCCCAAAATTCACAAGTTCGTGAGCTATAACACACAATTTTAGCTATTTTATTCATTTTGACCCTTTAGGAAATAATTACGAGAGTCCATTGTTCACCATTTAATGAGCTACAATCCATATTTTGTTTTTCATTTTCGCTCATTTTGACCCATTGGTAAATAATTTCAGATAGTCCAAAATTCACGATTTCATGATTTATTACCCACGATTTTAGCTATTTATATTATTTTCCATAGATTAGCAGATAATTTTATGGAGTCCAAAATTCACAATTTCTTGAGCTATTACCCATAATTTTTGGCCATTTTAATTTGTTTCGACCCATTGGCAAATAATTTCATAAAGCCCAAAATTCACAAGTTCATGAGCTATAACAAACAAATTTTGGACATTTTATTCGATTTGACTCATTGGAAATAAATTTCATGGAGTCCAAAATTCATGATTTCATGAGCTATAACCCACGATTTTTTACCATTTTTATTCATTTTGACCCATTGGCAAATAATTTATAAAGTCCAAAATTCACAATTTCATGAGCTATAACCCACAATTTTTGCTATTTTATTCATTTTGACCCTTAGGAAATAATTTTGTAGAGTCCAAAATTCACGATTTCATGAGCTATAATCCATATTTTTTTTCTATTTTAGTCATTTTGACCCATTGGCAAATAATTTCTGATAGTCCAAAATTCATGATTTCATGAGCTATAACCCATGATTTTGGCTATTTATATTATTTTCCATAATTAGCAAATAATTTTATGGAGTCCAAAATTCACAATTTCATGAGCTATAACCCATAATTTTTGGCCATTTTATTTGTTTCAACACATTGTAAATAATTTTATAGAGTCTAAAATTCATGATTTCATGAGCTATAACAAACAAATTTTGGCCATTTTATTCATTTTGACCCATTGGAAATATCAATGGAGTTAAAATTCATGATTTCATGAGCTATAACCCATATTTTTGGTTATTTGTTTCATCCCATTGGCAAATAATTTGGATGTCCAAAATTCATAATTTCATGAGCTATAACCTATGATTTTTACCATTTTATTATTTCGCCCATTAGTAAATAATTTTGTGGAGTCCAAAATTCACATTTCATGAGCTATAACCATGATTTTTGTCCATTTTTATTCATTTCAACCAATTGTCAAATAATTTTATGGAGTCCAAACTTTACTATTTAATGAGCAATTACCCACGATTTTTGGCTATTTTTATTAAATTCAAACCATTGGCAAATAACGGGGAGTATTTCATGAGCTATAACCATAATTTTTGGCCATTTTATTCATGCCATTTATTTCAACCAATTGGCAAATAATTTTGTGGAGTCCAAAATTTATATTTCATGAGCTATAACCCATAATTTTTGGCTATTTTTATTCATTTCAAACCATTGGCAAATAATTTCAGGAGTCTAAAATTTCATTTTCATGAGCCATAATCCATAATTCTTGGCCATTTTAAATCATTTCGACCTATTTGCAAGTTATGAAGCTCAAATTCACGATTTCATAGCTATAACCCATAATTTTTACCATTTTTATTTGTTTCAACCCATTAGAAAATATTTTCACATAGTCCTAAATTCATAATTTTTGACCTTTTTTCATTTCGACTAATTTAAATATTTGAATCCAAAATTAAAGATTTCATGAGTATAACCTACAATTTTTGGCCATTTTATTCATTCAACCATTGGCAAATAATTTCATGTAGTCTAAAATCATGATTTCATGAGCTATAACCCATGATTTTTCTATTTTTAGTTTTAACCCATTGGCAAATATTTTTGTTGGGTCTAAAATTCATGATTTCATGAGCTATAACCCATAATTTTTGGCCATTTTATTCATTTTGACCCATTGGCAAATTTTTTTGTGGAGTCCAAATTTCATGATTTCATGAGCTATAACCCTGATTTTGGTCATTTTTATTTATTTTAACCCATTGGCAAATAATTTCACTAAGTCTAAAATTCATGATTTCATGAGCTATAACCCATGATTTTTCCATTTTATTATTTTGACCCATTGGCAAATAATTTCATGTAGGCTAAAATTTATGATTTTGCTATTAACCCACAATTTTAGCATATTTTATTTGTTTTGACCCATTAGTAAATAATTTTGTGAAGTCCAAAATTCACGACTTCATGAACAATAACCCGCGATTTTTGGCCTTTCTCATTCATCTTTACCTATTGGCAAATAATTTTTTGCAATGCAAAATTCACAAATTCATGAGCTATTATCCATGATTTTTTGCCATTTTAATTTATTTTGACCCATTGGGAAATAATTTTGCGGAGCCTAAAATTCACGATTTCATGAGCTATAACAAACAAATTTTGGTCATTTTTATTCATTTTGACCCATTGGAAATAATTTCATGAGTCCAAAATTCATGATTTCATGAGCTATAACCCATAATTTTTGGATTTTTAGTCATTTCAACTCATTGAAAAATAATTTCATTGAGTTCAAAATTCATGATTTCATAGCTATAACCAATAATTTTTGCCATTTTAGTGAAAAATTCAGATTTCATGAGTTATTAATCATGATTTTTGGCCATTTTTATTATTTTGACCTATTGGCAAATAATTTTGTTGAGTCCAAAATTCATGATTTCATGAGCTATAACCATGTTTTTGTCCATTTAGTTTTTGACCCATTGGGAAATAATTTTATGGAGCCTAAAATTCACGATTTCATGAGCTATAACAAACAAATTTTGGTCATTTTAATTCCTTTTGACCCATTGGAAAATAATTTCACGTAGTCTAAAATTCAGGATTTCACGGGCTATTGCACATAATTTTTGGACTTTTTTAGTCATTTCAACTCATTGAAAAATAATTTCGTTGAGTTCAAAGTTCTTGATTTCATATGCTATAACCAATAATTTTTTGCCATTTTTAGTGAAAAATTCAGGATTTCAAGAGTTATTACCCATGATTTTTGGCCATTTTTATTAGTTTTGACCTATTAGAAAATAATTTTGTTGAGTCCAAATTTCACATTTCATGAGCTATAGACCATGTTATTTGTCCATTTCGTTCTTTTTGACCCATTAGAAAATAATTTCAATGAGTCTAAAATTTATGATTTTATGAGTTGTTACCCATGATTTTTGTTATTTTAATTCATTTCAAACCAATAGCAACTAATTTCATGGAGTCTAGAAATTAATGATTTTATGAGCTATAACCCATGATTTTTAGCTATTTTTATTCATTTTGACCCATTGGAAAATAATTTCCGTGATTCGAAACTCTAGATTTCATGGGATATTACCCATGATTTTTAGCAAATTTAATTCATTTTGACCCATTTGCATGTAATTTCACGAAGTCCAAAGCTCGTGATTTCATGATCTATAACCCACTATTTTTTGCCAGCTTTATTCATTTTGACCAATTGATAAATATTTTTACATAGTCTGAAATTGACGATTTTTTACCATTTTAATTCATTTTGACAAATTGGTAAATAACTTTTTAGAGTTCAAAACTCATGATTTCATGACCTATAACCCATGACTTTTGGTAATTTTTATTCATATCGGTCCATTAGCAAATAACTTCAGATAGTCTAAAATTCACAATTTCATTAGAAATAACCCATAATTTTTTGGCCATTTTTAGTCGTTTTGATTCATTGACAAATAATTTCACAGAGTCCAAAATTCATGATCACATGAGCTATAACCCATGAATTTTGGCCATTTTTATTCATTTCAACCCATTGGCAAACAATTCTGCAGAGCCCAAAATTCATGATTTTATGAGCTATAACCCATATTTTTTGCCCATTCTTATTCGTTTTGACCCATAGAAAAATAATTTATTGGAATCCAAAATTTGTGATTTTATGAGGTTTAACCCATGATTTTTGGCCAATTTTAATTAATTTAACCCATTGGCAAATAATTTCACGAAGTCCAAAATTTACGATTTCATGAGCTACAACCTATGATTTTTTACCATGTTTTATTTATTTCAAGCCATTGGCAAATAACATCATATTATCTAAAACTCATAATTTCATGAGAAAGAGCCCATGATTTTTGGCCATTTTTAGTCATTCGACACATTAGCAAATAATTTCATGTAGTCCAAAATTGAGGATGATCAACACATTAGCAAATAATTTCATGGAGTCTAAAATTCAGAATTTCATGATCTATTACCTATGATTTTTGGCCATTTTATTTACTTCGATCCATTGGCAAATAATTTGAAAGAGTCCACATTTCACGATTTTATGAGCTGTAACCCATAATTTTTGCCATTTTTATTTTCTCGACCCATTGGCTAATTATTTAATGGAGTCTAAAATTCACGATTTCATGAGCTATAACTCACAATTTTTAGCTATTTTTATTCGCTTTGACCCTTTAGCAAATAATTACAGAGTGTCTAGAGTTCATCATTTCATGAGCTATTCCCATAATTTTTGTCCATTTTTGTTCATTTTCACCCATTTTGACGCATTGGAAAATAATTTTGCATAGTATAACTTTAACGATTTCATGAGCTATTACCCATAATTTTTAGCATTTATATTAGTTTTGAAACATTAATAAATAATTTTGTGGAGTCCAAAACTTATGATTTCATGAGCTATAACCCATGACTTTTAACCATTTTTATTTGTTTCAACCCATTGACAAATAATTTCTTAGAGTCTAAAATTAAAATGCTATTACCCATGATTGTTGGCCAATTTAATTTCTTTTGACCCATTAGCAAATAATTTCATAGAGTCTAAAATTCAAGATTGAATGAGCTATAACCCATAATATTTGGCTATTTTTATTTGTTTCAACCCATTAGCAAATAATTTCATATAATCAAAAATTCACGATTTCAGGGCTACTACCCACAATTTTTGGCCATTTTAATTCGTTTCGATCTATTTGCAAGTAATTTTATGGAGTATAAAGTTCACGATATTATGAGCTACAACACACTATTTTTCACCATTTTTATTCATTTTTACCCATTGACAAATAATTCAACATAATCCAAAATTTATAATTTTTGTTATTTTTTTCGTTTCAACCAATTGGCAAATAATTTTGTAGAGTCTAAAATTCACGATTTCATACACTATAACACACTTTTTTGGCTATTTTATACATTTCGAGCTATTGGCAAATAATTTCATATTATCTAAAATTCATAATTTCATGAGAAAGAGCCCATGATTTTTGGCCATTTTAGTCGTTTTGATTCATTGACAAATAATTTCACAGAGTCCAAAATTCATGATCACATGAGCTATAACCCATAATTTTTGCCATTTTTATTTGTTTCAACCCATTGACAAATAATTTCTTAGAGTCTAAAATTAAAATGCTATTACCCATGATTTTTGGCCAATTTAATTTCTTTTGACCCATTAGCAAATAATTTCATAGAGTCTAAAATTCAAGATTTCATGAGCTATAACCCATAATTTTGGCTATTTTTATTTGTTTCAACCCATTAGCAAATAATTTCATATAATCAAAATTCATGATTTCATGGCTACTACCCACAATTTTTGGCCATTTTATTCATTTTGACCCATTTGCAAATAATTTTATGGAGTATAAAGTTCACGATATTATGAGCTATAACACACTATTTTTCACCATTTTTATTCATTTTTACCCATTGACAAATAATTCAACATAATCCAAAATTTATAATTTTTGTTATTTTTTTCGTTTCAACCAATTGGCAAATAATTTTGTAGAGTCTAAAATTCATGATTTCATACACTATAACACACTTTTTGGCTATTTTATACATTTCGAGCTATTGGCAAATAATTTCATCTAGTCTAAAATTAACAATTTCAAGAGAAACAACCCATGATTTTTAGCAAATAATTTCATAGAGTCTAAAATTCAAGATTTCATGAGCTATAACCCATGATTTTTATCCATTTTATTTATTTTCACCGTTGGCAAATAATATCACAAAGTCCAAAATTTATAACTTTTGGCCATTTATATTCATTTTGTCTAATTGGCAAATAATTTTGTAAAGTCCAAAATTCACAATTTCATGAGCTATAACCCACAATTTTTTGCCATTTTTATTCATTTCGACCCATTTGCAAATAAATTCACATAGTCTAAAATTCATAATTTTTGGCCATTTTTATTCATTTCGACTAATCCATAAATAATTTTGTGGAGTCCAAACTTCACAATTTCATAAGCTATAACCCATAATTTTTACCCATTTTTATCGGTTTGACTCATTAGCAAATAATTTTATTTAGTCAAAAATTCATAAATTTATGAGCTGTAAGCCAAGATTTTTAGCCATTTTTAGTCGTTTTGACCCATTGCCAAATAATTTGTGAAGTTCGAAATTCACAATTTCTTAATCTATGACCAACAATATCGGCCATATTTATTTATTATGACCCATCGGCTATAATTTTGTGCACTCCAAAATTGATGATTTTATGAAATACAACCCTTGATTTTTGGCCATTTTTATTTGTCTTAACCCATGGACAAATAATTCAAGAAGTCTGAATTTCAAAATTTCATGAGCATAACCCACAATTATTGTTTATTTTCGTTAATTTTAGCCCATTGGTAAATAATTTTGCATAGTCTAAAATTCACAATTTCATGAGCTATAACCCATGTTTTTTGGCCATCCATATTCGTTTCAACCCATAGGCAAATAATTTCTTAGAATCCACGATTTTATGAGCTTTAATGCACGACTTTTTGCCAATTTTATTTGTTTCTTCCCATTGCCAAATAACTTCATGAAGGCCAAAATTCACAATTTCACGAGCTATAACTCATAATTTTTGGCCATTTTTATTCATTTCAAGCCATTGGCAAATTATTTCATGTTGTCTAAAACTCATGATTTCATGAGAAAGAACCCATAATTTTCGGCCATTTTAGTCGTTTCAACACATTGGCAAATAATATTGTGGAGCACAAACTTTAGGATTTCATGAGCTATTACCCATGATTTTTGGCCATTTTATTTGTTTCAATCCATTGGCAAATAATTTTAGAGAGTCCGCATTTTACGATTACAAGAGCTATAACCCATAATTTTTGGCCATTTTTATCTTTTCGACCCATTGGCCAGTAATTTAGTGGAGTTCAAAATTTTTGATTTCATGAGCTATAACCCATAATTTTTAGCTATTTTTATTCACTTTTCCCTTTCAGCAAATAATTTCATGGGCTATAACCCACGATTTTTGGCCATTTTTAGTTATTTCCACCTATTAGCAAATAATTTCACTGTGTTCAAAGTTTATGATTTCATGAGTTATAACCCATGATATTTTGCCATTTTTATTTATTTCATGCCATTGGAACTTTATGGTGTTCAAAATTCACGATTTCAAGAGTTATTAGCATGACTTTTGGCCATTTTATTAGTTTCAAACTATTAGCTAATAATTTCATGGAGTCCAAATTTCACATTTCATGAGATAGACCATGATATTTGTCCATTTTGTTCATTTTGATCCATTGGCAAATAATTTCATAGAGTCTAAAATTTATGATTTCATGAGCTTTTACCCATGATTTTGGCTTTTTTTCGCTTTCTAACCATTGGCAAATAATTTGATGTAGTCCAAAATTCACGATTTCATGAGCTATAACCCATAATTTTTGGCCATTTTATCTTTTCGACCCATTGGCAATAATTTAGTGGAGTTCAAAATTTTTGATTTCATGAGCTATAACCCATAATTTTTGGCCATTTTTTCATTTTACCAATTGGCAAATAATTTCATGGGCTATAACCCACGATTTTTGGCCATTTTAGTTATTTCCACCTATTAGCAAATAATTTCATGTGTTCAAAGTTTATGATTTCATGAGTTATAACCCATGATATTTTGCCATTTTATTTATTTCATGCCATTGGAACTTTATGGTGTTCAAAATTCACGATTTCAAGAGTTATTAGCATGACTTTTGGCCATTTTAGTTATTTCCACCTATTAGCAAATAATTTCATGGAGTCCAAATTTCACATTTCATGAGATAGACCATGATATTTGTCCATTTTTGTTCATTTTGATCCATTGGCAAATAATTTCACAGAGTCTAAAATTTATGATTTCATGAGCTTTTACCCGTGATTTTTGGCTTTTTTTTCGTTTCTAACCATTGTCAAATAATTTCATGGAGTCTAAAATTCAATATTTCATAAGCTATAATCCATGATTTTTGCAAACATTTATTTATTTTGATCCATTAGCAAATAATTTGATGTAGTCCAAAATTCACGATTTCATGGGCTATAACCCATGCTTTTTGGCCATTTTTTTCATTTCGATCCATTTGCTAAATTTCACAATATTATGAGCTATAACCCAACATTTTGTTGCCATTTTTTATCATTTCGACCCATTACCAAATAGTTCAACACAGTCCAAAATTTATGATTTTCTTCCTTTTTTTATTTTGACTAATTGGCAAATAATTTCATGGAGTCCAAATTTCACATTTCATGAGATAGACCATGATATTTGTCCATTTTGTTCATTTTGATCCATTGGCAAATAATTTCATGTAGTCTAAAATTAAAGATTTTAAGAGAAATAACCTAAGATTTTAAGCAAATAATTGCCCGGAGTCGAAATTTCACGACTTCATAAGCTATAACCCATGATTTTTTGTCACTTTTGTTCATTTTCACCCACTGGCAAATATTTTCACTTAGTCCAAAATTCACAATTTTTGGCCATTTTTTCATTTCGACTAATTAGCAAATAATTTTGTGGAGTCCAAAATTAACTATTTCATGAGCTATAACACACAATATTTCACAATTTTATTCATTTTGACCCATTAGCAAATAATTTCATGTAGTATAAAATTCACAATTTCATGAGCTATAACCCATGATTTTTGGCCATTTTAGTTATTTCCACCTATTAGCAAATAATTTGATGTAGTCCAAAATTCACAATTTCATGAGCTATAACCAACGATTTTGGCTATTTTATTTGTTTTACCCATTGGCAATAATTTTTGTAATCCAAAATTTATAATTTCATGAGCTAAAACACTCGATTTTTGGCCATTTTATTTATTTAACCCATTGACAAATAATTAATGAAGTCTGAAATTTAAAATTTCATGAGTATAACCCATGATTTTTGTCCATTTTCTTCATTTTGACCCATTGGCAAATATTTTCACTTAGTCCAAAATTCACAATTTTTGGCCATTTTTTCATTTTACCAATTGGCAAATAATTTTGTGAGTCCAAAATTAACTATTTCATGAGCTATAACACACAATATTTCGTCAATTTTATTCATTTTGACCCATTAGCAAATAATTTCATGTAGTATAAAATTCACAATTTCATGAGTTGTAACTCATGATTTTCGCCATTTTATTCATTTCAACCCGTTGGTAAATAATTTTGTGAAGTCTGAAATTCACAATTTCTTGAGCTATAACCAACGATTTTGGCTATTTTTATTTGTTTTTACCCATCGGCAATAATTTTTTGTAATCCAAAATTTATAATTTCATGAGCTAAAACACTCGATTTTTGGCCATTTTATTTATTTAACCCATTGACAAATAATTAATGAAGTCTCGAATTTAAAATTTCATGAGTATGACCCATGATTTTTGTCCATTTTCTTCATTTTGACCCATTGGAGAATAATTTTGTATAGTTCCAAATTCATGATTTCATAGCCATTTATATTTGTTTCAACCGACAGCAAATAACTTTGTAGAGTCCAAAATTTTTGATTTCATGAGCAATAACCCATAGTTTTTGGCCATTTTTTTCATTTTTACCAATTGGCAAATAATTTCACATAGTCTAAAATTTAAATTTCATGATCTATTACCCATGATTTTTTGCCATTTTAATTAGTTTCGGCCCATTTGTAAATAAAATTCATGGAGTCTAAAATTTAAGATTTATTGAGCTATAAACTTTAATTTTTATAGTTTTAGTCATTTTCACCCATTGGCAAATAATTTTGTGGAGTTCAAAGTTCATGATTTCATGAACTAGAACCGTTGATGTTTGGCCATTTTATTTATTTCATCCCATTTGCAAATAACGCTATGGGTCCAAAATTCACGATTTCATGAGCTATAACCCATGATTTTTGTCCATTTTCTTCATTTTGACCCATTGGCAAAAATTTTGTACAGTCCAAATTTCACATTTCATGAGTTATAGACCATGATATTTATCCATTTTCGTTTATTTTAACATATTGGTAAATAATTTTGTGGAGTCCAAAATTAACTATTTCATGAGCTATTTTACCCATGATTTTTGCCCATTTGTATTTGTTTTGACCCTTTAGCAAATAATTTCATAGAGTCTAAAATTCACGATTTTATGGGCTATTATCCATAATTTTTGGCTATTTTAATACGCTTCAACCCATTTGTAAGTAATTTCACTGATTCTAAAATTCACAATTTCATGAGCTATAACCCATGATTTTTGCCAATTTTATTCATTTCAACCCGTTGGTAAATAATTTTGTGAAGTCCGAAATTCACAATTTCTTGAGCTATAACCAACGATTTTGGCTATTTTATTTGTTTTACCCATTGGCAATAATTTTTGTAATCCAAAATTTATAATTTCATGAGCTATAACCCATGATTTTTGGCCATTTTATTTATTTTGACCCATTGGCAAATAATTTTGTGAAGTCTAAAATTCAAATTTCATGAGCTATAACCCATGATTTTTGCCAATTTTATTCATTTTGACCCATTGGAGAATAATTTTGTATAGTTCCAAATTCATGATTTCATAGCCATTTATATTTGTTTCAACCGATTGGCAAATAACTTTGTAGAGTCCAAAATTCTTGATTTCATGAGCTATAACCCATAGTTTTTGGCCATTTTTTCATTTTACCAATTGGCAAATAATTTCACATAGTCTAAAATTTAAAATTTCATGATCTATTACCCATGATTTTTGCCATTTTAATTAGTTTCGCCCATTTGTAAATAAAATTCATGGAGTCTAAAATTTAAGATTTATTGAGCTATAAACTTTAATTTTTATAGTTTTAGTCATTTTCACCCATTGGCAAATAATTTTGTGGAGTTCAAAGTTCATGATTTCATGAACTAGAACCGTTGATGTTTGGTCATTTTTATTTATTTCATCCCATTTGCAAATAACGTTGCGGGGTCCAAAATTCACGATTTCATGACTTATTACTCATGATTTTTGGCCATTTTTCTTAGTTACGACCCATTGGCAAAAAATTTTGTACAGTCCAAATTTCACATTTCATGAGTTATAGACCATGATATTTATCCATTTTCGTTTATTTTAACATATTGGTAAATAATTTTGTGAAGTCCAAAATTCACGATTTCATGACTTATTACTCATGATTTTTGGCCATTTTATTTATTTTGACCCATTGGCAAATAATTTCATAGAGTCTAAAATTCACGATTTTATGGGCTATTATCCATGATTTTTGGCTATTTTATTTGTTTTACCCATCGGCAATAATTTTTGTAATCCAAAATTTATAATTTCATGAGCTATAACCCATGATTTTTGCCAATTTTATTCATTTTGACCCATTGGCAAATAACGCTATGGGTCCAAAATTCATGATTTCATAGCCATTTATATTTGTTTCAACCGATTGGCAAATAACTTTGTAGAGTCCAAAATTCATGATTTCATGAGCTATAACCCATGATTTTTGCCATTTTAGTCATTTCGATCCATTGGTAAATAACTCAATATAGTTTAAATTTTATTATTTTTGGCATTTTTACTCATTACGACCAATTGTCAAATGATTTTAGAAAGGACAAAATTCACGATTTCATGAGCTATAACCCACTTTTTTCTATTTTTATTTATTTTGACCCATTGGCAAATAATTTCATGTAGTCTAAAATTCATAATTTCATGTGAAATAAGCCATGTATTTTGGCCATTTTTATTCATTTTGACCCATTGGCAAAAAATTTTGTACAGTCCAAATTTCACATTTCATGAGCTATTTTACCCATGATTTTTTGCCAATTTTATTCATTTCAACCCATTAGTAAATAATTTTACAGAGTCTAAATTTCACGATTTTATGAGCTATGACTTGTAAGTTTTGGTCATTTTTAGTCATTTCGATCCACTGGCAAAATAATTTCGTGAAGTCTAAAATTCAAAATTTCATGAGCTATAACCCTCGATTTTTAGCTATTTTTATTTGCTTTGGACCACTAGAAAATAATTACATGGAGTGCAAAATTCATGATTTAAATTGCTATAACCCAGAATTTTTGTAAATTTTCATTCATTTGGACCCATTGGCAAATAATTTTGTGGAGTTCAAAATTCATGATTTTGTGAGCTATAACCATCGATTTTTGGATATTTTTATTAGTTTTGACCATTTGGCAAATAATTAGGTGAGTCCAAACTTTGTGATTTCATGAGCTATAACCTATAGTTTTTGACCATTTTATTCATTTCAACCCATTGACAAATAATTTTATGTAGTCCATAATTCACAATTTTATGACCCATAATCCATAATTTTGGCCATTTTAAATCATTTTGACTCATTGGTAAATGATTTTGTTGAGTTTAAAATTCACAATTTCATGAGCTATAACTAACGATTTTTTGCCATTTTTTTTTCATTTCAACCCATTAATAAATAATTTTACATAGCCTAGAATTCATAATTTCATGAGCTATAACCCCACAATTTTTGGCAATTTTAATTCATTTTGACCCATTGGTAAATGATTTCATATAGTATAAAATTCATGATTTCATGAGCTATAACTAATGAATTTTAGAAATTTTTATTCATTTTGACCCATTAGAAAATAATTTCATGTACTCCAAAATTCATGATTTCATGGGCTATTACCCTCTACTTTTGGTTATTTTTTTTCGTTTCGACCCATTGGCAAATAATTTCGCTGAGTCTAAAATTCACAATTTTCATGAGCTATTACCCACAATTTTTGCCAATTTTTAGTCATTTGCACCCATTGGTGAATAGTTTCATAGAGTTCGAAGTTCACGATTTCATGAGTTATAACGTATAATTTTTGGCTATTTTTATTTGTTTCATCCTATTGGCAAATAACTTTGCGGTGTCAAATATTCATGATTTAATAAGTTATTACCCGCAAGTTTTCGCCATTTTAATTTGTTTCAACCCATTGGTAAATAATTTCACGGAGTCTAAAATTCATGATTTCATAATTTATAACTAATAAAATTTGGCCTTATTTATTTATTTCAACCCATTGAAAACAATTACAATCTAAAATTCACAATTTCATGCGCTATTACCCATGATTTTTTGTAATGTTTATTCATTTCGGCCCATTGGCAAATAATTTCATGAAAGTGACGATGTCCTAAGCTATAACCCATGATTTTTGGCTATTTTTAGTTGTTTCGTCACATTGGGTATTATTATTCGTTTTATTGCATTGGCAAATAACTTTGTGGCGTCCAAAATTCATGATTTAACGAGCTATTACCCAAGATTTTTGGTCAATTTTTGTTTTGACCCATTGGCAAATAATTTTCTAGAGTCGAAATTCATGATTTCATGAGCTATTACCCACTAATTTTGGACATTTTTATTCATTTTGACCCATTGGCAAATAATTTCACGAGTCTAAAATTCACAATTTCATGAGCTATATAACCCATAATTTTTCCATTTTAGTTCATCAAGACCCATAGGCAAATAATTTTCGTAGTTAAAATTTATGATTTCATAAGCAATTTCTCACAATTTTAAGCCATTTATATTCAGTTCAAACTATTAACAAACAATTTCCTAGAGTCCAAAATTCTCGATTTCATAAGCTATAACCCATGATTTTGGCCTTGTTTATTCGCCTAGATCCATTGGCAAATAATTTCATGTAGTACAAAAGTTTAAAATTCATGAGCTATTACCCACTAATTTTGGACATTTTTATTCATTTTGAGCAATTAGCAAAAATTTCATCGAGTCTAAAATTCATAATTTCATAAGTCGTAACTAACAAGTTTTACGCATTTTTATTCATTTTGACCATTTGAAAATAATTTCACATAGTCGAAATTCACGATTTCATGGGCTATTACCCATGATTTTAGTTATTTTATTCTTTTCGACCCATTGGTAAATATTTCACGGAGTCCAAAATTTTTTTTCATGAGTTATAACCCATGATCTTTTCCCATTTTTATTCACTTGGATCCATTGGTAAATAATTTCACGCGTCCAAAATTCACGATTTTATGAGCTATTACCCATGATTTTTGGGCATTTATACTAATTTCAACCTATAGGAAAATAAATTTACTGAGTCCGAATTCATGATTTCATGTGCTAAAACCCATAATTTTTTACCATTTTTATTCATTTTGAACTATTGACAAATAATTTCACGTTATCCAAAATTCATGATTTTATCAGCTACTACTCACGATTTTTGGCGATTTTTATTCATTGACCAAATAGCAAATAATTTTGTGGAGTTCAAAATTCAAGATTTCGTGAGTTATTACCCTCAATTTTGGTCATTTTACTCATTTCATCCCATTGGCAAATAATTTCATGTAATTTAATATTCCTAATTTTATGAGAAGTAACCCATAATTGTTTCCATTTTAGTCATTTTGACCCATTAGCAAATTACTTCTTGGAGTCTAAAGATCCCGATTTCATGAGCTATTACTCATAATTTTTGGTTATTTTTATTCATTTTGACCCATTTGAAAATAATTTCACATAGTCTAAAATTCACGATTTCATGAGCTATAATCCATGACTTTTGCTATTTTTATTTGTTTCAACCCATTGGTAAATAATTTCATGGAGTCTAAAATTCATGATTTCATGAGCTATAACTAATAAAATTTGGCCTTATTTATTTATTTCAACCCATTGAAAACAATTACAATCTAAAATTCACAATTTCATGCTATTACCCATGATTTTTGTAATGTTTATTCATTTCGCCCATTGGCAAATAATTTTCTAGAGTCTGAAATTCATGATTTCATGAGCTATAACCCATGATTTTGGCTATTTTAGTTGTTTCGTCACATTGGGTATTATTATTCGTTTTATTGCATTGGCAAATAACTTTGTGGCCCAAAATTCATGATTTCATGAGCTATTACCCAAGATTTTTGGTCAATTTTTTTGTTTCGACCCATTGGCAAATAATTTTCTAGAGTCTGAAATTCATGATTTCAAGAGCTATAATCCATGATTTTTGGCTATTTTTATTCCTTTAACCCATTGCCAAATAATTACACCGAGTCCAAAATTCACAATTTCATGAGCTATATAACCCATAAATTTTTCCCATTTTCGTTCATCAAGACCCATAGGCAAATAATTTTGCGTAGTTAAAATTTATGATTTCATAAGCAATTTCTCACAATTTCCTAGAGTCCAAAATTCTCGACTTCATAAGCTATAACCCATGATTTTTGGCCTTGTTTATTCGTCTAGATCCATTGGCAAATAATTTCATGTAGTACAAAAGTTTAAAATTTCATGAGCTATTACCCACTAATTTTGGACATTTTTATTCATTTTGAGCAATTAGCAAAAAATTTCATCGAGTCTAAAATTCATAATTTCATAAGCTGTAACTAACAAGTTTTACGATTTTTATTCATTTTGACCCATTGGAAAATAATTTCACATAGTCTAAAATTCACGATTTCATGGGCTATTACCCATGATTTTAGTTATTTTTATTCTTTTCACCCATTGGTAAATAATTTCCTGAGTCCAAAATTTTTTTCATGAGTTATAACCCATGATCTTTTCCCATTTTATTCACTTGGATCCATTGGTAAATAATTTCACTGAGTCTAAAATTCATGATTTTATGAGCTATTACCCATGATTTTAGTTATTTTTATTCTTTTCACCCATTGGTAAATAATTTCACTGAGTCTAAAATTCATGATTTCATGTGCTAAAACCCATAATTTTTTTACCATTTTATTCATTTTGACCATTGACAAATAATTTCACGTTATCCAAAATTCATGATTTTATCGGCTACTACTCACGATTTTTGGCGATTTTTATTCATTGACCAAATAGCAAATAATTTTGTGGAGTTCAAAATTCAAGATTTCGTGAGTTATTACCCTCAATTTTTGGTCATTTTTACTCATTTCATCCCATTGGCAAATAATTTCATGTAATTTAATATTCCTAATTTTATGAGAAGTAACCCATAATTGTTTCCATTTTAGTCATTTTGACCCATTAGCAAATTACTTCTTGGAGTCTAAAATTCATGATTTCATGAGCTATTACTCATAATTTTTGGTTATTTTTATTCATTTTGACCTATTAGCAAATAATTTCATAGAGTCTAGAATACCGATTTCATAAGTTATGATCCACGATTTTTATTCATGGTTCAAAATTCATGATTTCATGAGCTATAACCCACAAGTTTTTGCCATTTTAGTCATTTCCACCCATTGGCAAATAATTTTCTAGAGTCGAAATTCATGATTTCATGTGCTAAAACCCATAATTTTTTACCATTTTATTCATTTTGAGCAATTAGCAAAAATTTCATCGAGTCTAAAATTCATGTTTATCCATGTTGTTCATTTTGACCCATTAGCAAATAATTTTGCATAATCAAAATTTTATGATTTTATAAGCTATAATCCATGACTTTTGCTATTTTTATTTGTTTCGACCCATTGCCAAATAATTTCACATAGTCAAAATTTCACAATTTTATAAGCTATAACTAACAAATTTTGACCTTCTTTATTTGCTTCAATCCATTGGAAAATAATTTCACATAGTCTAAAATTCACGATTTCATAGGCTATTACCCACGATTTTTGTTATTTTTATTTGTTTCAACCCATTGGCAAATAATTTCATGAAAGCCATAATTCACAATGTCCCGAGCTATGAGCCATGATTTTGGCTATTTTAGCAGTTTTCACCCATTGGCAATAAATTTCGTGGAGTTCAAAGTTCACAATTTTATGAGCAATAACCCATGATTTTTGGACATTACTATTTATTTCATTGCATTGGCAAAAACTTTGTAGTGTCCAAAATTCACGATTTCATGAGTTATTACCTAAGATTTTTGGCCATTTTATTCATTTTGACCTATTGACAAATAATTTCACGTTATCCAAAATTCATGATTTTATGAGCTATAACTAACAAATTTTAGCATTTTTATTCATTTTGACCTATTGACAAATAATTATGTAAAGTCCAAAATTCATGATTTCGTAAGCTATGACCCATAATTTTTTTACCATTTTATTCATTTTGACCTATTGACAAATAATTTCACGTAGTCCAAAATTCATGATTTTATGACCTATTACCCATGATTTTAGCCTTTTATATTTATTTCAAACCATTAACAAATAATTTTGTGGAGTCCAAAATTCTCAATTTTATGAGCTATAACCCATGATTTTGGCTAATTTTATTCATCTCGATCCAATTGGCAAATAATATCACATAGTCCTCAAAATTTCATGAGCTATTACCCACTATTTTTAGACATTTTAATTTATTTTGAACAATTGGCAAATAATTTTGTGGAGTCTAAACTTCATGATTTCATGAGCTATTACCCACTATTTTTAGACATTTTAATTTATTTTGAACAATTGGCAAATAATTTCACATAGTCTAAAATTCACGATTTCTTGGGCTATTACCAATAATTTTAGTTAATTTTATTCTTTTTGACCTATTGGCAAATAATTTTGTGGAGTCCAAATTTTATATTTCATGAGTTATAGCATATGATTTTTGGCCATTTTATTCATTTCAACCCATTGGCAAATAAATCTTATAATCTAAAATTCACAATTTCATGAGCTATTACCCATGATTTTTACCATTTTTATTCATTTTGACCCATTAGCAAATAATTTTGTGGAGTCCAAAATTCATGATTTTATGAGCTATAATCCATGACTTTTGCTATTTTTATTTGTTTCAACCCATTAGCAAATAATTTTGTGGAGTCCAAAATTCACGATTTCATGTGTTATACCCATGATTTTTACCATTTTTATTCATTTTACCCATTAACAAATAATTTCATGTTGTCCAAAATTTATGATTTCATGATCTACTACTCATAAATTTTGGTGATTTTATTTATTTCGACCAAATGGCAAATAATTATGTCAAGTCCAAAATTCCCGATTTCATGAGCTATAACCCTCAATTTTTGTAATTTTTATTTATTTTGACCCATTGGTAAATAAATCTTATAATCTAAAATTCACAATTTTATGAGCTATAACCCTTGATTTTTAGCCATTTTGTTCATCTCGACCCTTCGGTAAATATTTTCACGTTGTCCAAAATTCAAAATTTCATGAGCGATTACCTCCAATTTTTAGTCATTTTAATTTTTTTTGACCCATTAGTAAGTAATTTTGTGGAGTTCAATGTTCACACTTTCATGAGCTTTAACCCATGATTTTTAGACATTATAATTCATTTCATCGCATTAGAACATAGGCTGTGATGTCCAAAATTTACGATTTCATGAGCTATTACCCATGATTTTTGGCCATTTTATTAGTTTCACCAATTTTAAAATAATTTCATAGAGTCTAAAATTTATGATTTCATGAGCTATTACTCATAATTTTTGGTTATTTTTATTCATTTTGACCTATTGACAAATAATTATGTAAAGTCCAAAATTCATGATTTCATGAGTTATAACCCATAATTTTTTTCATTTTCCTTCATTTGGACCCATAGGCAAATAATTTCATAGAGTCTAAAATTTATGATTTCATGATCTACTACTCATAAATTTTGGTGATTTTATTTATTTCACCAAATGGCAAATAATTATGTCAAGTCCAAAATTCGATTTCATGAGCTATAACCCATGATTTTTGGCTATTTTATTCGCTTTTGACCCATTGGCAAATAATTTCATGTTGTCCAAAATTCAAAATTTCATGAGCTATAACCCTCAATTTTTGTAATTTTTATTTATTTTGACCCATTGCAAAATAGTTATCAGAGTCTAAAATTCACAATTTTATAAGCTATAACTAACAAATTTTATGCATTTTTATTCATTTTGACCCATTAGCAAATAATTTCATGTTGTCCAAAATTTATGATTTCATGAGCTATTACCCATGATTTTTACCATTTTTATTCATGTAGTTCAAAATTCATAATTTCATGAGCTATTACTCATAATTTTTGGTTATTTTTATTCATTTTGACCTATTGACAAATAATTTCACGTAGTCCAAAATTCACGATTTCATGAGTTATTACCCTCAATTTTGGTCATTTTACTCATTTCATCCCATTGGCAAATAATTTCATAGAGTCTAAAATTTATGATTTCATGATCTACTACTCATAAATTTTGGTGATTTTATTTATTTCACCAAATGGCAAATAATTATGTCAAGTCCAAAATTCCCATTTCATGAGCTATTACCCATGATTTTTGGCTATTTTATTTATTTTGAACAATTGGCAAATAATTTTATGGAGTCCAAATTTCACATTTCATGAGCTATAGCCTATGACTTTTAGCCATTTTCATTCAATTTGACCCATTGTCATATAATTTCATAGAATCTATAATTTATGATATCATGACCTACTACATTATAATTTTTGGCTATTTATAATTGTTTAGACCCATTGGTAAATAATTTTGCGAGCCTAACTATCTTGGTTTCATGAGCTATAACCAACAAATTTTTCGACCATGATATTTGTCCATTTCTATTCATTTCATCCCATTGGCAAATAATTTAACAGAGTCTAAACTTTATGATTTCATGAGTGTTACCCCATAATTTTTAGCTATTTTACCCATTTCAACTATTAGCAAATAATTTCATGGAATAAAAGTTCACAATTTGTTGAACTATAACCCATGAATTTTTCCCATTTTTATTCAATTTAAGCCATTAGTAAATAATTTCATGTAGTCCAAAATCACGATTTCATGAGCTATAACCCACGATTTTTAGTCATTTTAATTCAATTTGACCAATTTGCAAGTAATTTCATAGTGTCTAAAATTCACAATTTCATGAGCTATAACCCATATTTTTAGCTATTTTTAGTCATTTTGGTCCATTGGCAAATAATTCGTGTAGTCTAAAATTCACAATTTTATGAGAAATAACCCATGATTATAACCCATGATTTTTGGCCATTTTTCAATCATTTTGACCAATTAGTAAATAATTTCATGGACTCTAAAATTCATGAATTCATAAGCTATAATTAACAAATTTTGGGAATTTAATTAGTTTTGGTGATTGTAAAACAATTTCACATAGTCTAAAATTCGATTTTGTGGGCTATTAACCACAATTAAAAATTTGTTTTGACCCACTTGTAAATAATTTCATGGGTCCAAAATTCATGATTTCATGAGCTATAACCAACAAATTTTTCACCATGATATTTGTCCATTTCTATTCATTTCATCCCATTGGCAAATAATTTTATGGAGTCCAAAATATATCGATTTCATGAGCTATGATTCATAGTTTTGGCTATTTTTATTCGCTTTGACCCATTGGCAAATAATTTCATGTTGTCCAAAATTCAAAATTTCATGAGCTATTACCCACTATTTTTAGACATTTTAATTTATTTTGAACAATTGGCAAATAATTTTGTGGAGTCTAAACTTCATGATTTCATAAGCTGTAACTAACAAATTTTAGCATTTTTATTCATTTTACCCATTAACAAATAATTTCATGTTGTCCAAAATTTATGATTTCATGAGCTATTACCCATGATTTTTAGTCATTTTATTCATTTTCAAGAATTGGGAAATAATTTCGTGGAGTCCAAATTTCACATTTCATGAGCTATAGCCTATGACTTTTAGCCATTTTCATTCAATTTGACCCATTGTCATATAATTTCATAGAATCTATAATTTATGATATCATGACCTACTACGTATAATTTTTGGCTATTTATAATTGTTTAGACCCATTGGTAAATAATTTTGCAGAGCCTAACTATCTTGGTTTCATGAGCTATAACCAACAAATTTTTCACCATGATATTTGTCCATTTCTATTCATTTCATCCCATTGGCAAATAATTTAACAGAGTCTAAACTTTATGATTTCATGAGTGTTACCCCATAATTTTTAGCTATTTTACCCATTTCAACTATTAGCAAATAATTTCATGGAATAAAAGTTCACAATTTGTTGAACTATAACCCATGAATTTTTCCCATTTTTATTCAATTTAAGCCATTAGTAAATAATTTCATGTAGTCCAAAATCACTATTTCATGTGCTATTACCCACGATTTTTAGTCATTTTAATTCAATTTGACCAATTTGCAAGTAATTTCATAGTGTCTAAAATTCACAATTTCATGAGCTATAACCCATATTTTTAGCTATTTTTATTCATTTTGACCCATTGGTAAATTATTTCATGGGTCCAAAATTCATGATTTTATGACCTATTACCCATGATTTTTACCATTTTTGTTCATTTTGACCCATTAGCAAATAATTTTGCATAATCAAAATTTTATGATTTTATAAGCTATAATCCATGACTTTTTGCTATTTTTATTTGTTTCACCCATTGCCAAATAATTTCACATAGTCAAAATTTCACAATTTTATAAGCTATAACTAACAAATTTTGACCTTCTTTATTTGCTTCAATCCATTGGAAAATAATTTCACATAGTCTAAAATTCACGATTTCATAGGCTATTACCCACGATTTTTGTTATTTTTATTTGTTTCAACCCATTAGCAAATAATTTCATGAAAGCCATAATTCACAATGTCCTGAGCTATGAGCCATGATTTTTGGCTATTTTTAGCAGTTTTCACCCATTGGCAATAAATTTCGTGGAGTTCAAAGTTCACAATTTTATGAGCAATAACCCATGATTTTTGGACATTACTATTTATTTCATTGCATTGGCAAAAAACTTTGTAGTGTCCAAAATTCACGATTTCATGAGTTATTACCTAAGATTTTTGGCCATTTTTTTAGTTTCTACCCATTGGTAAATAATTTCCTGCAGTCCAAAATTCATGATTTCATGAGCAATAACACAATATTTTAGCAATTTATATTCATTTTTACCTATTGACAAATAATTATGTAAAGTCCAAAATTCATGATTTCGTAAGCTATGACCCATAATTGTTTTTCATTTTCCTTCATTTGGACCCATAGGCAAATAATTTCGCATTGTCCAAAATTCACGATTTTATAGCTTATTACCCATGATTTTTAGCCTTTTATATTTATTTCAAACCATTAACAAATAATTTTGTGGAGTCCAAAATTCTCAATTTTATGAGCTATAACCCATGATTTTTGGCTAATTTTATTCATCTCGATCCATTGGCAAATAATATCACATAGTCCTCAAAATTTCATGAGCTATTACCCACTATTTTTAGACATTTTAATTTATTTTGAACAATTGGCAAATAATTTTGTGGAGTCTAAACTTCATAATTTCATAAGCTATAACTAACAAATTTTATGCATTTTTATTCATTTTACCAACGAGAAAATAATTTCACGTAGTCCAAAATTCACGATTTCTTGGGCTATTACCAATAATTTTAGTTAATTTTATTCTTTTGACCTATTGGCAAATAATTTTATGGAGTCCAAATTTTATATTTCATGAGTTATAGCATATGATTTTTGGCCATTTTCATTCAATTCAATTCATTGGCAAATAATTTTATGAGTCCAAAATATATACGATTTCATGAGCTATAACCCATGATCTTTTCCCATTTTTAATCATTTGGACCCATTGGTAAATTATTTCATGGGTCCAAAATTCATGATTTTATGACCTATTACCCATGATTTTTGGCCATGTATATTCATTTCAACCCATTGACAAATAATTATGTCAAGTCCAAAATTCATGATTTCATGAGTTATAACCCATGATTTTTACCATTTTTATTCATTTTGACCCATTGGCAAATAATTTTGTGGAGTCTAAACTTCATGATTTCATGAGCTATTACTCATAATTTTTGGCTATTTTTATTCATTTCAACCCATTAGCAAATAATTTCGTGGAGTTCAAAGTTCACAATTTTATGAGCTATAACCCATGATTTTTACCATTTTTATTCATTTCAACCCATTGGTAAATAATTTCATGTAGTCCAAAATTCACGATTTCATGAGCTATTACCCACTATTTTTAGACATTTTAATTTATTTTGAACAATTGGCAAATAATTTCATAGAGTCTAAAATTCACAATTTCATGAGCTATAACCCACAAGTTTTTGCCATTTTTAGTCATTTTGACCCATTGGCAAATAATTTCACATAGTCTAAAATTCATAATTTTATGAGTCCAAAATATATACGATTTCATGAGTTATAACCCATGATTTTTGGCCATTTTTATTCATTTTGACCCATTGGCAAATAATTTCGTGGAGTCTAAAATTCACAATTTTATGAGCTATAACCCATGATCTTTTCCCATTTTTAATCATTTGGACCCATTGGTAAATTATTTCATGGGTCCAAAATTCATGATTTCATGAGCTATAACCCACAAGTTTTTGCCATTTTTAGTCATTTTGACCCATTGGCAAATAATTTTATGGAGTCCAAAATTCACGATTTCATGAGCTATAACCCATGATTTTTGGCTATTTTTATTCATTTTGACCCATTGGCAAATAATTTTATGAGTCCAAAATTCACGATTTCATGAGCTATTACCCACTATTTTTAGACATTTTAATTTATTTTGAACAATTGGCAAATAATTTCATAGAGTCTAAAATTCATGATTTCATGAGCTATAACCCTCAATTTTTGTAATTTTTATTTATTTTGACCCATTGGCAAATAATTTCACATAGTCTAAAATTCACGATTTCATAGGCTATTACCCACGATTTTTGTTATTTTTATTTGTTTCAACCCATTAGCAAATAATTTCATGAAAGCCATAATTCACAATGTCCTGAGCTATGAGCCATGATTTTTGGCTATTTTTATTTGTTTCACCCATTGGCAATAAATTTCGTGGAGTTCAAAGTTCACAATTTTATGAGCAATAACCCATGATTTTTGGACATTACTATTTATTTCATTGCATTGGCAAAAAACTTTGTAGTGTCCAAAATTCACGATTTCATGAGTTATTACCTAAGATTTTTGGCCATTTTTTTAGTTTCTACCCATTGGTAAATAATTTCCTGCAGTCCAAAATTCATGATTTCATGAGCAATAACACAATATTTTAGCAATTTATATTCATTTTTACCTATTGACAAATAATTATGTAAAGTCCAAAATTCATGATTTCGTAAGCTATGACCCATAATTGTTTTTCATTTTCCTTCATTTGGACCCATAGGCAAATAATTTCGCATTGTCCAAAATTCACGATTTTATAGCTTATTACCCATGATTTTTAGCCTTTTATATTTATTTCAAACCATTAACAAATAATTTTGTGGAGTCCAAAATTCTCAATTTTATGAGCTATAACCCATGATTTTTGGCTAATTTTATTCATCTCGATCCAATTGGCAAATAATATCACATAGTCCTCAAAATTTCATGAGCTATTACCCACTATTTTTAGACATTTTAATTTATTTTGAACAATTGGCAAATAATTTTGTGGAGTCTAAACTTCATAATTTCATAAGTCGTAACTAACAAATTTTATGCATTTTTATTCATTTTACCAACGAGAAAATAATTTCATGTAGTCCAAAATTCACGATTTCATGGGCTATTACCAATAATTTTAGTTAATTTTATTCTTTTGACCTATTGGCAAATAATTTTATGGAGTCCAAATTTTATATTTCATGAGTTATAACCCATGATTTTTGGCCATTTTCATTCAATTCAATTCATTGGCAAATAATTTTATGGAGTCCAAAATTCACGATTTCATGAGCTATAACCCTCAATTTTTGTAATTTTTATTTATTTTGACCCATTGGTAAATAAATCTTATAATCTAAAATTCACAATTTTATGAGCTATAACCCTTGATTTTTAGCCATTTTGTTCATCTCGACCCTTCGGTAAATATTTTCACGTTGTCCAAAATTCAAAATTTCATGAGCTATTACCCACTATTTTTAGACATTTTAATTTATTTTGAACAATTGGCAAATAATTTCACGTAGTCCAAAATTCACGATTTCATGAGCTATTACCCATGATTTTTGGCCATTTTTATTCATTTTGACCCATTGGCAAATAATTTTGTGGAGTCTAAACTTCATGATTTCATAAGCTATAACTAACAAATTTTATGCATTTTTATTCATTTTACCAACGAGAAAATAATTTCACGTAGTCCAAAATTCACGATTTCATGGGCTATTACCAATAATTTTAGTTAATTTTATTCTTTTTGACCTATTGGCAAATAATTTTATGGAGTCCAAATTTTATATTTCATGAGTTATAGCATATGATTTTTGGCCATTTTCATTCAATTCAATTCATTGGCAAATAATTTTATGGAGTCCAAAATTCACGATTTCATGAGCTATAACCCATGATCTTTTCCCATTTTAATCATTTGGACCCATTGGTAAATTATTTCATGGGTCCAAAATTCATGATTTTATGACCTATTACCCATGATTTTTGGCCATTTTATTCATTTTGACCCATTGGAAAATAATTTCACAAAGTCTAAAAGTCTCGATTTCATGTGTTATACCCATGATTTTTACCATTTTTATTCATTTTACCCATTAACAAATAATTTCATGTTGTCCAAAATTTATGATTTCATGATCTACTACTCATAAATTTTGGTGATTTTATTTATTTCACCAAATGGCAAATAATTATGTCAAGTCCAAAATTCCGATTTCATGAGCTATAACCCTCAATTTTTGTAATTTTTATTTATTTTGACCCATTGGCAATAAATCTTATAATCTAAAATTCACAATTTTATGAGCTATAACCCTTGATTTTTAGCCATTTTTGTTCATCTCGACCCTTCGGTAAATATTTTCACGTTGTCCAAAATTCAAAATTTCATGAGCTATTACCCATGATTTTTAGTCATTTTAATTTTTTTGACCCATTAGTAAGTAATTTTGTGGAGTTCAATGTTCACACTTTCATGAGCTTTAACCCATGATTTTTAGACATTATAATTCATTTCATCGCATTAGAACATAGCTGTGATGTCCAAAATTTACGATTTCATGAGGTATTTACCCAGGATTTTTGGCCATTTTTATTAGTTTCGACCAATTTTAAAATAATTTCATAGAGTCTAAAATTTATGATTTCATGAGCTATGATTCATAGTTTTTGGCTATTTTTATTCGTTTTGACCCATTGGCAATAAATTATGCAAAGACTAAAAATTCATAATTTCATGAGTTATAACCCATAATATTTTTTCATTTTTTGTTCGTTTTGACGCATAGGCAAATAATTTCATCTAGTCAATTTCAATACATTTTGATCCAGTGGAAAATAATTTCACGTAATCCAAAATTTACAATTTCATGGGCTATTACCCATGATTTTTAGTCATTTTATTCATTTTCAGCAATTGGGAAATAATTTCGTGGAGTCCAAATTTCACATTTCATGAGCTATAGCCTATGACTTTTAGCCATTTTCATTCAATTTGACCCATTGTCATATAATTTCATAGAATCTATAATTTATGATATCATGACCTACTACGTATAATTTTTGGCTATTTATAATTGTTTAGACCCATTGGTAAATAATTTTGCAGAGCCTAACTATCTTGGTTTCATGAGCTATAACCAACAAATTTTTCGACCATGATATTTGTCCATTTCTATTCATTTCATCCCATTGGCAAATAATTTAACAGAGTCTAAACTTTATGATTTCATGAGTCGTTACCCCATAATTTTAGCTATTTTACCCATTTCAAACTATTAGCAAATAATTTCATGGAATAAAAGTTCACAATTTGTTGAACTATAACCCATGAATTTTTCCCATTTTTATTCAATTTAAGCCATTAGTAAATAATTTCATGTAGTCCAAAATCACTATTTCATGTGCTATTACCCACGATTTTTAGTCATTTTAATTCAATTTGACCAATTTGCAAGTAATTTCATAGTGTCTAAAATTCACAATTTCATGAGCTATAACCCATATTTTTAGCTATTTTTAGTCATTTTGGTCCATTGGCAAATAATTCGTGTAGTCTAAAATTCACAATTTTATGAGAAATAACCCATGATTATAACCCATGATTTTTGGCCATTTTTCAATCATTTTGACCAATTCGTAAATAATTTCATGGACTCTAAAATTCATGAATTCATAAGCTATAATTAACAAATTTTGGGAATTTAATTAGTTTTGACTGATTGTAAAACAATTTCACATAGTCTAAAATTCACGATTTTGTGGGCTATTAACCACAATTAAAAATTTGTTTTGACCCACTTGTAAATAATTTCATGGAGTCCAAATTTCACATTTCATGAGCTATAACCTATGATTTTTTGCCATTTTTGTTCAATTAGTCCCATTAGCAAACAATTTTGCAAAATCCATAATTTACGATTTCATGAGCTATTGCCCACGATGTTTAGCTATTTTTATTCATTTCGGCTTATTGGCAAATAATTTCACAAAGTCTAAAAGTCTCGATTTCATGAGCTATAACTCACGAATTCTGGCCATTTTCATTCATTTTGACACATTAGAAAATAGTTTCAATGTAGTTCAAAATTCATGATTTCATTGGCTACTAGCCATTATTTCTGGTTATTTTTATTCATTTCGATCCATTGCAAATAATTTCATAGAGTCCAAAATTTTATGATTCTTGAGCTATAATCCATGATTTTTGACTATTTTAGTCATTTCCATCCATTGGCAAATAATTTCATGGAGTTCAAAGATCATGATTTCTAGAGTTATAACTCACAATTTTTGGTCTTTTTTTAGCTTCATCCCATTGGCAAATAACCTTGTAAAGTTCAAAATTCATGATTTCAAGAGTTGTTACTCATGATTTGATGCCATTTTTATTAGTTTCGACCCATTAGCAAATAATTTCATGGAATACAAATTTCACATTTCCTGAGCTATAGACCTTGATATTTGTCCATTTTCATTTATTTTGGCCCATTGGCAAATAATTTCTCGGAGTCTAAAATTTACGATTTCATGAGCTGTTACCCACGATTTTTGGCTCTTTTTGTTTATTTTAAACCGTTGAAAAATAATTTCATAAAGTCTAAAATTTACGATTTTATTACTTATAACTCATGACTTTTGGCTATTTTTATTCGTTTCAACCCATTGGCAAATAATTTTAGTAGTCCGAAATTTATGATTTTATGGGCTATTACCCACGATTTTTGGCCACTTTTATTCATTTTGACCGATTTATAAGTGATTTTGTGGAGTCTAAAATTCATGATTTTATGAGCTATGATAAATAAATTAAGGGCATTTTTAATCATTTTGACCCATAGGCAAATCACTTCATACGCCTAAATTCACTATTTCATGAGATATAACCCATTAGTTTTGGTCATTTTAGTCATTTTGATGTTGATAAATAATTTTATAGAGTCTAAATTCACGATTTTATGAGCTATAATCCATGATTTTTAGCTACTTTTATTAGATTTTATCCATCAAGAATTTTTAGGTAAGGTCCAAAATTCATGATTTCATGACCAATAACCCACAATTTTTATCCATTGTTGTTCATCTTGACCCATTAGCAAATAATTTTGTGTATTTCAAAATTCATGATTTCATTAGCAATAATCTATAATTTTTGGTAATTTTATTTATTTTGACCCATTAGCAAATAATTTTATGTACTCTAAAATTTATGATTTCATGAGAAATAATCCATGTTTTTGGCCATTTTAGTCATTTCGACCCATTAGTAAATTTGTGGAGTCTAAACTTTACAATTTCATGAGCTATTACCCAAAAATTTTGGCCTTTTTTTTATTTTGACTTACACATAGTCCAAAATTCACAATTTAATGAGCTATAACCTACAAAATTTGTCCATTTTCGTTCATTTTGAACCATTCGCAAATAATTTCACATAGTCCAAAATTCACGATTTCAGAGCTTTTATCTATAATTTTTGGATATTTTTATTTATTTCGACCCATTGACAAATAATTCACCTAGTCCAAAATTCATAATTTTATGAGCTATTGCCCACAATTTTTGACCATTATAGTTTGTTTTGACCTATTAGTAAATGATTTCGCAGAGTAAAAAAATTTAAGATTTCATGAGCTATATTTAACTAATTTTGATATTTTTATTCGTTTCAACCAATTGAATAAATATTTTCATGTAGTCCAAAATTCATGATTTCATAGGACATTACCCACTATTTTTGGTTATTTTTATTCATTTCGGTCCATTGGCAAATAATTTTGTGGAGTCTAAAATTTACGATTTAATGAGCTATTTGCCATAATATTTGGCTATTTTTTATCATTTCCACCCATTGGTAAATAATTTCATGGACTTTAAAGTTCACAATTTCATGAGCTATAACCCAAAATTTTTAGTCATTTTTACTTTTTTCATCCCGTTGCATAATAACATTGTGGTGTATAAAATTCACGATTTCATGAGTTATTACCCATGATTTTTGGCCATTTTGATTAGTTTCCACCCATTGGCAATTAATTGCATGGAGTCTAAATTTCATATTTCATTAGCTATAGACCATGATACTTTTCCATTTTCATTCATTTCGACCCATTGGCAAATAATTTCACGGAGTCTATAATTTACGATTTCATGAGCTGTTACCCGCGATTTTGGTCTACTTTTATTTGTTTCAAACCATTAGCAAATAATTTCGCATAGTCTAAAATTCACGATTTCATGAGCTATAATCCATGATTTTTGTCTTTTTTTTCTTTTGACCCATTGACAAATAATTTTAATGTAGTCCAAAATCCACGATTTCATAGTCTGTTACCCATGATTTTTAGCTATTTTAATTTGTTTTGACCCATCTTCAGCTAAATTTGCAGAGTACAAAATTCACAATATCATTAGCTATAATCCATGGTTTTTTGCTATTTTTAATCATTTCGACCCATTGCCAAATAACTCAAAGTAGTCTAAATTTATGACTTTTGACCATTTTTATTCATTTCAACCAATTGGCATATATTTGTTTTGAGTCTAAAATTCACTATTTCATGAGCTATAACCCACTTTTTTGGCCATTTTTATTCATTTTAGCCCATTGAAATTAATTTCATGTAGTCTAAAATTCACGATTTTATGAGTAATAACTTGTGGTTTTTGGCCATTTTTAGCGTTTCCAATGATTAGAAAATAATTTCATGAGTTTTCAAAACTCATGATCTCATGAGCTATAACCTATGATTTTTGGCAATTTTAATTCATTTCGACACATTGGCAAATAATTTTACAAAGTCTAAAATTTACAATTTCATGAGCTATAAGCCACGATTTTTGCCATTTGTATTCGTTTGGACACATTGACAAATAATTTTATGGAGTCTAAAATTCACAATTTTTGAGCTATTACCCATAATTTTGGTCATTTATATTCATTTTGACCCATAAGAAAATAATTTTGCAGAGTCTAAAATTCACGATTTCATGAGCTATATAACCCATGATTTTTCACGATTTTTAATTATTGCTACTCATTGGCAAATAATTTCATGTAGTCCAAAATTCATGATTTCATGAGCTACTAGTCATGATTATTGGTGATTTTTATTCGTTTCGACTAATGGCAAATATTTTTGCGGAGTCTAAAATTCACGATTTTATGAGCAATGACCCATGATATTTGGTCATTTTTAGTCATTTTGACTCATTGGCAAATAATTTTACAGTCCAAAATTTACGATTTCATGAGATTTAATCCATGATTTTTGGCCATTGTTAGTCATTTTGACTAGTTAGCAAATAATTTCATAGAGTCCAAAATTCATGATTTCATGAGCTATAACCAATAAGTTTTAGTTATTTTTACTTGTTTTAACCACTAGGCAAATAATTAGGCGGAGTTTGAAATTCACAATTTCATGAGGTATAACCCACGATTTTTATCCATTGTTGTTCATTTTTAGTCATTTTGACCCATAGGCAAATAATTTCACATAGTCCAAAATTCATGATATCACGAGATATAATTCATGATTTTTGGCCATTGTTAGTCATTTTGATTAGTTAGCAAATAATTTCATGTAGTCCAAATTTCACAATTGTTGGCCATTTTTATTCATTTCAACCAATTGGCAAATAATCTTATGGAGTCCAAACTTTACGATTTCAAGAGCTATAACCCATAATTTTTGGCTATTTTTATTCATTTTGTTCTATTGGAAAATAATCTCACATAGTCCAAAATTCACAATGCCATGAGCTATCACCCATGATTTTTGACCATTTTAATTTATTTTGACCCATTGGCAAATAATTTCGTGGAGTCTAAAATAAATAATTTCATGAGCTATAACTAACAAATTTTAGCCACTTTTATTCATTTCAACCCATTGGAAAATTATTTCACATAGTTTGAAATTCGAGATTTCATGGGCTATTATTACACATGATTTTTGTCTATTTATATTCGTTTCAACCTATTGGCAAATATTTCTCGAAAGTTATAACTAATGATTTTCAGAGCTATAACCCATAATTGTTTTACTATTTTTAGTCGTTACCACCAATTGGCAAATAATTTTATGGAGTTCAAAGCTTACAATTTCATGAGCTATATAACCAATGATTTTTTGTCATTATTATTTGTTTCATCGCATGGGCAAATAACTTTGCGGTGTCCAAAATTCACAATTTCATGACTTATTACCCATGATATTTGGCCCTTTTTATAAGTTTTGACCCATTAGCAAATAATTTCGTGGAGTCCAAAATTCAAGATTTCATGAGCTATAACCCATGATTTTTGGCTATTTTTATTCATTTTTGACCCATTTGCAAATAATTACGCAGAGTCTAAAAGACATGATTTCATGTGCTATAACCCATGATTTTTTTTCCATTTTTGTTCATTTTGACCCAAAGGCAAATAATTTTCCGCAGTGCAAAATTCATAATTTCATAGGCTATTACCCATGATTTTGGTCATTTATATTCATTTCGACCCATTAGCAAATAATTTTGTGGAGTCCAAACTTCACGATTTCATGAGTTATTACCCTTGATTTTTTGCATTTTAATTCATTTTGATCAATTGGCAAATAATTTCGTGGAGTCTAGGATTCAAGATTTCATAAGCTATAACTAAAGAATTTTGGGCATTTTTATTCATTTTGACCCATTGGAAAATAATTTTACGTAGTAGAAAATTTACGATTTCATGGGCTATTACCCATGATTTGTTATTTTTATTTGTTTCACCATTTGTAAATAATTACACGAGTCCAAAATTCATGATTTCATGAGCTATAACCCATAATTTTGGCTATTTTTATTTGTTTCACCCCATTGGCAAATAATTTTATGGAGTTTAAAATTCACAATTTCATGAGCTATAACCCATGATTTTTATCCATTGTTGTTCATTTTAGTCATTTTGACCCATTAGCAAATAATTTCACATAGTCCAAAATTCATGATATCATGAGATATAATTCATGATTTTTGGCCATTGTTAGTCATTTTGACTAGTTAGCAAATAATTTCATGTAGTCCAAAATTCATAATTTTTGGCCATTTTTATTCATTTCAACCAATTGGCAAATAATTTTGTGGAGTCCAAACTTCACGATTTCATGAGCTATAACCCATGATTTTTGGCTATTTTTATTCATTTTGATCAATTGGCAAATAATTTCACATAGTCCAAAATTCACAATTTCATGAGGTGTCACCCATGATTTTTGACCATTTTAATTTATTTTGACCCATTGGCAAATAATTTCGTGGAGTCTAAAATTCACAATTTCATGGGCTATTACCAATAATTTTTGGCCATTTTTATTCATTTCAACCCATTGGAAAATAATTTCACATAGTCTAAAATTCACGATTTCATGAGCTATATAACCAATGATTTTTGATCATTTTAATTCATTTCATCCTATTGGCAAATAATTTTCTAGAGTCTAAAATTCACGATTTCATGAGCTATAACCCATGATTTTTGGCTATTTTTACTGCTTTTCACCAATTGGCAAATAATTTTATGGAGTTCAAAGCTTACAATTTCATGAGCTATAACACATGATTTTCAGTCATTGTTATTCATTTCTATCGCATTGGCAAATAATTTCATGGAGTCCAAAATTCACAATTTCATGACTTATTACCCATGATATTTGGCCCTTTTATAAGTTTTGACCCATTAGCAAATAATTTCATGGAGTCCAAAATTCAAGATTTCATGAGCTATAACCCATGATTTTTGGCTATTTTTATTCATTTTGACCCATTGGCAAATAATTTCACATAGTCCAAAATTCATGATTTCATGAGCTATAACCCATGATTTTTTTCCATTTTGTTCATTTTGACCCAAAGGCAAATAATTTTCTAGAGTCTAAAATTCATAATTTCATAGGCTATTACCCATGATTTTGGTCATTTATATTCATTTTGACCCATTAGCAAATAATTTTGTGGAGTCCAAACTTCACGATTTCATGAGTTATTACCCTTGATTTTTTGCATTTTAATTCATTTTGATCAATTGGCAAATAATTTCGTGGAGTCTAGGATTCAAGATTTCATAAGCTATAACTAAAGAATTTTGGGCATTTTTATTCATTTTGACCCATTGGAAAATAATTTTATGGAGTTTAAAATTCACAATTTCATGGGCTATTACCCATGATTTGTTATTTTTATTTGTTTCACCATTTGTAAATAATTACACGAGTCCAAAATTCATGATTTGATGTGCTATAACCAATGATTTTTGATCATTTTAATTCATTTCATCCTATTGGCAAATATATTTGTGGTTTCAAAATTCACAATTTCATGAGTTATTACCCATGCTTTTGGCCATGTTTATTAGTTTTCACCTATTGGCAAATAATTTTGTGGAGTTCGGCCACATTTCATGACCTATAGCCTATGATTTTTAGCCCCTTTCATTTATTTTGACCCATTAGCAAATAATTGCATAAAGTCTAAAAGTTATGATTCCATGAGCTATTACCCATGATTTTTGACTATTTTATTCGTCTTGACCTATTGACAAATAATTTTCTAGAGTCTAAAATTCATAATTTTATGAGATATAACTACGAATGTTTGCCATTTTATGCATTATGAACCCAATGGAAAATAATAATACATAGTTCGAAATTCACGATTTCAAGGGCTATTACCCACAGCTTTTATTTATTTTTATTCATTTTGACTTATTTATAAATATTTTCATGGAGTATAAAATTTAACATTTCATGAGCTATAACCCACTATATTTGGCTATTTTTACTGCTTTTCACCAATTGGCAAATAATTTCATGGAGTTCAAATTTTAGCCATTCTTATTTGTTTCACCCCATTGGCAAATAACGTTATTTGTCCAAAATTCATGGTTTCATGAGTAACTAACCTTGATTTTTGACCACTTTTATTATATTTGAGCCATTGGTAAATAATTTCATGCAGTCCAAATTTTAGATTTCATGAGCTATAAACCATATTATTTGTCCATTTTCGCTCATTTCATCCATTGGCAAATAAATTTAGGAGTACAAAATTTACAATTTCATGAGGTGTCACCCATGATTTTTGGCTATTTATGTTCATTTTGACTCATTGGAAAATAATTTTATATAGTCTAAAAATCACAATTTCATGGGCTATTACCAATAATTTTTGGCCATTTTAACCATTTCCTCATTGAAAAATAATTTTATGGAGTTTAAAATTCACAATTTCATGAGCTATAACACATGATTTTCAGTCATTGTTATTCATTTCTATCGCATTGGCAAATAACTGCGGTGTGCAAAATTTTGATTTCTTGACTTATTACCCCTTATTTTTGCCCATTTTTATTAGTTTTGACCTAATGGCAAATAATTTCGAGAGTCTAAAATTCATAATTTCATAGGCTATTACCCATGATTTTGGTCATTTATATTCATTTCGACCCATTAGCAAATAATTTTGTGGAGTCCAAACTTCACGATTTCATGAGTTATTACCCTTGATTTTTTGCATTTTAATTCATTTTGATCAATTGGCAAATAATTTCGTGGAGTCTAGGATTCAAGATTTCATAAGCTATAACTAAAGAATTTTGGGCATTTTTATTCATTTTGACCCATTGGAAAATAATTTCACATAGTCCAAAATTCATGATTTCATGGGCTATTACCCATGATTTTTGACCACTTTTATTATATTTGAGCCATTGGTAAATAATTTCATGGAGTCCAAAATTCATGATTTGATGTGCTATAACCAATGATTTTTGATCATTTTAATTCATTTCATCCTATTGGCAAATATATTTGTGGTTTCAAAATTCACAATTTCATGAGTTATTACCCATGCTTTTTGGCCATGTTTATTAGTTTTCACCTATTGGCAAATAATTTTGTGGAGTTCAGTTTCACATTTCATGACCTATAGCCTATGATTTTTAGCCCCTTTCATTTATTTTGACCCATTAGCAAATAATTGCATAAAGTCTAAAAGTTATGATTCCATGAGCTATTACCCATGATTTTTGACTATTTTATTCGTCTTGACCTATTGACAAATAATTTTCTAGAGTCTAAAATTCATAATTTTATGAGATATAACTACAGAATGTTTGCCATTTTATGCATTATGAACCCACTGGAAAATAATAATACATAGTTCGAAATTCACGATTTCAAGGGCTATTACCCACAGCTTTTATTTATTTTTATTCATTTTGACTTATTTATAAATATTTTCATGGAGTATAAAATTTAACATTTCATGAGCTATAACCCACTATATTTGGCTATTTTTACTCGTTTTCACCAATTGGCAAATAATTTCATGGAGTTCAAATTTTAGCCATTCTTATTTGTTTCACCCCATTGGCAAATAACGTTACGGTGTCCAAAATTCATGGTTTCATGAGTAACTAACCTTGATTTTTGACCACTTTTATTATATTTGAGCCATTGGTAAATAATTTCATGCAGTCCAAATTTTAGATTTCATGAGCTATAAACCATATTATTTGTCCATTTTCGTTCATTTCGATCCATTGGCAAATAAATTTAGGGAGTACAAAATTTACAATTTCATGAGGTGTCACCCATGATTTTTGGCTATTTATGTTCATTTTGACTCATTGGAAAATAATTTTATATAGTCTAAAAATCACAATTTCATGGGCTATTACCAATAATTTTTGGCCATTTTTAACCATTTCCCCTCATTGAAAAATAATTTTATGGAGTTTAAAATTCACAATTTCATGAGCTATAACACATGATTTTCAGTCATTGTTATTCATTTCTATCGCATTGGCAAATAACTTTGCGGTGTGCAAAATTTTTGATTTCTTGACTTATTACCCCTTATTTTTGCCCATTTTTATTAGTTTTGACCTAATGGCAAATAATTTCGAGAGTCCAAAATTCACGATTTCATGAGCTATAACCCTTTTGGGTTACTTTTATTAATTTTGATGATTGGTGATTATCACATTTTAATTACATTTTTATACCCTTATTACCTATGTTATATGAATAACGATATTACTAATAATCATTTTATCTTATTTTGCGTGCTAATAAAGAAATAATGAATAAAAGCCCAAATGACTCAAATTCTCAATTTCTACCAATATTTGAAGCCCAAATCAAGACAAACAAAGGCCCAAGATACCAAATTGATCCAAGAGAAATTCGTGAAGAAAAATCAAGAAAAGATAAATTCGGTTGGGAACCAATCGGTTGACCAACGGTTGGCCAACCGTTGTACTTCGGTTGGCTAACCGATCGACCAACCGATCGGTTTGCAACAGTCTGAATTAATGGTGGATTTCTCTTCCTTTTGGCTAGGTTTGATCCAATGGTTCACATCAACTCCGTTGGGCTATAAATAGGGGTGAAGGTGAGGGTTTTGAGTGTGAAATATTTTGTAAAACTCCATTTGGAGAGGAGGGTTACTCTTAATTGAGGAGACCTTCCAAAATTGTAACTTTGTTACACAATAAATGAAATTTTTACCTCTTCAATTTCCTTTCTCTTCTTCTAATCCAAGGACCAAAAGGAGGATTAGATTAAGATCAGGAGTTGTTGGTTTCTATTTTATTTCTTTTTCATTTTCTTTCTTGTTCATTTATTGCTTTGTAGCTTAGATTTACTTTCATGCAATTTACTTTCATGCAATTTACTTTCATGCAATGTATTTAATTCTTGTATTTACTTTCTAGAATAGATTTTTCTTTTCTTTAATTCACCTTGAGGCTAGAACCCTCTTGGGAATTACCCTTTTCTAAGTGTGGAGCTAATATTTGTGGGATCCCTAGAGATTGTTTGAAACTAGCTAACAAATCCAACTCATTCTTGTGAGATTGAGATAAGCTAAGTGGATCTACTCTAGATTCCTCATATCTTTAATTAATTCTCCATACTTTACATTCTTGATTTTGCACTTATCCTTGTTTTTCATTTGTTTGTTACTTTCCTTTATTCTTGATTTTGATTTTCTTTTACTCTCTCCTCTCTCTTAATCTTGCTTTCTTTTATTTTGCACTTATTTTCTCTCACTCTCATATTCCCTCCATGTGCATATAATCTCAAACCTAGTTTTGTTATTATGTGCATATAACCACCACCACACTCTCAACTTTATTTCCTCCTCTTTTGCACATAATCCACAATCCACTCTCTCTTACCTCTTCACCACCACTTTCACCATTCTCTCACTTTTATTTTATTTGAATAAACTCCTAATTGTCGCGCGCATAATTTGAGAACCAAAACTTGAGCAAAGCCCTTCCTACTTTCCCGTTCCTCGTGGGATCGATAATCTTATATACTATAACTTGATAAGGGTTGTATACTTGCAACTAAGGAGGTAATCATTTATTTCCCACCAAGTTTTTGGCGCCGTTGCCGGGGAACGGTGCATAAGTAGGATTCTCATTAAGTTTGGTTTTTATTTTGTGTGTTTTCTTTTGTGTAGGAACTTGGAGCTTGAAGATCAAGAGTTGAAGATTCAAGATTGAAGAATTGCCTCCAACGAGGCTTTGCATTGCTTTTGTGTGGGTAACTTCTCAATCTAGTATTTTCAATTCCACCCTTTAGATAGTTCATATACATTAGAGACAATTAGGATAAAAAAAAAAAATAAAAGGATTTTTTCCCTGTCTAACTCTAATAAACTTCATTTTTATTGTCGACCATAATAAAAAAAATAAAAAGATTTTTGTTTTTTTTTTGTTTGCATCCTTTTTAGTTGCTTTTAATTCCTAGGGTTGCATTTCATATAATAGTAGGAATTCACCAAGTAATTTGAGCATCTTGATTTGGCACACATTTGAAAATATCTTAAGGGCAAGACCCATTAATCAAGATAAGGTGAGGGATTTCATCACCCTTTCCTTAGCCCAAAATCACTAATTCCTCACTACACTTACCCAAGCCTATTAAAATTTGATTAGACGTTGGCCCCTAAGGATTCGAGCTCATTAAGGAACAAGAAATCCTTAAGTGAACCGGTCCAAGTTTATCCGATTAATTGGTGTCTAAGGCAAGGTTTAGGGGTTGCGTGAAACTCGAAAGAAAGAGGTACTTAATTGATCTTTGATCTCCTCTAGTACTATCCTTACCGCTAATTACCCAAGTAAACTTTGATCTTTTCACTAAGGGAATTTTTGTTAGGAGGGTCTAAGTCAAGTTTAGGCTTAACCCTAGAGTTAGAGTGATTGAAAAGTGATTGCCTTGATTTATTTTTAGTTAGCTTTTCCTTATTTTTTTTTTCTTTCTCTCATCATCTTCTTAACTTTTTCTCTTATCCTTTTTCATAAAAATTAAAAATAATAATAATAATAATTTTGGTGTATGCAAACTTGGGTTAGGGATAATACTAATCGTTTAATTCGTTTTGATCCATCTCTTGAACCAAACGAAATGGCCAATACCAACCCACCTGTTCTTCAAGATGTTTGTTACCCCACTAGAAATTGTTCGCGAGGAAAAATTTGAGAAAATGTAAAATTAGTCTATTCTATTTAAAGAATAGTGAGTACAATCTCTCGAATGCAATCTCTCTCTCTAACTGACTTAGATAAAAAGAAATTACAAATTCCTCGATCGGTTGCCCGATTTACAAAAGAGAGAAAGATCAACGGAGACCCTTCCCTTTATTTAATCTGGGTTCTTCACGGTAGCGGTGGGAGCTTGTATCCCATTGACGATCCGACCGTCTTGACTCGTGGGACGAGGTTGAAAAAATAACTCGCAGGAGCAAGTTTATAACTCTGGCCGAGTTAAGAACTCTTTGATAGAGTTGATTTTAGAAAAGGATTAGTAATCCTTTTAGCCAAGAATGGCGGAGAGAACTTGCTGTGCAAGTTTGGCTATGTCGAGTTGAACTCTCTAGGAGAGTTGATGCCAAGAAAGGAGGTTTGATCCTTTCTTTAAAAGAAAAGACGAGGTCTTTGGTAAAACCTCAATATCTCCAAATCTAACCGGTAGAAATCAATCTCCACCGTTCATAATTAGGAACGATGAGTGTTGAGATTCTCCTCCAGTTTCACTCCGATCGGACCACGGATGAAGGTCCGATCGTCACGCCGATCACAGCTGCGCAGAAGAAACCGTTCTCTGCACAGATTGGCTTCGGTAAAACCTTTATATCTCCAGATCCAACCGATAGAAAGCAATCTCCACCGTTCAGAATTAGGAACGACGAGTGGTGAGACTCCTCAAGTTTCACTCCGATCAGACCACGGATGAAGGTCTGATCGTCACGCCGATCACAGCTGCGCAGAAGTGGTTTTTTCTTTTCTCCCTCTCCTTCTCTCCTTTTTAGTTCTCCGGCCCAAACTCTTTCAACCCGCCCCTTTGGCTGTGAAAACCCCCATTTATAGGGGTTAAAGGTGTAACCATCCCTTAAAATGCTCCATAATGGGGTTTAGTGGGTGTAACCACCCCTTAAATTGCTCAAACGGTTGAGGAACCGCTCAACTCATGTTTTGAATGAGTCAAAGCAGCGGTTAGCGTTCTAGAGCAAGTCTGATGCATTTAGTGCGAGGAGCAGCGAGGATAGACCTCAGCGTCTACATTTTAACTAGGACGCCGGGTTGGAAGCCCGCTTTGAGCTTTGAACGCGGGCCATGTGCTCCTTTTAGGCTTGAGCGGGCCATGTGCTTTCCGTTTTGGGCAGCGGGCCATGTGCTCCGTTTTGGGCTTCGCAGCGGGCCATGTGCTCCGCGTTTTGGGCTACGAACGGGCCATGTGCTCGCATTTTGAATTGAAACGCCGGGATTAGTCCCGCGTTTTGAATTGGCTTGGTGAGCAGCGTTTTGCTTTGAAGAGATCAATACTTGTGATCTCTTTTCACAAGGGTTGTCAACTTGTAATCCTTGTACTCGGAGACATTAGCTTCGATTCTCCTTTATTGTCGTGAAAGTCATCGCCTTGTAACCTTCATTGATAGTGTTTAGCGGATATTGGTATCTTCGGTAATTTTTTCTGACCTCAGAACCCCTCCAAAGTTTTGAAAGTGCGGTTGGTGGGGCGAGCTTTGAATACTTTGATATCTTCTTTGTTTGACTCGAGAGGTATTCCTCGTTACGTCTTCAAAAAGTTGGTTGTTTTTGTCCACGTTAGTCATTCGCCTTGCATGGGTGAACTCCGGCATTTTGCTTTTTTAATGCGGGAGTGACCGTAGCGCCTTGAACTTTGCTACGTGAGGCCGATCCTCGCGATTTGAGGTTGAAACGGGCCCATCGCGTTACGTGTTTAAAGCGGTAGCGACCCTCCGCTTTTGTGTTGAAACGCGAGGGTGGTCCTTCGCTTTATGAGTAAAACGCGGATGAACCCCACATTTCCAACTAAGTCTTTTAGACTTTTCTTTAAGGTGCCAAAAGTATAGTGTTAACTTGGCATGCCTTTCATACTTGTTGTTTGAACAAGCTTTTGGAGACTTATCACTCTATTGCAAAGAGTTGATAAATTGGTTTTATCATCGAGGTGGAATTTTAACTTGATGATGATTTTTGAGGACTTTTCGCTCTATTGAAGAGAGTCGATAAGTTGATTTTATCGAGAGGTGTGGGTTAACTTGATAAAGTTGAGTATTTGTGATTTGAACAAGATTTTGAGGACCTATCGCCTATTGATGAGAGTCGATAAGTTTAGGTTTTGTCGGGATAAAATATGAAACACGTGATTTGAACAAGGTTTAAGGCCTGTGATGTGAATAAGGCTTACATGGCTTGTGGTGTGAACAAGGCTTTGGGCTTGTAGTTTGAACAAGGTTTTGGGCTTGTGGTTTGAACAAGGCTTGGGGCTTATGGTTTGAACAAGGCTTTGGGCTTGTGGTTTAAACAAGGCTTTGGGCTTGTGGTTTTAACAAGGCTTGGGGCTTGTGGTGTTAACAAGGCTTTGGGCTTGTGGTTTAAACAAGGCTTGGGGCTTGCGGTGTGAACAAGGCTTTGGGCTTGTGTTGTGAACAAGGCTTTAGGCTTGTAATGTGAACAAGGCTTGGGGCTTATCATCCTATTGAGGAGGATTGATAAGTTGATTGTCAGAGGTGTGAGGTTAACATGACAAGGATACGTTGCGATTGGAGCAACTTTGTGGACTTATCATCCTATTGAGGAGGATTGATAAGTTGGTTATCAAACTCACGAGGATGTGTACAGATTTTGATAGGATTGTGTTGTAATTTGAACAACTTTGTGGATCTATCATTCTATTGGAAAGGAATGATGAGTTGATTGACGGGGTTTAGTTGTGATTTGAACAATTTTGAGGAACTTATCTGCTGGGGAGGATTGATAAGTTGATTATATCATCAGAGGTATAATGTTGACTTGATGAAGATGCGTGGCGTCGAACAACTTTGAGGACCTATCATCTGTTGAGGAGGATTGATAAGTTGATTGCGATTTAAGCAAATTTGAGGAGTTAAGCCTTGCGCGTGGCGTTGTGCTACGATGTTGATCGCGTAGACTTTGTCGTCTTTCGCGGCAAGACTAGCAGGCAGCGTGTTGGCGTTGACTTTAGGGTTATTGGCTAACCCCAACTATCAACGGACTTGATGAGCCTTTACCGACACCGCTTGAATCGGCTAGCATGCGATTATCTAAACCGCTCGCATGTGACGTTGTGCTAAAAGAATAAAACTCTTTTAGGCTTAATGCTACGATGTTGAATACGTAGGCTTCGTCTTTCTCACGGGAATAGACTACCCGGCTGCATGTATTAGATGCAGGCTTATCTCTACTTAGGTTTCGAGATAAAATTCCCCAGATTTGAATTCTGGTGTCTTCTTCGATCGGTAAAAGACTAAACCGGCAACGTGTGTTAGGCGTTGACTTACCCCTACTTAGGATTCGGGATAAAATTCCCCACACGTGTGAGGCGTGGATTGTGGTGTTATTAATAACAACCTTGAGGACTTATCGCTCTATTGAAAAGAGTCGATAAGTTGATTGTCAGAGGTGTTAGGTTAACATGACAAGGATACATTGCGATCGGAGCAACTTTGAGGACTTATCGCTCTATTGAAGAGAGTCGATAAGTTGATTGTCAGAGGTGTTAGGTTAACATGACACGGATACGTTGCGAATGGAGCAACTTTGTGGAATTATCGCTCTATTGAAGAGAGTCGATAAGTTGATTGTCAGAGGTGTTAGGTTAACATGACAATGATACGTTGCGATCGGAGCAACTTTGAGGACTTATCGCTCTATTGAAGAGAGTCGATAAGTTGATTGTCAGAGGTGTTAGGTTAACATGACACGGATACGTTGCGAATGGAGCAACTTTGTGGAATTATCGCTCTATTGAAGAGAGTCGATAAGTTGATTGTCAGAGGTGTTAGGTTAACATGACAATGATACGTTGCGATTGAAGCGACTTTGTGGACTTATCATCCTATTGGAGAGGATTTATAAGTTGGTTGTCAGAGGTGTGAGGTTAACATGACAAGGATAGGTTGCGATTGGAGCAATTTGTGGACTTATCATCCTATTGGAGAGGATTGATAAGTTGATTTTGATAATGAATGTGTACGCGTTGAAGTGCTTACATTGTCAAAAGTATTTTGTTAACTTGACAATATTTAGAATTTATCATTCAACTCGAAAATAACAAATAATCAACTGATGCATAATATTCTAGGTCGATATTAGCGAGTCTTGACGCGATTGGTAGGGTCACCAATAGCAGTCTTGGTCGGTCTCCTCTTCTTCGCTTCAATCCTAACAATAATTGCTTGACTGTTAATACAGGAGACTAGTTGTTTCGAGAGCGATATTTTGCAACCCCCATTCGAGCTAGGAGATTGGTTTGTAAATTGTGCCGACAGTGTCAATCGAAGCGGCTGTCATACAGTCGAGCATCGAAGAGCCATGCTTCGAACCGCTCGACGAAGACTTTGATAGGCTCTCCTCCTTTTGCTTAAGGGCAAGGAGAGAAGTGACGTGATTTCGTGTCATCTTCAAAGAATCGTGGCGGAAGAGTCTCTCTAAATCGCCCATTTCGATACATCCCGCAGCGCTTCATGAACCATTCAAAGGCAACCCCTTGAGGGTGCCAATGAACAAACGGTGCTATGGCATCGTTTGCCATCACATTTCGATCGTGACCTAAAATGATAGATGTGTTGGTTCGGTGATCCCGCGTCAAGGCTTGTAGCGCCGGATTTTGCATTTTGAGGATAAGGAACCGTATCCCATTCTCGCAGATACGGTCGACAACCCCGATCTTGGAACTCGATCTATTAGCCATGGCATTGAGGCGGGCTTCCGCTTCTAGCATTTTTGCCGATTGAGGACTTTGCTCATTTTCGCCCTATTCTCTTCTTCAAATGAAGATTCTACGTGATGAGCTTCTTGATCGGAGCTTCATTCACTTTTTCTTTTCGTTTTGAGGATCGACCCTCCTCATTGATGATTCCGGTGAGCGTTGGCGAACATGTGAACAGGCCCTATCGCAACAAGTTGGTTTATCATATCTCGAAGTTGATCGATGGATTCTTGTTGTGATCGCAGGGCTTCTTGCATCATAGCCTGATGCTCTTCGAGCCTCTTCTTGAAATCTTCGGCATTCTCCGTCGTGTAGACAGCGCTCACATGCTTCACGAAAGAACTAGAGGATTGAGAATCTGCAATGGCTGAGTGCTCATCATCAGACTCAATTCCTTTAGCCAACTTTTGATAGTTGACGGAGGATATGACCCCTGTTCGAGTCCGAGTATGTCGGTAAACTCCGTCGGAGTCATTCAAAGCCTCTTTCAAGCCGGGGGACCGATTTGCCTCTGGCTCATTGGAGCTAGAGATTGGCGGTCTGCCTACTCCGATCATGTTAGAAGTGACTCCAAGGTATTCGACCTCTGAAGTCTCCTTCCTGTGAGAATGCCGTCGTTCGGTGGACCAAATAACATTTGTCAATCGGTCAAACACCGACGGCTTGGCCGCATGTGAGCAGCGTTGATATGCCGATGATTTGGCATTTGGAGCAGCGTTTGAGCACTTAAGCGAGTCTGGAAGCGTTTTAGGCTAGAGAGCTAGGTTGGCGTTTGAATGCTTGGGCGGGGTTGAGACGCGTTTGGGATAAGGTGAGGGTGGCTTGCAACCCTGCCAGAGCGAGGTTAGCGTTTGAGAATTGAGCGCGGGTTGAGACCCACATTTTGAAACGCCATTGAGGGTTCGTTCAGCACGGCTTTGCGAGGCTCGTGTTCGGCACATAAGCGAGGCTTGCGTGCAATAAAGGCGGCTTCGGGATCGGCGTTTTGGTTCCTAAGCGAAGTTAGCGTTGGTTGGTCGATTAGCCATCTTGGGGGTTCTTGTGAAACAACGCTCCTTACCGCTGATTTGAGGCTTTTGCGTGACATCACCATCTTCACCGACGTTAGCCACGACAACCGAATGGGCTTTGGCCTCCTTAGAGGCTTTGTGGATCTTCTTGGGGCTAAGGGATCCGGAGGAGAGTGCCTCCTCGAACTTGGCTTGATCGAACTCTACGGTCGAGTTTCAACGATCGTCCCAATGAGCTTGACGCCGATCGCCACCACCTCTTCATCGGTGAAAGAGATCGCCCCACCGAGTCGCCATCTTTGTTCGCAAGGAAAATTTTGAGAAAATGTAAAATTAGTCTATTCTATTTAAAGAATAGTGAGTACAATCTCTCGAATGCAATCTCTCTAACCGACTTAGATAAAAAGAAATTACAAATTCCTCGATCGGTTGCCCGATTTACAAAGAGAGAAAGATCAACGGAGACCCTTCCCTTTATTTAATCTGGGTTCTTCCACGGTAGCGGTGGGAGCTTGTATCCCGTTGACGATCTGACCGTCTTGACTCGTGGGACGAGGTTGAAAAAATAACTCATAGAGCAAGTTTATAACTCGCCGAAGTTAAGAACTCTTTGATAGAGTTGATTTTAGAAAAGGATTAGTAATCCTTTAGCCAAGAATGGCGGAGAGGAACTTGCTGTGCAAGTTTGAAAACTATGTCGAGTTGAACTCTCTAGGAGAGTTGATGCCGAAAGGAGGTTTGATCCTTTCTTTAAAAGAAAAGACGTAGGTCTTTGGTAAAACCTCAATATCTCCAAATCTAACCGGTAGAAATCAATCTCCACCGTTCATAATTAGGAACGATGAGTGTTGAGATTCTCCTCCAAGTTTCACTCCGATCGGACCACGGATGAAGGTCCGATCGTCACGCCGATCACAGCTGCGCAGAAGAAACCGTTCTCTGCACAGATTGGCTTCGGTAAAACCTTTATATCTCCAGATCCAACCGATAGAAAGCAATCTCCACCGTTCAGAATTAGGAACGACGAGTGGTGAGACTCCCCTCCAAGTTTCACTCCGATCAGACCACGGATGAAGGTCTGATCGTCACGCCGATCACAGCTGCGCAGAAGTGGTTTCTTTCTCCCTCTCCTTCTCCTTTTAGTTCTCCGGCCCAAACTCTTTCAACCCGCCCCTTTGGCTGTGAAACCCCCATTTATAGGGTTAAAGGGTGTAACCATCCCCTTAAAATGCTCCATAATGGGGTTTAGTGGGTGTAACCACCCCTTAAATTGCTCAAACGGTTGAGGAACCGCTCAACTCATGTTTTGAATGAGTCAAAGCGAAGTTCGTTCTAGAGCAAGTCTCGTCAAGATTTAGTGCAGAACGCGGGATAGACCTCCGCCTACATTTTAACTAGGACGGGTTGGAAGCCTGCGTTTTGAGCTTTGAACGCGGGCCATGTGCTCCGCTGCTTTTGAATTGAAACGCGGGCCATGTGCTCCGCTGCTTTTGAATTGAAACGCGGGCCATGTGCTCCGCTTTTGAATTGAAACGCGGGCCATGTGCTCCGCGTTTTGGGCTGAGCAGCGGGCCATGTGCTCCGCTTTTGAATTGAAACGCCGGGATTAGTCCCGCTTTTGAATTGAAACGCCGGGTGAGCCCGCTTTTGCTTTGAAGAGATCAATACTTGTGATCTCTTTTCACAAGGGTTGTCAACTTGTAATCCTTGTACTCTGGAGACATTAGCTTCTGATTCTCCTTTATTGTCGTGAAAGTCATCACTTGTAACCTTCATTGATAGTGTTTAGCGGATATTGGTGTCTTGATTAATTTTTTCTGACCCTCACAATGCAATCCCTCTTGCATAAAACTCCCGAGGTCAATGGAGCAAATTTCAACTTAGACCGCATTTTATTAACATGCTTCCCAAATTCCTAGGAGTAGAAGCAGAAGGCAACACATTTTCATCTCCTAATTTGAAGAAGTTTGCCTCATGATCAAGATGAGGGACTTAAGCGAAGATGCGATCAAACTCCGATTTATTCCATTTGCCCTTAAGGACAAAGCCAAAAATGGTGTATAGCTTGCCCAGATTCTATTTAAAGAATAGTGAGTACAATCTCGAATGCAATCTCTCTAGCCGACTTAGATAAAAAAATTACAAATTCCTCGATCGGTTGCCGATTTACAAAGAGAAAGATCAGCGGAGACCCTTCCTTTATTTAATCTGGGTTCTTCACGGTAGCGGTGGGAGCTTGTATCCGTTGGCGATCTGACCGTCTTGACTCGTGGGGCGAGGTTGAAAAATAACTTCGCGAGGAGCAAGTTTATAACTCGGCGAGTTAAGAACTCTTTGATAGAGTTGATTTTAGAAAAGGATTAGTAATCCTTTTAGCCAAGAATGGCGGAGAGGAACTTGCTGTGCAAGTTTGAAAACTATGTCGAGTTGAACTCTCTAGGAGAGTTGATGCCGACAAAGGAGGTTTGATCCTTTCTTTAAAAGAAAAGCGTGGGTCTTTGGTAAAACCTCAATATCTCCAAATCTAACCGGTAGAAATCAATCTCCACCGTTCATAATTAGGAACGATGAGTGTTGAGATTCTCCTCCAAGTTTCACTCCGATCGGACCACGGATGAAGGTCCGATCGTCACGCCGATCACAGCTGCGCAGAAGAAACCGTTCTCTGCACAGATTGGCTTCGGTAAAACCTTTATATCTCCAGATCCAACCGATAGAAAGCAATCTCCACCGTTCAGAATTAGGAACGACGAGTGGTGAGACTCCCCTCCAAGTTTCACTCCGATCAGACCACGGATGAAGGTCCGATCGTCACGCCGATCACAGCTGCGCAGAAGTGGTTTTTTCTTTTCTCCCTCTCCTTCTCTCCTTTTTAGTTCTCCGGCCCAAACTCTTTCAACCCGCCCCTTTGGCTGTGAAAACCCCCCATTTATAGGGGTTAAAGGGGTGTAACCATCCCCTTAAAATGCTCCATAATGGGGGTTTAGTGGGGTGTAACCACCCCCCCTTAAATTGCTCAAACGGTTGAGGAACCGTTCAACTCATGTTTTGAATGAGTCAAAACGCGAAGTTAGCGTTCTAGAGCAAGTCTGCGTGCATTTAGTGCGAGGAGCGGGGATAGACCTCAGCGTCTACATTTTAACTAGGGCGTGGGGTTGGAAGCTGCGTTTTGAGCTTTGAAGCGGGCCATGTGCTCAGCGTTTTGGGCTTGAGCGGGCCATGTGCTCCGCGTTTTGAATTGAAGCGGGCCATGTGCTCAGCGTTTTGGGCTTGAGCGGCGGCCATGTGCTCAGCGTTTTGGGCTTGAGCGGGCCATGTGCTCGCATTTTGAATTGAAGCGGGGATTAGTCGCGTTTTGAATTGAAGCGGGGGTGAGCCAGCGTTTTGCTTTGAAGAGATCAATACTTGTGATCTCTTTTCACAAGAGTTGTCAACTTGTAATCCTTGTACTCACGGAGACATTAGCCGATTCTCCTTTATTGTCGTGAAAGTCATCGACTTGTAACCTTCATTGATAGTGTTTAGCGGATATTGGGCATCTTCGGTAATTTTTTCTGACCCTCTGAAATGCAATCCCCTCTTGCATAAAACTCCCGAGGTCAATGGAGCAAATTTGAACTTAGACCGCATTTTATTAACATGCTTCCCAAATTCCTAGGGTAGAAACCGAAGGCGCTTACATTTTCATCTCGAATTTGAAGAAGTTTGCCTCATGATCAAGATGAGGGACTTAGCGAAGATGCGATCAAACTCAGATTTATTCCATTTGCCCTTAAGGACAAAGCCAAAAATGGTGTATAGCTTGCCCACATTCCATCTCAACTTGGGGTGAATTTGTAAAAGTTTTTCGAAAAATTCTTTCCCATCCACAAAGCGGTCAAGCTTAGAAGCGGCATTCAAAATTTTAAAATTGTCGGGAGAACCTTTTGGAAGTATTTTGACAAATTCAAAGATCTTCTTATCCAATGTCCTCACCATGGTCTTGAAAAGTGGCGATTATGCCAAATCATTTATGAAGGATTGGATTATTCTTCAAAACTTCCTTAGAGTCAATGTGTCAAGGGATTTCATGAAGAAAAATGCCGATGAAGCTTGGGACTTTTAGAGAGTTTATCAGAAAACCATGCGGTGGGAACATTGTGATGACCGTGTTTCATCGGTTCCCAACCCAAAACCGGTGGCTTTGTCGCTTAGAAGCGAACATAGCCTCTGAAGCAAAGATGGTTACAATCATCGTAGGTTAGAAGCTTTAGAAGTCAAAGAACGAGCTCCGGCTCAAATCAACCAAGTTACGCCTCGGGTTGTCATAAGCTGTTGTAAGCGTTAAAATTGCTTATCGATGCGAATAAGACTTCGTAAGCGGTGGGTTGACAACCCGATCCATCAACGGCGACCGAGCGCCGTCGGCGTGGTCGCCGCAAAATGCATAAAGCGGTCGGCGAACCCATGAAGTGAGTCGGCGTCTGAGCCAGCGAACGGCGGCGTCGTGGAAAACCGGCAGCGAAGCTCAGCGAGGCGAGTTGGCTAAACTCAAGCGTCGGCGAGGCGGAATCAAGCTGTACTTAGTCCGTCGATGCAAGCGAGCGTTTGAGCTCTGAAAGTTGATCCGGACCACGGACTCAAACCCAGCGGCGACATCAGGAGCAAAACCAAGCGGAAGGCCGGAAATGGCGGAAAAAATGGCTCGAACCGGCGTAGCGGGACCTCGGCCAAATGGCCGAGGTGGCTCGGCCAACATGGCGAGGTACCTCGACCAAGTGGCGAGGTGGCTCGACCAAACATGGTAGAGCCTCCTCGACCAAGGCGAGGTGGCTCGACCAAACATGGGGCCTCTCGACAGGCCGAGGTGGCTCGGCTGACATGGCCCGACTCCTCGAAGGTGGTGGGGTGGCTCACCAATTGGCGAGCCACCCCTTTGAGATGTATAAATAGGGGGTCTTGGTGGTTCGAGGGGCTTCTGGCGGGGATTTTTTGGATTTTGGCGGACTTGAAGAGCCCTCGCGAGATCTCGACATACGGTTCGAGCCGAGCTCAAATCGATCGTGTCGGATCTATAGCGGAAGGTAAGCAAACTTCGGGTCGAACTCTGAGATACCCTCTAGGTTAAGCTTCGTCTTAACCTCGGGGATAATTGTGATTTCTCCTTGTAGATCTCACCGCTCGTGATCCTCTCCTTCGTGAGTGTGATCCCATGGCGATCCTCTCGCCGTGAGTGTGATCCCCTCGGTAACCGTTTCCTTAGTGAAGCGAGCCCCTCGTCTGTAGTTCGAGGCAGGGTTTACACGGGATCCGAATTGCAGCGGTGGTCAGCGGACGAACAAAAGTCCGACGCAGGGCAAAGAACCCATAGCGAGGATCGGAAAATAGAGATCCTCGTGTTTGTTCACAAAAGGAAGAGAGTTGTAATTTTCGTTTTCATTTATGCGCTAAAATAAAGGCATTTCTTTTGTTTGAAATTTTGTTGTAGGCCATGAAGGCGTACAGTTCAAACAAGCAATGAATAACAAACCAACTTTCCCGAACAAGATGGCGACCACGGTGGGAGCCAGCGGTCTCAAGTCGAGAGATCGTCGTGTCGTAGCCAGCGAATCGGATCCGGCGAAGAAGAAGTCAAAGGCCTCAAGGGCAGAATAGGAAAAAAAATTTCGGTGGTTGCCCCCTTGACCCCGCCCTTCTAAGGCTGGCGGGACGCCCAGCTTCTGCGTAGGGTGTAATAATGCAGCTCGCGAAGTCAGCCGAATCAAGTTGATCCGGGTTCATTTGTGAGTATCATACTATCATCCTTGTCGGATCGTCCTCCCCACAAATCGGAAGGATCTCGTGCAAGAAAGATCCATTTGTCCTCGGCTCAGGAACTTTAAAGGCGAGGATCTTAACTCGCCGTTCGAAGTTGCACCAAATGGCATCCTTAGGCATCCAAGATCGCCGGATCTCGCGAGGAGATGCGGCGATAATGGCGTCGACTCTCGGCGCGTGGGTTAGCCAAGGCCTTGGAATCGTCGGCGGTGTCGCTACAAAGTGGATCACGAAGTCGAGGAGAGGTCAAGAACCTCATCAATAGGTGCGGCAACTCCTCCAAGCCGCCAACAAATGATTGGTTCAGCGTCAAAGCGGAACCAATCAACACTGAAACGTATCGAGCGTGCATTACTGCGCACACGGGCTCTAGTTCGGGAGGCGGATGTAGAAGAAGGAGAAGTGGACAAGCGCCCGAAAATGAGCCAAGTTTGGAGTCGAAATCGGAACAACGATTGGACGAAGGCCAAACGTTAGTCAAGAATCGGCCACCTCAAAGCTGATTGACTCTGTGCTCACCGGTCAATCTGTTGGCGTATCGAGCAAAAGCGGCTTTGGAGCACCTCGGCTCATTGCATGATGATCGAGGTAAAATTCGATCAAAAACGATTGGGCGGGTCACTCACAGTGCAGTCGCACCCACCTCAGCGTGATAAGAAGATTCACTGGCTGCTCTCCGGAATTGGATCAAAGTTGAGCCCGTCGAAACTTCCGCCGCAAAGCGAGCGTTGAGATTAGTGACTCTTGGAACCTCGATAATGTGACTCATCCTCGAGAAGAGGCGTTTTCATCGGCGGCGATGGCGTTATACGAGAAGTCATACCAACACCGCGAAGGGTTGCTCGGCATTCATGCGGAGTAGTTATACTATCGTCTTTGAAGTGCAGTAAATCTCGAAGAAGTTCCCGAATTGAACACGCATTGTCCGTGTTCTCAAACTAATCGAGCGGTGTTGTCGAATGTAGCGGCCAAGCCGACTCGAAGAAGGCGTCGCTCTTTGATAGGCTTGGCAACAAGATCGAGTCTCAAAGGCGATATGACCAACAGAGGATTGGGATCGAATCCTCCTCGAAGATGAATGCTCATGGTGATTGATAATAAGCCACCCGATGAGGTAGGCGGACATTCGATGCGATTCTTGACTTGGGATTGACACCGCCTCGGAGCTTTCAAGGCTTTGATGTCAAATATGGCTACGGTTGATCCTGCTACTATGGAGGGTGATGAAGCGTGCCAACATGGGAAGACCCATGGATCCATCAACTCCAAAGCGATTGGGGATAGGTTCGAACAAAGAGAACCCCCACTAAAGGCGAGGTAGTCGAGTTAATATGGGTGACGAAGAGCATCCTAAGCTCATAAACATCAGCAATACTCTCCCTCGGAAGATAAGGAAGAGTTGATTGTCTTAATCGGGAGTATATCGATGTATTACTGAGTTACGAGGACATGCGGACTCGACCTAATGTGGCAACACATCGCCTCAACATCAAGGCGGATGTCAAACTGTCAAGCAACGGCAAAGGCGGTTTCGTCCACAAATATTGGAGGCAATCGTTGTGAAGTGAAGAAACTCATAGAATCGGGATTCATCGAGGAAATTCAACATCGGATTGGGTGGCGAATATAGTCGGTCATGAAGAAGAATGGGTCGATTAGGATGCATGTGGACTCTGAGAGACCTCAGCGGCTTGCGAAAGATGACTTTCCTCTTCCAATCGCGATGTCATAGTTGACAACACGTGTGGATTTGAAAGAATGTCCTTTATGGATGGCTTTTGAGGTATAATCAAATCAAGATGCACCGATGGCGCTAAACACCGCGTTGAAGCGCCCATCGGCATATATTGCTACGGTCATGCCGTTCGGCCTCAAAAATGCGGCATACCAGCGGCAATGGCGGAGATTTTCGGGATCACCTTGAGGAAAGCGGTCGAATGCTACGTCGGCGATTTAGTCGTGAAAAGCCGTGACAAAGGAGATCACATCAAAAATCTTAGAGCGGTATTGAACTCATGCGGACTCATCGGCTAAAGATGAACCACCAAATCCTTCCTTGGGATGTCCGGTGGCAAGTTCCCGGTTTTGTCGTCACCGACAAAGGAATCCGTCGATCGACAAAGTGAAGGCGATTCAAGAGTTGCAACCTCAGAAATGAGAGAACTTCGAGGGGTTACAAGGCGATTAGCATACATCCGGCGGTTCATATCGAACCTATCGGGGAAGTGCCAACCGTTCTCAAAGTTGAACAAGAAAGGCGTGTCATATATTTGGGGCGGCCTTGCGAAGAAGCATTCGAAGAGATCAAGTCTTATCTCGCTAAACCTCTGTTCTTGTTGCTGCGCTGATCCGAAAACCGTTTTGATCTACGTCAAGGCAACGGATCACTCGTTAAGCGCTTTACTCGCGCAAGGCGGCGATAGCGGTCCGCGAGCGGCGATGTATTATCGAGCGAACATTAGTGGTCTTTGAGTCTCGATATCAATGGTGAGAAGCGGTGCCTTGCATTGGTGTTAGCGATTGAAGATCGCGACACTATTTAGTCGGACAAACAATTTATGTTATCTCTAGCGTAAATCCGGTCGAATATTTATGACCAGCCGGCCTCAATGAGTTGGCGTTTGGCGAAATGGGCCTTGCTCTTGTCCCGATATGACTTGTATTTCAAACAACGAAGTCGGTCAAAGGACAAGCGATTTGTGATCTCTTGGCTGCCAACCCGGCGGCCAGTTGATTGAGCTATATGATGATCTTCGGATGAAGTCCACAAAGTTAACACTACATCGCACCAACAAATATGGCGTACTTTGTGAACTTCTCGAGCTACCAACGTGGCAAGTGCCCCGGATGTTCTAAGATTTCGCCGGAGTCGTTGTCTTAGTTTCCCAGGAATCATGTCATGCCCGTGCTTATTCACTCGAACCTTGCTCTAATAGCGTGGCTGAATACAATGCGCTACTTATTGGACTTAGTTTTGCTGGGGAGTCGAATATCTCAAAGCATCTGGCGATTCGCAATTGATAGTCAAGCAGATCCGTGGTGACTATGAAGTTAGAATCGGATCTAATCCCTATCATCGGATAGGCTGTTGAAATAGCGGACTCATTGAAGAGTTTTTCATCGAATATATCCGCCTCCAAAAGCGTATCTTGCGGATGCTGCTGGCGGCGTTAAACGTGTCGTTAGCACAACCTTAGAACCGAGCAACTAGTCGCGGTCGGGACTCACCAACTCTTACGTACTATTATCGATGAGACACAAGAAGATAAGGGGTAGTTACCAAAGAAGTACATGCAACCCAAACCAAGTTGGAGCCGAGATTGGCTTTCTATCATCGATTACGTCTTACATGGTATTCTACCGAGAAGGCGTGAAGGAGAAGTCAATCCGTGAAGAGCTCAAGATTCTTTATGACACTCAAACCCGGGCGTTATATCGTCGAGAATGCGATGGTCTTTGCTCGATGCCTCTCAAACAAGGAGGCGAGGAGAGGTCCTTCGGGAAGCACACGAAGGTGAATGTGGTGCACACCGGCACGGTCCCAAGCTCTCGATCGAATCGGAGAATGGGCTACTTTTGCCAACAATGGTTAATGGCCAGCGATCGTCGCTCCGGAAATGCCGCGTGTCAAATTCCGCGAATTATATGCATCGGCCTCTGGCGGTTGCATCCTTGACCACATCGGCCATTGAGACATGGGGAATGGGCGTTGTAGGTCCCATTTTCCTCCGTCGGTTAAAGGAGATCGGTTTATTCTAGCGATCACCGACTACTTCTCCAAGTGGGCGGAAGCAATCCGCTAAAGGAAGTAAAGCGAAATACCGTCATCAAGTTTATCAAACACCATGTCATCTATCGACACGGTGTCCCAAGACGGATCGTGCATGACAGCGGTCCCGGTTTATCGGCAATTCCTTCATCGGGTTTTGCGAAAAGTTCAAGATACAAGATGTCTCGTCAGCGGCTTATAATCCGGCGACAAATGGATTAGGCGTTCAACAAGACCATCATTAAAATTATGCGGCGGTGAAGAATAACAAGCGAGGCTGGGATGGTAAACTTCGGAGAAGCACTCGGGCATATCGCTGTGCATACGCCGCATGGCTGGAGAGACCCCATATTCTACGGTCTACGGATGTGGCAGTTCTCCGTTAAGATCGAGATCCCGTCACTCCGTATCGCCCTTTCAGCAGAGGCGGCCAGAAGAACAACATCGAAGCGTCTCGAAGAGCTCGAGATGTTAGATGAGAAAGCCTAGAGGCTCAACAATGCATTGAGTTCTATCAAGCTAGGATGTCGAGGGCTTTCAACAAGAAAGTTGACGAGAGAACCTTTAGAAAGGAGATTTGGTCCTCATTGCTTTCGGCGACCAATAATCCTCACTTCAAAAGAAAGGTAAATTCGGACCTAAATGGGAGGGCCGTTTGTGATAAGCGGTCTACTCAATGGTGCATACGCCTAATTACCCAAAATGGCGGCCAAACAATGTCTTAGATAAATGGGAAGTTCTGAAGCTACCCTTAGTATCTTGGGATAACCCATTTCAGCGGGAGTTCCTCGTGGGATGTGTTACCCACTTTCCTTGAGGATAACCCTAATTTATCCTCCATCATAATTTCCCCACCGATCAAATTCCTTGGCGGTGGGCCTACAACTACGGTACATTACAAAATCCCCTCTTGATTCCGTCTATGAACAAGAGGCCCACTCAAATCCCTTTTACGGCGTGATAGAATATAAAATTCTTCCTCTCAAGGCGTAAGATCCCTTTCGTTAGTTAGCGGAAGGGTTCATCCATCCTTTTCGGTGCTTGTGACTGAAGGTAACCTTGGAACCTTCATCTTAGGTAGCGCCGGTGAAGGTATCTTGTAGGATTTTGAACCAGTTGTCCTGAAGGTCACGAGTCTCTTCGGTTCTCGGTGGAGATCCACTCTTAGTTCCACCTTCATCTTAGGTAGCGTGAAGGTATCTTGGGATTTCGAGACCAGGTTGTCGCTGAAGGTCGCTGAGTCTCTTCGGTTCTCGGTGGAGATCCACTCTTAGTTCCATCTTCATCTTAGGTAGCCCGGTGAAGGTATCTTGCGGGATTTTCGGACCGGGTTGTCGCTGAAGGTCACACGAGTCTTTTCGATTCCTCTGACAGGAATCTGGCTGTTAGCCTCATCAGGAAATAGAACACATTCTTCTTTTCCCACCTCAATCAATTTTAATCGGTTCGGTCATTCTCCGGTCAAAGAAGACACCAAGGTTCATCTTGGGGCATTTTATCCGAAGCCTAGAAGGGATAAAGCCAGCGCCTCACCGCAGCGTTGCGGTTTAGTCTTTCTCCGATTGAAGAAGACACCAAGGTTAGATCTTGGGGTATTTTATCCGAAGCCTAAGAAGGGATAAAGCCAGCGCCTCACCGCAGCGTTGCGGTTTAGTCTTTCTCCGATTGAAGAAGACACGAGTTGATTTTGGGGCATTTTATCCGAAGCCTAAGAAGGGATAAAGCCAGCGTTGCGGTTTAGTCTTTCTCGATTGAAGAAGACACGAGTTCGATTACGGGGCATTTTATCCGCAGCCTAAGAAGGGATAAAGAACGCCTTACCGCAGCGTTGCGGTTTAGTCTTTCTTCGATTGAAGAAGACACGAGTTGATTACGGGCATTTTATCCAAGCCTAAGAAGGGATAAAGCCAGCGCCTCCCGCAGCGTTAGGGTAGTCTATTCCGTGATAAAAGATGAAGCCTACGTATTCAACATCGTAGCATTAAGTCTAAGAGAGTTTCATTCTTTTAGCACAAGCGTTGTGTGTAGAATGGATTAGGATAATCTACGCTAGCCCAACTCAAGCGGTAGTTGGTAAAGGCTAATCAAATCCGTTGAGAACGGGATTGACCAATAACCCTAAAGTCGGCCTAACAGCGTCGCCGGTTTAGTCTTTCTCCGATTGAAGAAGACACGAGTTGATTACGGGGCATTTTATCCGAGAAGCCTAAGAAGGGATAAAGCCAGCGCCTCACAGCGTTGCGGGGCGATCTCTTGCCCGTAAAATCTTGAGCCTATGTATTCAATATCATAGCAACAAGTCTAGAAGAGTTTCATTCTTCGGCCTAGCGTCACGTCGCGGAGCGGATCGGATAATCCGCCGCTAGCCCACTCAAGCGGTAGTTGGTAAAGGCTAATCAAATCCGTTGGGTGAGGGTTTGCAAAAATCCTATGGTTAATTATTTACATGAGAAATAAAGAATCATAATAGAGCACAAAGAGGGGCGGAAATATGTTTTATCGATAAAATGAAGTTACACAAGTTTTCTAAGCGGCAGATTTGTGGCTGACAAATACTTTATTGAAAAGCTTGCTGAAGTTCCTCCTGGCTTCGACCACGAAAGCCTTCTGGCTGCCATTAAGGGCCTCATGATCTCCTTCTTGATATCAACCGACTTACGCCCGAGTTCAAATTTCTCGAGACACGACCATGAGAGTCTTTTCTTTGTTGGCCTTGACTTCAAGGCGATCAGGCCCTCCCTGCCGCTTGGAATTCTGTTGAGCTCTATTACCCATGCTTTTGGCCATGTTTATTAGTTTTCACCTATTGGCAAATAATTTCATGAGCTATTACACATGATTTTTGACCATTTTATTCATTTTGACCCAAAGGCAAATAATTTCATGAGCTATAACCCATGATTTTTGGCTATTTTTATTCATTTTGACCCATTAGCAAATAATTTCGTGGAGTCTAGGATTCAAGATTTCATAAGCTATAACTAAAGAATTTTGGGCATTTTATTCATTTTGACCCATTAGCAAATAATTTCGTGGAGTCTAGGATTCAAGATTTCATAAGCTATAACTAAAGAATTTTGGGCATTTTATTCATTTTGACCCAAAGGCAAATAATTTCGTGGAGTCCAAAATTCAAGATTTCATGAGCTATAACCCATAATTTTGGCTATTTTTATTCATTTTGACCCAAAGGCAAATAATTTCGTGGAGTCTAGGATTCAAGATTTCATAAGCTATAACTAAAGAATTTTGGGCATTTTATTCATTTTGACCCAAAGGCAAATAATTTTATGGAGTTCAAAGCTTACAATTTCATGAGCTATAACCCATGATTTTTGGCTATTTTTATTCATTTTGACCCATTGGCAAATAATTTCGTGGAGTCTAGGATTCAAGATTTCATAAGCTATAACTAAAGAATTTTGGGCATTTTATTCATTTTGACCCATTAGCAAATAATTTTGTGGAGTCCAAACTTCACGATTTCATGAGCTATAACCCATAATTGTTTTACTATTTTAGTCGTTACCACCAATTGGCAAATAATTTTATGGAGTTTAAAATTCACAATTTTATAATCCAAAGAAGAAATGGATTAGCTGAGGCGTTCAACAAGACCATCATTAAAATTCTGTCGAAGCTGGTGAAGAATAACAAGCGAGACTGGGATGGTAAACTCGGAGAAGCACTCTGGGCATATCGCACAACGGTACGCACGCCAACTGGAGAGACCCCGTATTCTCTGGTCTACGGATGTGAAGCAGTTCTCCCGTTGGAGATCCAGATCCCGTCACCAGACGCCTTTCAACAGATGACGAATCAAGAACAACATCAGAAACGTCTCGAAGAGCTCGAGATGTTAGATGAGAAGCGCCTAGAGGCTCAACAATGCATTGAGTTCTATCAAGCTAGGATGTCGAGGGCTTTCAACAAGAAAGTTCGACAGAGAACCTTTAGAGAAGGAGATTTGGTCCTCGCTGCTCGACGACCAATAATCCTCACTTCCAAAAAGAAAGGTAAATTCGACCTAAATGGGAGGGCCCGTTTGTGATAGAAACGGTCTACTCCAATGGTGCATACCGCCTAATTACCCAAAATGGCTAATCGGCATTAATGCCGATAAATGGGAAGTTCCTGAAGAAATACTACCCTTAGTATCTTCAGGATAACCCATTTCAACGGGAAGTTCCTCGTGGGATGTGTTACCCACTTTCCTTGAGGATAACCCTAAATTTATCCTCCATCATAATTTCCCCCACCGATCAAATTCCTTGACGGTGGGCCTACAAATTTTCTGGTACATTACCAAAATCCCCTCTTGATTCCGTCTATGAACAAGAGGCCCACTCAAAATCCCTTTTACGCCGGAGATAGAATATAAAATTCTTCCTCTCCAAGCGTAAGATCCCTTTCGTGGTTAACGGAAGGGTTCTGTCCATCCCTTTTCCAGGTAGCGCCGACTGAAGGTAAGCACTGGAACTTTCATCTTAGGTAGCGCCGACTGAAGGTATGCGCCGGGATTTTCAGACCAGGTTGTCCGACTGAAGGTCACCTGAGTCTCTTCGGTTCTCGGAGTGGAGATCCCACTCTTAGTTCCATCTTCATCTTAGGTAGCCGATGAAGGTATGCGCCGGGATTTTCGCACCAGTTGTCCGCCAAGGTCACTCGAGTCTCTTCGGTTCTCGAGTGGAGATCCCACTCTTAGTTCCATCTTCATCTTAGGTAGCCGATGAAGGTATGCGCCGGGATTTTCACACCAGGTTGTCCGCCTGAAGGTCACCTGAGTCTCTTCGGTTCTCGGAGTGGAGATCCCACTCTTAGTTCCATCTTCATCTTAGGTAGCGCCGACTGAAGGTATGCGCCGGGATTTTCAGACCAGGTTGTCCGACTGAAGGTCACCTGAGTCTTTTCGATTCCTACGGCAAGGAATCTGCTGTTAGCCTCATCCCGGGAAATAGAACACATTCTTCTTTTCCCACCTCAATCAATTTTAATCCGGTTCAGTCATTCTCCGGTCAAAAGAAGACACCAAGGTTCATCTTGGGGCATTTTATCCCGAAGCCTAAGAAGGGATAAAGCCAACGCCTCACACGCGTTGCCGGTTTAGTCTTTCTCCGATTGAAGAAGACACCAAGGTTCGTCTTGGGGCATTTTATCCCGAAGCCTAAGAAGGGATAAAGCCAACGCCTCACACGCGTTGCCGGTTTAGTCTTTCTCCGATTGAAGAAGACACCAGAGTTCGATTCTGGGGCATTTTATCCCGAAGCCTAAGAAGGGATAAAGCCAACGCCTCACACGCGTTGCCGGTTTAGTCTTTCTCCGATTGAAGAAGACACCAGAGTTCGATTCTGGGGCATTTTATCCTGAAGCCTAAGAAGGGATAAAGCCAACGCCTCACAGCGTTGCCGGTTTAGTCTTTCTTCGATTGAAGAAGACACCAGAGTTCGATTCTGGGGCATTTTATCCCGAAGCCTAAGAAGGGATAAAGCCAACGCCTCACACGCGTTGCCGGGTAGTCTATTCCCGTGATAAAAGACGAAGCCTACGTATTCAACATCGTAGCATTAAGTCTAAGAGAGTTTCATTCTTTTAGCACAACGTTGTGTGTAGAATGGATTCAGATAATCTACATGCTAGCCCAACTCAAACGGTAGTTGGTAAAGGCTAATCAAATCCGTTGAAATTTGAAGTCGACCAATAACCCTAAAGTCGGCCTAACGCGCGTCGCCGGTTTAGTCTTTATCCGATTGAAGAAGACACCGAGTTCGATTTTGGGGCATTTTATCCCGAAGCCTAAGAAGGGATTAAGCCAGCGCCTCTGCGCGGCGTTGGCGATCTCTGCGGTAAAGTCTTGAGCCTATGTATTCAATATCATAGCAACAAGTCTAGAAGAGTTTCATTCTTTTAGCACAACGTTGTGTGTAGAATGGATTCGAGATAATCTACATGCTAGCCCAACTCAAACGGTAGTTGGTAAAGGCTAATCAAATCCGTTGGCGGTGAGGTTTGCCAAAATCCTATGGTTAATTATTTCTGACGAAATAAAAGAATCATAATAGAGCACAAAAGAGGACGGAAATATGTTTTATCGATAAAAGACTGAAGTTACACAAGTTTTCTAAACGGCAGATTTGTGACAGCAAATACTTTATTGAGAAAAGCTTGCTGAAGTTCCTCCTGGCTTCGACCACGAAAGCCTCCTCGCTGCCATTAAGGGCCTCCGCAGTCTCCTTCTTGATATCAACCAGCTTCTGCTTCGAGAGTTCAAATTTCTCGGGCACGACCGCGAGAGTCTTTTCTTTGTTGGCCTTCGTCAGCTTCAAGACGATCAGGCCCTCCCTCGCCGCTTGGAATTCCTGTTCGAGCTCTACTATCCTCGCTTATCCAGCAGCGACACAAGACCAAAAATGTCTCACGGAAGATGAAGCTTCAATGGCAATGATCTCCAAATGATGCGCTGGTCTCGCATTTGAACCGAGTCGATAATCGCAGCATCACATTGAAACTTTAAGCTGAGCCTGTCTCTATCTCTATATATGAGGGAGCCCGCTACTTCAAAATCTTGTAGACTTTGGAGCTTAACCTCTAAATGGTCGAAATCATCAAGAATGGGACTCGGATGGACTCAATCTTCCGGATGTTCTTCCAGCCGCTTAGCCCTACTCCAAATAGGATTACGAGTATAAACTAGTTCCTAACGAAGTTCCCGAGAATATTACCATATTCTTAAGGATAACTCGATAACCCTCAATTTCCTCCGCTGTGGGACCTCAAGGAGGATAAAATTCGACGAGGCTTATATCGACGGACAACGCTCTACCTCGAAGGACTCCTCCCATCGTATTAGTGCCGATTCATGCATCACCGAGGGCCTACCAATCAACAATTGGGAAGAATACCTCCCACCGTGGATGAACACTGCTTAGCAGTAATGTGATGGCGGCGCCAACCAGCGGCGTGCGTCGGCGAAGGATTCACCGATCAACGGTTCGGATCCATCAAGAATTCCCGATCAACGGAGGAACCTCGATGGTCAATTGGACGACAATCCACCGACCGCGAGTCAACGGCAAATGAACTCAATTAGCTACGTTTGAAATTCGACAACGGTCAAGCAATAAATGCAAAGATCAATAACACCCCGTGTATCCTACAAAGCACCGGAGAACCCGAGAATTGGAGGAATCAAATCTGGAGCCAACCTCAAAAGAAATTCATCTATCGACTTCCGGTCGAGATTTCGACAACGGTCGACAAAAATGCAAGATCAAGTAATACCTTCAATCCTACAAAGCACCGGAAAGACCAAGGGAATGGAGAGATCAAACGCCGTGGTTATTCACAAGTCCTATCACGCCAATTAAAGAGTGAAGGGCTCATCATGTCCAAAGCATCCCGGACTCATCAAGAATCGAGGCGAGGCGGCTTTGGAGAATATCTGTGGCGTTAAAATTGCTTATCGATGCGAACAAGACTCGTAAGCGGTGGGTTGACAACCGACGATCCATCCGGCAGCGACCGAACGCCGTCGGCGTGATTCGCCGCAAAATGCATAAAGCGAGTCGACGAACCCATGAAGTGAGTCGGCGAGCGTCTGGCAATGGCAGCGGCGTCGTGGAGAAAACCCGACGACGAAGCTCAACGAGGCGAGTTGGCTAAACTCAAACGTCGACGAGACGGAATCAACTGTACTTAGTCCGTCGATGCAAACGAGCCGTTTGAGCTCTGAAAGTTGATCGGACACGGACTCAAACCCAACGGCGACATCACCGGAGCAAAACCAAGCCCGGAAGACCGGGAAACGACGGAAAAAATGACTCGAACCGACGTAAACGGGACCTCGGCCAAATGACCGAGGTGGCTCGGCCAACATGGCCGAGCCTCCTCGGCCAAGTGGCCGAGGTGGCTCGCCAACATGGCCGAGCCTCCTCGCCAAGTGGTCGAGGTGGCTCGCCAACATGGCCGAGCCTCCTCGCCAAGTGGTCGAGGTGGCTCGCCAACATGGCCGAGCCTCCTCGCCAAGTGGTCGAGGTGGCTCGCCAGTGGTCGAGGTGGCTCGGCCACTATGGTCGAGCCACCCCTTTGAGATGTATAAATAGGGGTCTTGGTGGTTCGGGGGCTTCTGGCTGGGGATTTTTGGATTTTGGCGGACTTCAAGAGCCCTCGCGAGATCTACGACGACGGTTCCGGACAGCGCGAGCAGAAGCCAGTCGACGTCAGATCTATAGGCGGAAGGTAAGCAAACTCGGGTCGAACTACAGATACCCTCTAGGTTAAGCTTCGTCTTAACCTCAGGGATAGCGCTGTGATTTCTCCTTGTAGATCTCACCCGCTCCGGCGATCCTCTCCTTCGTGAGTGTGATCCCCGCAGCGATCCTCTCCTTCGTGAGTGTGATCCTCAGCGCTTCGCTTCCTTCGTGGAACGAGCCCTCTACGTCTGTAGTTCCAGAACCCGGGTTTACACCAGGATCGGAATTGCGCGGTGGTCAACGGACGAACAAAAAGTCCCCGGCACAGGCAAAGAACCCACGCAAGCGAGGATCCCGGAAAATAGAGATCCTCGTGTTTGTTCACAAAGGAAGAGAGTTGTAATTTTCGTTTTCATTTATGCGCCTAAAATAAAGGCATTTCTTTTGTTTGAAATTTTGTTGTAGGCCAACGAAGCTGTACACGAGTTCAAACAAGCAATGAATAACAAACCAACTTTCCCCGCGAACAACTGTCTGTCTCCATCTCATGTTTCAGAGGAATGTCCTCTTTTAGGATCCGGTCAGCCACTAGGTCAGATAAACGCTGCATTTCAGCGTCCGGTGAATGATCCATTTTCTCCAACCTACAATCCAGGTTGGAGAAATCATCCAAATTTTGCATGGAACCAGGGAAACTACTCCGGAAATCAAAATTTCACTCCCTCTTCAACCCAACAATTCTCTAGGGGCAATACAGTTCCTCTCAATTTTCAACAACCAAATCTATCATTTCAAAATCAGTCTCCTCATCACCAATCTGCAAATCACACTCCTCAAATTGCTGATCATGATAAACGTCTTAATGTTCTGGAAAAGGGTCTAGAAACTTTGATTAAAACCTCTACACAGACCACGAACTTATTGACTCAAACATCAAACACGTTGAATTCCTTCATGCAATCAACCGCAAATCTCATTTCCAACACTCAAGCCATAGCTAGGTTAGAAACCCAACTTGGTCAACTAGCTAATGCCATGAGTGAGAGAGAAAGGAACTTTTCCGAGTCAACCCGTGCCCAACCCAAGGACACGGGATCAAGTTCAACCTACTAAGCTGAAGTGAATGCAATCCATTCACTACGGCCGTAGACAGTCGATAATCAGGTTAGAATGCCTCTAAGTGAAACCCTTGAACCGTAACAAATTCTCTCCTTCGATATCTCTACTCGAAATCACACCTTCGATGACTCGAGAACACGAACGAACCAGAGTCTAATCAATTTAAACCAGCTTGCTCCTACCCTGATAGACTCGTGCCTAGGAAGCACTCCTCTCAGAGGAGAAAATTCTAGAGACTTTCAAGCGTGTTAAGGTCAACATTCCTCTTTAGATGTCATTGAACAAATTCCTTCTTATGCCAAATTTTTAAAGGAATTATGTACCAAAAGAGGCAAATAAATGTTCCAAAGAAAGTCTTTCTCACGCCAATATCGGTGAAGTCCTCTCAAAGTCCGTACCATTGAAACATAAGGATCCGTGTTGTCCTACCATCTCATGTATCATTGGTAATACTGTATTGATAAGGCTTTTAGACTTAGGGGCCGTCAACTTGCTTCCATATTCAATCTACCAACAACTAGGTGTCGGGAACTCAAGCCAACTAGATGCACACTTCAGTTAGGCGATAGATCCATTAAGGTCCCTATGGGTGAAATAACAGATGTATTGATAAAGGTTGGAGACTTTATTTTTCCTGTTGATTTCAGAGTCCCGAAACGCAACTCGCTTCCAATCCCAAAGGACGATACCCGTGATCTTAGGAAGACCGTTCTTAGCCACTTCTAATGCTCTCATCAACCGTAGAACTGGTCACATGAAGTCTTTTGGGAATCATTGCTGAACTTAATATTTTCAATCCAGAAATAATATTGATAATCACCTTTCAAATCAATTACATCCAAGAAAGTTTAACGTAAGTAGAGAATGAATCGACATTAGTTTTGAGGAAATCTTTCATGAGGAACTGGAAATTTTAAAAATTCGTGTTTTATTTTTCAAAATGAGGAAACTGTGTTGAATACATGCCTCTTGAATGCAACATTCGAAGAACTCTTTTCGATGAGCTTAGATTTTGAAAGAGCAACCAAAATGTCAAATTTTCATTAATCAAAAATCTAAGTTCAAAATGCATAACACTAATAAGACCTACCTTAATTTGTCGCAAAACACATTGCAAACCTTGGAATTTTCGAATTTGAGAACATCATTGATTATATCATCTTGAAATTCTTTAAATTTCGGGTAGAATTTTCAGCAATAAGGTAGGATTTAATGTAGAATGTGAGCTTCTCATGTTTCATCTTTTATTCTACATTTTTATTTTTGTCCCACAATAATAATAAAAGAATTTATTCTTCTCTCGTGTGAGAGTTTCTTGTTCTTTTCAATATGAAAAAAAACATATGAAAAAAAAAAAAGAGAATAAATTTTAACTTCACCTTCTCATACCAAAGGTAATTACAGAATTTTTATCATTGTTCAAGTCGACCGAACAAATGTAAGTGCTTCCATTCTTATCTGTTTTACTTTGTGCATAATAGAATTTGCATTGAGGACAATGCAAAATTTAGGTGTGGGGTGGGGATTAGTCATTTTATCTATCTTAGTTATTTTTTTCCTCTTTTTCTTACCATTTTTTATGTCATTTTTTCTCTTTTCATCATAAAAAAAAATAGTCACTTGCCAACTTAATAGAGTTGATTAATAATTGATCAATTTGATAGAATTTAAGTCTTCTAATCCTTAGTTAGTTCTATACTCAAGTTTACCTTTTATGATAACTCCAAATAAATTTCTAAGAAATGATTTTCAAGTAGTATACTTTACTTAAGTTTTAACTTAGATTTTTAATTAAAGTAATGGAATTTTTGCATGCCTAACTTAGAGTTGAAAATAATTTTTCAAGTTGTCTTGATCCAAATATTGTTCAGAATATATATACATATACACATATATATATATTATACTAACTTAACAAAAAGAAGAAAAATTTCTCTTAAAATCATTGGTGGCTCTATTTTACTAAGCCTAAGTTGACTGAGTAATTAAGCCCGAGGAGTATTTCTATACTTAATGACCTAAGCCCAATTGGGTTGGGATTCATTGGCCCAAAACTTGCTAAATGGTCACTTAGAAAGCCCGATTAAAAAGAACAAAACCACCAAGGAATAAAGAGTTAAAAAAAATTGTCATACTAATCATGTTTTTATATATAGTTATATTTGTATATGTTCTTGAAAAATTAAATGGATTTAAAGACTTGAAATTTGTTTAAAACAAAGAGTTAGCATGTTCTTTTCAAAACTTTTAAATTAAATTTTTGAGTTAAACTTGGTTTTGTATAACTATAATGAAAGGATTTTCTTAAGAAAATTACATTGGAGTTATGATAAAAATGTTTTCTTGAGTATTAACCAACTTCAATTGGAATGTTTGAAGATATCAAATGAATTAATTATTTTATTAACTTCTTTAATTTGGCAAGTCGACTGAATTTTGTGGGTATATTCACTGCAAACCCTCACGAGACTACAACTCGTCCACTAGGGTAACCTAGGGTTTAAAGGCTTGTTGTATGTGCTAAATACAACCGCGATTCTCTTGAAAGTGAGTTAGGTTCTCTTTAATTTGGCAAGAATACCTTCCAAAATTGTAACTTTTGTTACACAATAAATAAAATTTTTCACCCTTCAATTTCCTTTCTCTTCTTCTAATCCAAGGACCAAAAGGAGGATTAGATTAAGATCAGAGTTGTTGGTTTCTATTTTATTTCTTTTTCATTTTCTTTCTTGTTCATTTATTGCTTTGTAGCTTAGATTTACTTTCATGCAATTTACTTTCATGCAATTTACTTTCATGCAATGTATTTAATTCTTGTATTTACTTTCTAGAATAGATTTTTCTTTTCTTTAATTCACCTTGAGGCTAGAACCCTCTTGGGAATTACCCTTTTCTAAGTGTGGAGCTAATATTTGTGGGATCCCTAGAGATTGTTTGAAACTAGCTAACAAATCCAACTCATTCTTGTGAGATTGAGATAAGCTAAGTGGATCTACTCTAGATTCCTCATATCTTTAATTAATCCTCCATACTTTACATTCTTGATTTTGCACTTATCCTTGTTTTTCATTTGTTTGTTACTTTCCTTTATTCTTGATTTTGATTTTCTTTTACTCTCTCCTCTCTTAATCTTGCTTTCTTTTATTTTGCACTTATTTTCTCTCACTCTCATATTCCTCCATGTGCATATAATCTCAAACCTAGTTTTGTTATTATGTGTATATAACCACCACCACACTCTCAACTTTATTTCCTCCTCTTTTGCACATAATCCACAATCCACTCTCTCTTACCTCTTCACCACCACTTTCACCATTCTCTCACTTTTATTTTATTTGAATAAACTCTTAATTGTCGCGCGCATAATTTGAGAACCAAAACTTGAGCAAAGCCCTTCCTACTTTCCCGTTCCTCATGGGATCGATAATCTTATATACTATAACTTGATAATGGTTGTATACTTGCAACTAAGGAGGTAATCATTTATTTCCCACCAATTGGCAAATAATTACACAGAGTCAAAATTTTATAATTTCAAGAGCTATAACCCACGAATTTTTTCCATTTTCATTTATTTTGACCCATAGGTAAATAATTTAACGTAGTCTAAAATTCACGATTTCATAAGCTAATACCCATGATTTTTGGCCATTTATATTCATTTCAACCCATTAGCAAATAATTTTGTGGAGCCCAAAATTCACGATTTCATGAGCTATAACCCATAAATTTTTAACCACTTTTATTGATTTTGACCCATTGGTAAATAATTTCACGTAGTCCAAAATGTAGAATTTGATAAGCTATTACCCACAATTTTTTATCATTTTAATTCATTTCGACCAATTTGCAAATAGTTTTGCAAATTCTAAAATTCATGATTCATAAGCAATAACTATCGAACTTTGGGAATTTTTATTCGTTTTGACCCTTTGGAAAATAATTTCACGTGGTCCAAAATTCACAATTTCATGGGCTATTATCCATGATTTTTTATTATTTTTATTCATTTTGCTCATTGCCAAATTATTATGCGGTGCCCAAAATTCACTATTTCATGTACACTAATGATTTTCGGCAATTTTTAATCATTTCCCCCTATTGGTAAAAAATTTCATGGAGTTCAAAGCTCACGATTTCATGAGCTATAACCCACAAGTTTTAGCCATTTTTATTCTTTTCATCCCATTGGCAAATATATTTCACTGTTCAAAATTCACGATTTCATGAGTAATTACCCATGATTTTTAGGCATTTTTAATAGTTTTGACCCATTAGCAACTAATTTCATGGAGTCCAAATTTCAAATTTCATGAGCTATAGCCTTCACTTTTGGCCGTTTTTGTTCATTTTGACCGATTGGTAAATAATTTTACGGGGTCCAAAATTTATGATTTCGTGAGTTATTACCCATAATTTTTGGCGCTTGTTATTCACTTTGACCCATTGACAAATAATTTTATAAAGTCTAAAATTCACAATTTCATGAGATATAACTAACAAACTTTTTGCCATTTTTATTTATTTTGATCCATTGAAAAATAATTTCACGTAGTCCGAAATTCATGATTTCAAGGGCTACTGCCCACTATTTTTGGTTAATTTTATTTGTTTCGACCCATTAGCAAATAAATTTGCGGAGTCCAAAATTCACGATTTCATGAGCTATAACCTATGATTTTTATGTGTTATTACCCATAATTTTCCCCTATTTTTGTTAGTTTTGACCTATTGGCAAATAATTTCATGAAACCCAAATTTCACATTTTATAAGCTATAGACCATGATATCTGTCCATTTTCCTTCATTTTGAACCATTGGACAATATTTTAACAGAGTCTAAATTTTATAATTTCATGAGATATAACGTATGATTTTTGGCCATTTTTATTTGTTTCCACCCATTTGTAAATAATTTTACGAGTCAAAAATTCACTATTTCATGTGTTGTTACCCATAATTTTTGTCTATTTTAGTCATTTGCACCCATTGGCAAATAATTTTGTGGAGTTCAAAGTTTAAAATTTATGAACTATAACCCACATTTTTGTTGTTATTATTCATTTTATCACATTGCCAAATAACTTTGCGGTGTCTAAAATTCACAATTTCTTGCGTTGTTACCCACAATTTTTGGTCAATTTTATTAGTTTCGACCCATTGGCAAATAATTTCGTGCAGTCTAAAATTCACGATTACATGAGCTATAACCAATAATTTTTAGCTATTTTTGTTCATTTTGACCCATTGGAAAATAATTAAGCAGAGTCAAAAAGTCACGATTTCATGAACTATAACCCATGATTTTTTTCCATTTTTGTTTACTCACAGGCATATAATTTTGTGCAATCCAAAATTCATAATTTTATAAGCTATTACCCATGATTTTTAGCAATTTATATTCATTTAGACCCATTAGCAAATATTTTCGTGTAGTCCACAATTCACAATTTCATGAGCTATAACCCATGATTTTTGGCCATTTTATTAGTTTCGACCCATTGATAAATAATTTCACATAGTCCAAATTTCACAATTTCATGATTTTAAAACTATATCTAACTAATTTCGTGCATTTTTATTCATTTTGACCCATTGGAAAATAATTTCATGTAGTCCAAAATTCACAATTTCATTGGCTATTACCAATGATTTTTGTTATTTTATTCATTTCACCCATTGCCAAATTACTATGCATAGTCCAAAATTCACTATTTCATGTACACCAATGATTTTTGGCAATTTTTCATTGTTTCCACCCATTAGCAAAAATTTCATAGAGTTCAAAGTTTAAGATTTCATGAGCTATGACCCATAATTTTTGCCCTTTTTTGTTCCATCCCTTTGATAAATATCTTTCATTGTTCAAAATTCACGATTTTATGAGTTTCTACCCATGATTTTTGGCCATTTTATTAGTTTCAACCCATTGGCAAATAATTTTATGGAGTCTAAATTTTACATTTAATGAGCTATAACCTTGCTTTTTGGCCATTTTGTATATTTTGACCCATTAGCAAATAAATTTATGAGTCCAAAATTTACTATTTCATGATCTATTACCCATAATTTTTGGCTATTTTTAATCATTTCCACCCATGGGCAAATAATTTCACAGTATCTAAAATTCACAATTTCATAAGCTAATAACTAATGAATTTTGCCCATTTTATTTATTTCAACCCATTAAAAATTAATTTCACATAGTTTGAAATTCATAATTTCATGGGCTATTACCCATTATTTTTTATTATTTTTATTCATTTCAACCCATTAGCAAATAATTTTGCAGAGTCTAAAATTCATGATTTCATGAGCTATAATCCACAGTTTTTAGCTATTTTGGGTCATTTCCACTAATTGTGAAATAATTTCTTAGAGTTCAAAGATCACGATTTCATAAGCTATAACCCATGATTTTTGGCTATTTTATTTGTTTCATCCCATTACCAAATAACTATGCGGTGTCCAAAATTCACGATTTCATGTGTTATTACCCCCTGATTTTTTGCCATTTTTATTAGTTTTGACCCATTGAAAAATAATTTTGTGGAGTCCAAATTTCACATTTCATGAGCTATTGACCATGATATTTGTCCATTTTCATTTATTTTGATGCATTGGCAAAAATATTTGCGGAGTCCAAAATTTACGATTTCATGAGCTGCTACCCATAATTTTTGGCTATTTTTATTCATTTCAAACCATAAGCAAATAATTTCATGGAGTATAAAATTCATGATTTAATGAACTATAACCACCTATTTTTAGCCATTTTTATTCATTTCAACCCATTGACAAATAATTTGACGTAGTTCGAAATTCACGATTTCATAACTGTTACCCATGATTTTTAGCCATTTTTAGTCATTTCCACCCATTGGCAAACAATTTCATGGAGTTCAAAGTTCACAATTTCATGACCTATCACCCATGATTTTTGGCTATTTTATTTGTTTCATCCCATTACCAAATAACTATGCGGTGTCCAAAATTCACGATTTTATGAGTTTCTACCCATGATTTTTGGCCATTTTTATTAGTTTCAACCCATTGGCAAATAATTTTATGGAGTCTAAATTTTACATTTAATGAGCTATAACCTTGCTTTTTGGCCATTTTGTATATTTTGACCCATTAGTAAATAAATTCATGTAGTCCAAAATTTACTATTTCATGATCTATTACCCATAATTTTTGGCTATTTTAATCATTTCCACCCATGGGCAAATAATTTCACAAGATCTAAAATTCACAATTTCATAAGCTAATAACTAATGAATTTTGCCCATTTTATTTATTTCAACCCATTAAAAATTAATTTCACATAGTTTGAAATTCATAATTTCATGGGCTATTACCCATTATTTTTATTATTTTTATTCATTTCAACCCATTAGCAAATAATTTTGCAGAGTCTAAAATTCATGATTTCATGAGCTATAATCCACGCTTTTAGCTATTTTGGGTCATTTCCACTAATTGTGAAATAATTTCTTAGAGTTCAAAGATCACGATTTCATAAGCTATAACCCATGATTTTTGGCTATTTTATTTGTTTCATCCCATTACCAAATAACTATGCGGTGTCCAAAATTCACGATTTCATGTGTTATTACCCCGATTTTTGCCATTTTTATTAGTTTTGACCCATTGAAAAATAATTTTGTGGAGTCCAAATTTCACATTTCATGAGCTATTGACCATGATATTTGTCCATTTTCATTTATTTTGATGCATTGGCAAAATATTTATGAGTCCAAAATTTACGATTTCATGAGTCGCTACCCATAATTTTTGGCTATTTTATTCATTTCAAACCATAAGCAAATAATTTCATGGAGTATAAAATTCATGATTTAATGAACTATAACCACCTATTTTTAGCCATTTTTATTCATTTTGACCCATTCATAAATAATTATGTAGATTCCAAAATTCACGATTTCATGAGCTATTACCCATGATTTTTAGCCATTTTAGTCATTTCCACCCATTGGCAAACAATTTCATGGAGTTCAAAGTTCACAATTTCATGACCTATCACCCATGATTTTTGGTCATTATTATTCATTTTATCACATTGGCAAATAACTTTGCCAGGTCAAAAATTCACAATTTTATGAGTTATTATCCATGATTTTTGACTATTTTTAGTACTTTCACCCATTGGTAAATAATTTCATGGAGTCCGAAATTCACAATTTCATGAGCTATAACCCATTATATTTAGATATTTTTATTCATTTTGACCCATTCATAAATAATTATGTAGATTCCAAAATTCACGATTTCATGAGCTATAGCCAACAATTTTTTTTCCATTTTTGTTCATTTTGACCCATAGGCAAATAATTTTGTGTAGTTCAAAACTCATGATTTCTTAAGCTATTTTCCACAATTTTTGGCCACTTATATTCATTTTGACCCATCAGCAAATAATTTCGTAGACTCTATAATTCACGATCTCATGAGCTATAACCCTTAATTTTCGGTCATTTTTATTCATTTCGACCCATTAGTAAATAAATTCATGTAGTCCAAAATTAATAATGTCATGAGCTATTACCCACGATTTTTGTCATTTTAATTCATTTTGACCCATTGGAAAATAATTATGCGAGTCTAAAATTCATGATTTCATAACCTATAACAAACAAATTTTGGCCTATTTTATTCATTTTGACCCATTGGAAAATAATTTCACGTAGTCCGAAATTCATGATTTCATAGGCTATTACCCACGATTTATGATTATTTTTATTCATTTCACCCATTGGCAAATAATTATGCGGAGTCTAAAATATTTCACGTAGTCTGAAATTCATGATTTCATTAGCTATTACCCACGATTTATGATTATTTTTATTCATTTCACCCATTGGCAAATAATTATGCGGAGTCTAAAATTTACGGTTTTATGTGATATATATAACCAATGATTTTTGGCAATTTGTAGTCATTTCCACCCATTAGCAAAAGATTTTAAGGAATTAAAAGTTCATGATTTCATGAGCTATAACCCACAAGTTTTAGCCTTTTTTTTCATTTCATCTCGTTGGCAAATATCTTTGTGGTGTTTAAAATTCATAATTTCTTGAGTTATTACCGTGATTCTTGGCCATTTTTTTAGTTTCAACCCATTGGTAAATAATTTTATGGAGTCCAAATTTCACATTTTATGAGCTATAGCCTATCATTTTTGTCCATTTTCATTAACTTTGATCCATTAGGAAATATTTCTTCGGAGTCCAAATTCTATGAACTCATGAGCTATAACCACGACTTTTGGCTATTTTTATTCGTTTCAACCTACTGACAAATAATTTTACAAAGTCTAAAATTCACAATTTCATGAGGTAATAACTAACGAATTTTGGCCATTTTTATTCGTTTCAATCCATTTGAAAATATTTTTTGTAGTCCAAAATTTATGATTTCATTGGCAATTACCCATATTTTTTGGTTATTTTTATTCATTTTGACCCATTGGCAAATAATTTCATAGAGTCCAAAATTCACGATTTCAAGACCTATTACCCATGATTTTTGCCTATCTTTAATCATTTCCACCCATAGCAAATAATTACGTTGAGCTCAAAGTTTACAATTTCATGAGCTATAATCCATAATTTTTATCCAATTTTATTTGTTTCATCCCAATGGCAAACAACATTGTAGTGTCCAAAATTCACGATTTTATGAGTTATTACCCATAATTTTTGGCCATTTTTATTAGTGTTGACCTATTGGCAAATAACTTTGTGGTGTCCAAATTTCACATTGCATGAGCTAGACCATGATATTTGCCCATTTTTGTTCATTTTGACCCATTGGTAAATAATTTCGCAAAGTCTAAATTTTTTTATTTCATGAGCTATTACCTATAATTTTTGGTTGTTTTTATTTGTTTCAAACCATTAACAACTAATTTTGCGGAGTCTAAAATTCACAATTTTACGAGCTATAACCCATGATTTTTTACCATTTTATTAATTTCGGCCCATTGGTAAATAATTTTATGTAGTCCAAAATTCACGATTTCATGGGCTCTTACCCATGATTTTTTGCCATTTTATTTTATTTTGACCCATTTGCAAGTAATTTCGCGAAGTCCAAAATTCATGAAATCATGAGCTATAACCCATGATTTTCTGCCATTTTTAGTTATACCTACCCATTGGCAATTAATTCAACATTGTCCAAAATTTATGATTTTATGAGCTATAACACACTTTTTGATTATTTTTATCCATTTTGACCTATTGGTAAATAATTTCAAATAGTCTAAAATTCACAATTAGTCTAAAATTCACAATTTCATGAGAAATAACTCATGATGTTTGGCTATTTTCAGTCATTACCAACCATTGGCAATTAATTTCGTGGAGTTAGAAATTCACAATTGGTCATTTTTAATTATTTTGACTCTTTGTCAAATAATTTCGAAAAGTATAAAATTCACAATTTTATGAGCTATAACCCGTAATTTTTACCATTTTTATTCATTTCAACCTATTAGCAAATAATTTTACGTAGTCCCAAATTCACAAATTCATGAGGTACTACTCAAGATTTTTGGTGATTTTTATTCATTTCGACCAAATGACAAGTAATTTTGCGGATCCAAAATTCATGATTCATACGCTATAAGCCTATAACCCATGATTTTTGGCCATTTTTATTCATTTTAGCCTATTGGCAAATAATTTTATGTAGTCTAGAATTCACAATTTCATGAGAAAATACCCTTGATTTTTGGCCATTTTTAGTCATTTTGACCCATTAATTTCATGGAGACTAAAATTCACGATTTCATGAGCTATAACAATAAATTTTGGCTATTTTTATTCATATCGACCAATTGGAAAATGGTTTCAAGCAGTTCAAAATTGATGATTTCATGGGCTATTGCCTGCAATTTTTAGTTATTTTTATTCATTTCGATCCATTGACAAATAATATGACGAAAGCCGTAATGCATAATGTCCTAAGCTACCCATGATTTTTGGCCATTTTCAACCATTGGCAAATAATTTTGTAGAGTTTAAAGTTCACAATTTCATGGGCTATAACCCATGATTTTTGGACAACATTATTTATTTCATTGCATTGGTAAATAATTTTTTGGTGTCCAAACTTCACGATTTTGTGGGTTATTACCCATGATTTTTTACCATTTTATTAGTTTTGACTAATTGGCAAATAATTTTGTGGAGTCTGAAATTCATGATTTTTTATTCATTTTGACCCATTGGCAAATAATTATGCAGAGTCCAAATATCACGATTTCATGAGCTACATAACCCACGAGTTGTTTTTCCATTTTAATTCATTTTGACCCATAGGAATATAATTTCACGTTGTCAAAAATTTACGATATCATAAGCTATAACCTTTAGCCATTTATATTTGTTTTGACCTCTTAGAGTCCAAAATTCACGATTTCATGAGCTATTACCTAAGATTTTTGACCATTTTATATTCATTTTGACCCATTGGCAAATAATTTCACATAGTTAGAAATTGACAATTTCATTAGCTATTACCTCCCATGATTTTTGGCCATTTTAATTTGTTTCGATCCAATAACAAATAATTTTACGAAGTATAAAATTTTCATGAGCTGTAACAATGAATTTTGGCCATATTTATTCATTTCTACCCATTGGAAAATAATTTCATGTAGTCTAAAATTCATAATTTTATGGACTATTACCCATTATTTTTGGTTATTTTTAATCGTTTTAACCCATTCGCAAATAATTTCACTAAAGCTATAATTCACAATGTCCTGAGCTATAACCCATGATTTTTTGCTATTTTTAGTCATTTCCAATCATTTGCCAATAATTTTGTGGAGTTCTGTTGTACCATAGAAATAAGTAAGTGTTAATCAACATTCAACTGGATGACACATATCTCATACAGACTGCACCCCAGCTTGACCCAGCCAAGCGAAGACAAGTGTCCCTTCTAGCCAGCCGAAGTCTTCCTTCGCCGCCGACTCGACCCTTCTCGCCAGAGTCATCCCTTCTCGCCAGAGTCATCCCTTCTCGCCAGAGTCATCCCTTCTCGCCAGAGTCATCCCTTCTCGCCAGAGTCATCCCTTCTCGCCAGAGTCATCCCTTCTCGCCAGAGTCATCCCTTCTCGCCAGAGTCATCCCTTCTCGCCAGAGTCATCCCTTCTCGCCAGAGTCATCCCTTCTCGCCAGAGTCATCCCTTCTCGCCAGAGTCATCCCTTCTCGCCAGAGTCATCCCTTCTCGCCAGAGTCATCCCTTCTCGCCAGAGTCATCCCTTCTCGCCAGAGTCATCCCTTCTCGCCAGAGTCATCCCTTCTCGCCAGAGTCATCCCTTCTCGCCAGAGTCATCCCTTCTCGCCAGAGTCATCCCTTCTCGCCAGAGTCATCCCTTCTCGCCAGAGTCATCCCTTCTCGCCAGAGTCATCCCTTCTCGCCAGAGTCATCCCTTCTCGCCAGAGTCATCCCTTCTCGCCAGAGTCATCCCTTCTCGCCAGAGTCATCCCTTCTCGCCAGAGTCATCCCTTCTCGCCAGAGTCATCCCTTCTCGCCAGAGTCATCCCTTCTCGCCAGAGTCATCCCTTCTCGCCAGAGTCATCCCTTCTCGCCAGAGTCATCCCTTCTCGCCAGAGTCATCCCTTCTCGCCAGAGTCATCCCTTCTCGCCAGAGTCATCCCTTCTCGCCAGAGTCATCCCTTCTCGCCAGAGTCATCCCTTCTCGCCAGAGTCATCCCTTCTCGCCAGAGTCATCCCTTCTCGCCAGAGTCATCCCTTCTCGCCAGAGTCATCCCTTCTCGCCAGAGTCATCCCTTCTCGCCAGAGTCATCCCTTCTCGCCAGAGTCATCCCTTCTCGCCAGAGTCATCCCTTCTCGCCAGAGTCATCCCTTCTCGCCAGAGTCATCCCTTCTCGCCAGAGTCATCCCTTCTCGCCAGAGTCATCCCTTCTCGCCAGAGTCATCCCTTCTCGCCAGAGTCATCCCTTCTCGCCAGAGTCATCCCTTCTCGCCAGGCCGAAACGTCCCTTCTCGCTAGGAGCCATCCCTTCTCTCTAGGCCGGGTCGATAACTTTCGAGGCCGACTAAAACGGCAATACTTCCCGCCCTTCTCGCCAGGAGTGGTCCCTTCTTGCCAAGCCGAGTCGTCTCTTCTAGCCAGGCCGACTCGACCCTTCTCGCCAGGAGTCATCCCTTCTCGCCAAGCTGAGTCGAAAGGCGGTTCATCCTCGAGCCCCCAGCTGGCAGCCAGTCACCATCACATTAAATGAACGGTCAAAAATCAACATTGCTCAGCCCCAAAAGTATTTATGACTCATCAGGCTCCGTCAGCACCATTCATCCTCTGTCACCACCTCATTAATCACAAGGGTAACTCATCTCCCTCAGCAGCCGACACCTGTAAAGTAACTGCTAACTAAGCAGTCTGCTTGGATTCAACTAAAATTACAGAATTGCCCCTCTGAACCTACTATAAATAGAGGGGCTGTCTGCAGCACAAAGGTATGTAATTTCTGCACACTTAGACTGAGAACTTAATCAGTTCATTGGTTTCTTCTGCACTCAAGCTCAAATACTGACTTGATCGTCAAACGAATCACCAGAGAACCCAACTCCGTCCTCTAACGCGTCGCAGTTTTGTAGGAAACTGAGCATTCTATTGGGAGATCGGCCATCAAAGGAGGTCAAGGGACCCAAAGCTCTTCAAGATCAGCCTCAAATCCCCCTGTTTGAAAACTGACATCAACAAATTCAAAGTTCACAAATTCATAAGTTCTAACCCATAATTTTTTGACATAATTATTCATTTCATCGCATTGGAAAATAACTTTGTAGCATCCAAAATTCATGATTTCATGAGTTACTACCCATAATTTTTGGCATTTTTATTAGTTTTGACCAATTGATAAATAATTTTGTGGAGTCTAAAATTCACAATTTCATGAGCTATAATCCATGATATTTAAATTTTTTATTCATTTTGATCCATTGGTAAATAATTACGATAGTGCAAAATTCGTTGTTTTCATGAGCTATAATCTATTATTTTTTTCCATTTTCATTCCTTTTGACCCATAGGCAAATAATTTTGTGTAGCCTAAAATTCAAGATTTCATATGCTATTACCCACAATTTTGGCCATTTATATTTATTTCAACCTATTAGCAAATAACTTCTTGAGTCCAAAATTCACGATTTTATGGGCTATAACCCACGACTTTTTTTCATTTTATTAATTTTGACCAACAAGCAAATAATTTCGTGTAGTCCAAAATTCATGATTTCAAATGCTATTACCCACAATTTTTGTCTATTTATATTCTTTTTGACCTCTTGGAGACCAAAATTCACTATTTCATGAGCTATTACTCATGATTTTTGACCATTTATATTCATTTCACCCATTGGCAAATAATTTCACATAGTCCAAAATTCACAATTTCATTAGCTATTACCCATGATTTTTACCACTTTAATTTATTTTGACCTATTAGCAAATAATTTCGTGGAGTCTAAAATTCACAATTTCATGAGCTATAACAACGAAATTTGGCCATTTTTTTTCATTTCTACCCATTGAAAAATAATTTCACATAGTCAAAAATTCATAATTTTATGGACTATTACCCATGATTTTTGGTTCTTTTTATTCTTTTTAACCCATTGGCAATAATTTCGTAGAGTTTAAAGTTCATAATTTCTTGAACTATAACCCACAATTTGTGGACATTATTATCCGTTTCATTGCATTGGCAAATAGCGTTGTGGTGTCCAAAATTTACGATTTCATGAGTTACTGCCCTTGATTTTTGGCCATTTTTATTAGTTTCAATCAATTGGCAAATAATTTCATAGAGTCTAAAATTTATTATTTCATAAGCTATAACTCAAGACGCAACATTTTTGGCTATTTTTATTCATTTTGACCCATTGGCAAATAATTACGCGGAGCTCAAAATTCTCAATTTTATGAGGTATAACCCACGATTTTGTTCTATTTTCGTTCCTTTTGGCCCATAGGCAAATAATTTCGTAGTCTAAAATTTAAGATTTCATAAGTTGTTACCAAAAATATTTGGCCATTTATATTTATTTCAACCTATTAGCAAATAACTTCTTGAGTCCAAAATTCACGATTTTATGAGCTATAACCCATGATTTTTGGCCATTTTTTTCATTTTATTAATTTTGACCAACAAGCAAATAATTTCATGTAGTCCAAAATTCATGATTTCAAAAGCTATTACCCACAATTTTTGTCTATTTATATTCTTTTTGACCTCTTGGAGACCAAAATTCACTATTTCATGAGCTATTACTCATGATTTTTGACCATTTATATTCATTTCACCCATTGGCAAATAATTTCACATAGTCCAAAATTCACAATTTCATTAGCTATTACCCATGATTTTTACCACTTTAATTTATTTTGACCTATTAGCAAATAATTTCGTGGAGTCTAAAATTCACAATTTCATGAGCTATAACAACGAAATTTGGCCATTTTTTTCATTTCTACCCATTGAAAATAATTTCACATAGTCAAAAATTCATAATTTTATGGACTATTACCCATGATTTTGGTTCTTTTATTCTTTTAACCCATTGGCAATAATTTCGTAGAGTTTAAAGTTCATAATTTCTTGAACTATAACCCACAATTTGTGGACATTATTATCCGTTTCATTGCATTGGCAAATAGCGTTGTGGTGTCCAAAATTTACGATTTCATGAGTTACTGCCCTTGATTTTTGGCCATTTTTATTAGTTTCAATCAATTGGCAAATAATTTCATAGAGTCTAAAATTTATTATTTCATAAGCTATAACTCAAGACGCAACATTTTTGGCTATTTTTATTCATTTTGACCCATTGGCAAATAATTACGCGGAGCTCAAAATTCTCAATTTTATGAGGTATAACCCACGATTTTGTTCTATTTTCGTTCCTTTTGGCCCATAGGCAAATAATTTCGTGTAGTCTAAAATTTAAGATTTCATAAGTTGTTACCAAAAATATTTGGCCATTTATATTTGTTTCGAACCATTTGCAAATAATTTCCTGGAGTCCAAAATTCATGATTTCATGAGCTATAACCCTTGATTTTTAGCCATTTTTATTCGTCTCAACCATTTAACAAATAATTTCACATTGTCCAAAATTCAAAAATTTCATGAGCTATTACCCATAAGTTTTCGTCATTTTAATTTGTTTTGACCTATGGCAAATAATTTTGTGCAGTTCAAAGTTAACACTTTCATGAGCTATAACCCATGATTTTTAGACATTCTTATTTGTTTCTTCGCATTGGAAAATAACTTTGTGGGTTCCAAAATTCATGATTTCATGAGTTATTACTCATGATTTATGGCCATTTTTATAGTTTCGACCCATTGGCAAATAATTTTGTGGACCCTAAATTTGACGATTACATGAGCTATAATCCACAATTTTCCTAATTCTAATGGTTTTGATGCATTGGCAAATAATTATACAGAGTCTAAAATTCATGATTTCATGAGTTATAACCCATGATTATTTTTTCATTTTGGTTCGTTTTGACCCATAGGCAAATAATTTCACATAGTCTAAAATTCACGATTTCATAAACTATTACTCACAAGTTTTGGCCATTTATATTTATTTCTACCCATTAGCCAATAATTTTCTGAAGTCTAAAATTCACGATTTCATAAGCTATCACTCATGATTTTTGGCTAATTTTGTTCGTCTCGACCCTTTAGGAAATAATTTCATGTTGTTTAAAATTCAAAATTTCATGTGCCATTAGTCATAATTTTTGGTAATTTTAATTTATTTTGACCAATTAGCAAATAATTTCATGGAGTCTAAAATTTACGATTTCATAAGCTATAATTTCTGAATTTTGGGCATTTTAATTCATTTTGACCCATTGGAAAATAATTTCATGAAGTTCAAAATTCACGATTTTATGGGCTATTATCCGTAATTTTAGCTATTTTTATTCATTTTGACCCATTGGCAAATAATTTCTTGGAGTCAAAATTTCACATGTCATGATCTATAGCCTATTTTTCACCATTTTCCTTCAATTCACCCATTAGTAAATAATTTTTACAGAATACAATATTTAGGATATCATGAGCTATTACCAATGATTTTTGGCTATTTATACTTATTTCGACCTATTGGCAAATAATTTTGCAGACCCTAAAATTATCGGTTTCATGAGCTATAACTAAAGAATTTTTTGACCATTTTTATTCATTTTGATGCATTGGAAAATAATTTCATGCTGTCCAAAAATAATGATTTTATGAGCTATTACCCATTATTTCAGGCTAATTTTGACCCATTGGCAAATAATTTTGCGGAGTCCAAAATTCACTATTTTTGGTCATTTTAATTTGTTTTGACCTATTGCAAAAAATTTTGTGCAGTTCAAAGTTCACACTGTCATGAGCTATAACCCACGATTTTTAGACAGTCTTATTTGTTTCTTTGCAATGGCAAATAACTTTGTGGTGTCCAAAATTCATGATTTCACGAGTTATTACTCAAGATTTTTGGCCATTTTTATTAGTTTCGACCCATAGATAAATAATTTTGTGGACTCCAAATTTGACGATTACATGAGCTATATAATCCATGATTTTTTGCTATGTCTAATGGTTTTGATGCATTGGCAAATAATTATGCAGAGTCTAAAAATTCATGATTTCATGAGTTATAACCCACGATTTATTTTCATTTTGGTTCGTTTTGACCCATAGCCAAATAATTTCACATAGTCCAAAATTCACGATTTCATAAGCTATTACTCATAATTTTTGGCCATTTATATTTATTTCTACCCATTAGCAAATAATTTTCTGGAGTCTAAAATTCATGATTTCATGCGCTATAATCCATGATTTTTCTCTAATTTTGTTCATCTGGACCCATTAGCAAATAATTTCATGTTGTTTAAAATTCAAAATTTCATGTGCCATTAAACATGATTTTTCATAATTTTAATTTATTTTGACCAATTAGCAAATAATTTCATGGAGTCTAAAATTCAAGATTTCACAAGGTATAACTCATAATGTTTTGCAATTTTTAGTCATTTCCACCCATTGCCAAATTATTTGCCATTTTATTTGTTTCATCCCATTGGCAAATCACTTTGTGGTTTCCAAAATTTATAATTTCATGAGTTATTACCCAATTTGGCTATTTTTGTTACTTTTGACCCATTGGCAAATAACTTCATGGAGTCCAAATTTCACATTTCATGCACTATTTATGATGATATTTCTCTATTTTTGTTCATTTTGACCCATTAGTAAATAATTTCACTATGTCCAAAATGTATGATTGCATGAGCTATTATCCGTAATTTTAGCTATTTTTATTCATTTTGAACTATTGGCAAATAATTTTATGGAGCCTAAAATTCAAGATATCTTGAGCTATAACCCAATTTTTGCCATTTTATTTGTTTCTACCCATTAGCAAATAATTTCATGTAGTCTAAAATTCATGATTTCATGCGCTATAATCCATGATTTTTGACCATTTTAATTCTTTTTAATTGATTTGCAAGTAATTTTATGGAGTCTAAAATACACGATATCATGAGCTATAACCCACGATTTTTGGCCATTTTTTATCATTTCGATCCATTGGTAAATAATTTCATGTAGCCTAAAATTCACGATTTCATAGGGAATAACCCATGATTTTTGGCCATTCTTAGTCATCTCGACTCATTAGCAAATAATTTCTTGGAGTCCAAAATTCACGATTTCATTAGCTATTACCCATAATTTTTCCCATTATTATTTGTTTCAACCCATTAGTACATAATTAGGCAGAGTCAAAAATTCACAAATTCATGAACTCTAACCCACGATTTTTGTCCATTGTTGTTCATCTTGAACCATTGGCAAATAATTTCTTGTATTCCAAAATTCACGATTTTATGAGCCTATATGAGCCTAATCCATGATTATTTAGCAATTTTTATTTGTTTCGACCAATTGCCAAATCATTTCACATAATCTGAAATTCACAATTTCTTGAGCTATAACCCATGATTTTTGGCCATTTTGATTCATTTCGACCCACTGGTAAATAATTTCACTAGTCCAAAATTCAGAATTTCATTTACTATTACGTATGATTTTTTGATCATTTTAATTTGTTTCGACCCACTGGCAAGGAATTTTTGTCATATTTATTCATTTTGCCCATTTTTTTATTTCGACCCATTAGCAAATAATTTCATATAGCCCTTAATTCATGACGTTAAGAGAAATAATCCATGATTTTTTGCCACTTTTAATCATTATAACCTATTAACAAATAATTTTGTGCAGTCCAAAATTCACGACTTCATGTGCTATTATGCATGATTTTTGGCCATTTTTTTCATTTTGACCAATTAGCAAATAATTTCGTAGAGTCCAAAATTCATGATTTGATGAGCCATAACTCACGATTTTTTTTATTTTTATTCATTTTGGCTCATTGGCAAATAATTTCATAAAGCCCAAAATTCATGAGTTCGTGAGCTATAACCCACAATTTTTAGCTATTTTTATTCATTTTGACTCTTTAGCAAATAATTACATAGAGTCCATTGTTCACCATCTAATGAGCTATAATCCATAATTTTATTCTTTTTGTTCAATATGACCCATTGGCAAATAATTTCATGTAGTCTAAAATTCACAATTCCATGATTTATTACCCACGATTTTTAGCTATTTATATTATTTTCCACAGATTAGCAGATAATTTCATGGAGCCCTAAATTCTTGATTTCATGAGCTGTAATTGACAATTTTGGTCATTTTATTCATTTTGACACATTGACAAATAATTTCATGTAGTCCAAAATTCACAATTTCTTGAGCTATTACCAACGATTTTTGGCCATTTTAATTTGTTTCAACACATTGTTAATTAATTTTATAGAGTCTAAAATTTATAATTTCATGAGCTACAACAAATAAATTTTGGACATTTTTATTCGATTTGACCCATTAGAAAATAATTTCACGTAGTTTAAAATTCATGATTTCACAAGCTATTACCCACTATTTTTGGTTATTTGTTTCATCCCATAGGCAAATAACTTTTTCGGAGTCCAAAATTCATAATTTTGTGAGTTAATACCCATTATTTTTTACAATTTTTATTAGTTTTGGCCCATTGGTAAATAATTTTGTAGAGTCCAAATTTCACATTTCATGAGCTATAGACCATGACATTGGTCCATTTTCATTCATTTCACCAATTATCAAATAATTTTGTGGAGTCCAAACTTTACTATTTAATGAGTAATTACCCATGATTTTTGGCTATTTTATTAAATTCAAACCATTAGCAAATAATTTTAGGAGTCTAAAATTCATGATTTCATGACCTATAATCCATAATTTTGGCCATTTTATTCATCCCGACTCGTTGGCAAATAATTTCTCATAGTCCAAAATTCATGATTTCATGGGTTATTACTCATAATTTTGGCCATTTTAAATCGCTTCAACGTATTTGGAAGTTATGAATTTCAAATTCACGATTTTATAAGCTATAACCCATAATTGTTTACTATTTTTATTCATTTCAACCCATTGGCAAATATTTTCACAAAGTCCTAAATTCACAATTTTTGACCTTATTTTCATTTCACTAATTTGTAAATAATTTTGTAGAATCCAAAATTATAGATTTCATGAGCTGTAACCCATAATTTTTAGCCATTTTTATTCATTTCAACCCATTAGCAAATAATTTCATGTAGTCTAAAATTCATAACTTCATGAGCTATATTTTCCAATGGGAAATAATTTCACTAAGTCTAAAATTCACGATTTCATGAGTTATAACCCACGATTTTTTTCCATTTTCATTCATTTTGACCCAATTGGCAAATAATTTCGTGTAGTCTAAAATTTATGATTTCATTAGCTATTACCCATAATTTCTAGCTATTTATATTTGTTTCAATCCATTAGTAAATAATTTTGTGGAGTCAAAAATTCTCGACTTCATGAACTATAACTCGCGATTTTTGGCCTTTCTTATTCATATTTACCTGTTTGCAAATAATTTTCTGTAGTGCAAAATTCACAATTTCATGAGCTATTAGCCATGATTTTTTGCCATTTTAATTCATTTCGACCCACTGGGAAATAATTTTGTTGAGCCTAAAATTCATGATTTCATAAGCTATAACTAACAAATTTTTGTTATTTTTATTCCGTTTGACCAATTGGAAAATAATTTCATGTAGCCTGGAATTCAGGATTTCACAGGCTATTGCCCAAAATTTTTAGACTTTTTTAGTCATTTCCACCCATTGACAAATAATTTCATTGAGTTCAAAGTTCTTGATTTCATATGCTATAACCAATAATTATTGGCCATTTTTTATTTGTTTCATCCTATTGGAAACTAACTTTGTGGTGTGCAAATTTTATTTGTTTCATCCTATTGGAAAAATTTTATTTGTTTCATCCTATTGAAAACTAACTTTGTGGTGTGCAAATTTTAGGATTTCATGAGTTATTACCCATGATTTTTGGCCATTTTTATTACTTTTGACCCATTAGAAAATAATTTCATGGAGTCCAAATTTCACATTTCATGAGCTATAGACCATGATATTTGTCCATTTTCATTCTTTTTGACCTATTGAAAAATAATTTCGAGGAGTCTAAAATTTATGATTTCATGAGTTGTTACCCATGATTTTTGTTATTTTAATTCATTTCAAACCAATAGCAAATAATTTCATGGAGTCTAAAATTCATGATTTTATGAGCTATAACCCATGATTTTTAGCTATTTTATTTATTTTGACCCATTGGCAAATAATTTCACATAGTTCGAACTCAAGATTTCATGGGTTATTACCCATGATTTTAGCCATTTTAATTTATTTTGACCCATTTGCATGTAATTTCACAAAATCCAAAGCTCATGATTTCATGATCTATAACCCACTACTTTTGCCGCTTTATTCGTTTTGACCAATTGGTGAATGATTTTACATTGACGCTTTTGATTCATTGATGAATAATTTCACAGAGTCTAAAATTCATCATCTTATGAACTATAACCCATGAATTTTGGCCATTTTTATTTATTTCATCCTATTGGCAAACAATTCCGCAGAGTCTAAAATTCATGATTTTATGACCTATAACCAACGTTTTTGGCCATTCTTATTCATTTTGACCCATATGAAAATAATTTCTTGGAATCCAAAACTTATGATTTTATGAACTTTAACCCATGATTTTTAGTCAATTTTAGTTAATTTGACCCATTAGTAAATAATTTCACTAAGTCCAAAATTTACGATTTAATGAGCTATAACCCATGATTTTTACCATTTTTATTTGTTTCAAGCCATTGGCAAATAACTTCATATTGTCTAAAACTCACAATTTCATGAGAAAGAACCGATGATTTTTGGCCATTTTTAGTCATTCGACACATTAGCAAATATCTTCATGGAGTCCAAAATTTAGTATGATCGACACATTAGAAAATACTTTCGTGGAGTCTAAAATTCATGATTACGTGATCTATTACCTATGATTTTTGGCCATTTTTATTCATTTTGATCCATTAGCAAATAATTTGAGAGAGTCCACATTTCATGATTTCATGAGCTATAACACATAATTTTCACCATTTTTATTCTCTCGATCCACTGGCCAATTATTTAATGTAGTCTGAAATTCACGATTTCATGAGCTATAACTCACAGTTTTTGGCTATTTTTATTCTCTTTGACCCTTTAGCAAATAATTACACAGTGTCTAGAGTTCATCATGTAACTCACAGTTTTTGGCTATTTTTATTCTCTTTGACCCTTTAGCAAATAATTACACAGTGTCTAGAGTTCATCATTTCATGAGCTATTCCCATAATTTATGTCCATTTTCGTTCATTTTGACCCATTTTGTCGCATTGGAAAATAATTTTGCATAGTCTAAATTTAACGATTTCATGAGCTATTACCAGCGATTTTTGGCATTTATATTAGTTTTTAAACATTAATAAATAAATTTGTGGAGTCAAAAATTCACGATTTCATGAGCTATAACCCGTGATTTTTCACCATTTTTATTTATTTCAACACATTGACAAATAATTTCTTAGAGTCTAAAACTAAAATGCTATTACCCATGATTGTTGGCCAATTTAATTTGTTTTGACCCATTGGTAAATAATTTTGCAGAGTCTAAAATTCATGATTTCATAAGCTATAACTAATGAATGTTGGACATTTTTTATTCGTCTCGGCCCAATAGAAAATAATTTCACATAGTCTGAAATTCATGATTTCATGTGCTATGATCCACTATTTTTGGTTATTTTTATTTATTCCAACCCATTAACAAATAATTTCATGGTGTCTTAAATTCATGCTTTCATGAGCTATAACCTATGATTTTTGGCAATTTTTAGTTGTTTCTACCTATTGACAAATAATTTTGTGGAGTTTAAAGGTCATGATTTTATGAGTTATAACCCACGATTTTTTGCCATTTTTATTTATTTCATCCCATTGGCAAATAACTTTGCAGTGTTAAAAATTAACGATTTAATGAGTTATTACCATGATTTTTGGCCACTTTTATTAGCTTCGACCCATTAGCAAATAATTTCATGAAGTCCAAATTTCACATTTCATGAGCTATAGACCCTGATATTTATCCATTTTGTTCATTTTGATCCCTTAGCAAATAATTTTGTGGAGTCTAAAATTTATGATTTCATGAGCCTTTACCCCATGAGTTTTGGCTAATTTTATTCATTTCAAACCATTAGCAAATAATTTCATGGAGTCTAAAATTAAAGATTTCATGAGCTATAATCCATAATTTTTGGGTATTTTTATTTATTTCAACCCATTAGCAAATAATTTCATATAATCCAAAATTCATGATTTCATGGGCTATTACCCATAATTTTTGCCATTTTAATTCATTTTGATCTATTTGCAAGGAATTTTACAGAGTATAAAGTTTACAATATTATGAGCTATAACACACTATTTTTCACCATTTTTAGTCATTTTGACCCATTGACAAATAATTCAACATAGTCCAAAATTTATAATTTTTGTTATTTTTTCGTTTTGACCAATTGGCTAATAAATTTGTAGAGTCTAAAATTCATGATTTCATAAGCTATAACCCATGATTTTTGGCTATTTTATACATTTTGAGCCATTGGCAAATAATTTCATGTAGTCTAAAATTAATGATTTCAAGAGAAACAACTCATGATTTTTAGCAAATAATTTCTTAGAGTCTAAAATTCACGATTTCATGAGCTATAACCCACGATTTTTGCCATTTTTATTTATTTTGACCCATTGACAAATAATTTCATGAAGTCCAAAATTCATAATTTTGGCCATTTTTTCATTTCGACTAATTGGTAAATAATTTTGCAGAGTCTAAAATTCACAATTTCATGAGCTATAATCCAAGATTTTTAGCCATTTTATTCATTTCAACCCGTTTGCAAATAATTTCACGTTGTCCAAAATTCATAATTTTGGCCATTTTTTCATTTCGACTAATTGGTAAATAATTTTGTGGAGTCTAAAATTCATGATTTTATGAGCTATAACCCATAATTTTGGCCATTTTATTAGCTTCACCCATTAGCAAATAATTTCATCTAGTCTAAAACTCATAATTTTATGAGCTATAATCCAAGATTTTTAGCCATTTTTAGTCATTTTAACCCATTGGTAAATAATTTATGAAGTTCGAATTCACAATTTCTTAATCTATAACCAACGATTTCGACCATTTTTATTAATTTTGACCCATCCGCAATAATTTCGTGCACTCCAAAATAGATGATTTCATGAGCTACAACCCTTGATTTTTGGCCATTTTTATTTGTCTTAACCCATGGACAAATAATTCACGAAGTCCAAAATTCAAAATTTCATGAGCTATAACCCACGATTGTTGTTCATTTTCGTTGATTTTGACCGATTGGTAAGTAATTCTGCATAGGCTAAAATTCACAATTTCATGAGCTATAACCCATGTTTTTTAGCCATTCTTATTCATTTTGACCCATAGGCAAATAATTTCTTGGAATCCAAATTTTATGATTTTATGAGCTTTAACCCACGATTTTTGGCCAATTTTATTTATTTCAACCCATTGCCAAATAACTTCATGGAGGCCAAAATTCATAATTTCATGAGCTATAATTCATAATTTTTGGCCATTTTTATTCATTTCAAGCCATTGGCAAATAATTTCATGTTGTCTAAAACTCACGATTTCATGAGAAAGAACCCATAATTTTGGCCATTTTAGTCGTTTCGACACATTAGCATATAATTTTGTGGAGTCTAAACTTTAGGATTTCATGAGCTATTAACCATGATTTTTGACCATTTTATTCATTTCAATCCATTGGCAAATAATTTTGTGGAGTCCAAAATTCATAATTTTTAGCCATTTTATTCATTTTGACTCATTATTTTACGATTATATGAGCTATAACCCATAATTTTTGTCCATTTCGTTCATTTTGACCCGTTGGTAAATAATTTCGCGTAGTCCAAATTAAATGATTTCATGAGCTATTACCCACAATGTTTGGCCATTTATATTAGTTTTGAAACATTAGTGAATAATTATGCGGAGTCCAAAGTTCACGATTTCATGAGATATAACACATGAATCTTCGCCATTGTTATTCGTTTTGACTCAGTATTTTATGATTACATGAGCTATAACCCATAATTTTTGTCCATTTCATTCATTTTGGCCCGTTGGTAAATAATTTCGCGTAGTTCAAATTAATGATTTCATGAGCGATTGCCCACAATGTTTGGCCATTTATATTAGTTTTGAAACATTAGTGAATAATTTTGCGGAGTCCAAAGTTCACGATTTCATGAGATATAACGCATGAATCTTCGCCATTGTTATTCATTTTGACTCATTATTTTACGATTACATGAGTTATAACCCATAATTTTTGTCCCCATTGTTATTCGTTTTGACTCATTAACAAATAATGTCTCTTAGTCTAAAATTCAAAATTTTATGAGCTACCTATGATTGTTAGCCAATTTATTTTGTTTTGACCCATTTGTAATAACTTCGTTGAGTCTAAAATTCACAATTTTATGAGCTATAATAAATAAATGTTGGACATTTTATTTGTCTCAATCCATTGGAAAATAATTTCACATAGTTTGAAATTCATAATTTCATGTGCTATTACCTACTATTTTTGGTTATTTTTATTTATTTCGATCCATTGGCAAATAATTTTACGGAGTCTAAAATTCATGCTTTCACGGGCTCTAAAATTCATAATTTTGTGGGGTTCCAAGTTTATGATTTTATAAGTTATAACCCATAATTTTTTACCATTTTTATTTAGTTCATCCCATTAGAACTTTGTGGTGTTTAAAATTCACGATTTCATGAGTTATTAGCATGACTTTTGGCCATTTTATTAGTTTTGACCTATAGGCAAATAATTTCATGGAGTTCAAATTTCACATTTCAGAGCTATAGATCATGGTATTTGACCATTTTTATTTATTTTGATCCATTGGCAAATAATTTTGTGGAGTCCAAAATTTATGATTTCATGAGCTTTTACCCATTATTTTTGGCTATTTTTTCATTTAGAACCATTGGTAAATAATTTCATGGAGTCTAAAATTCAAGATTTCATAAGCTTTAACTCATGATTTTTGCCAACTTTTATTTATTTTGACCTATTAGCAAATAATTTCATGTAGTCCGAAATTCAGGATATCATGGCCATGAGATATAACATTAGTGAATAATTATGTGGAGTCCAAAGTTCACGATTTCATGAGATTTCATAAGCTTTAACCCACAATTTTTTGCCATTTTATTTCATTTCTATCCATTTGCTAAATTTCACAATATTATGAGCTATAACCCAACATTTTTTGCCATTTTTATCTTTTTGACCCATTGCCAAATAGTTCAACACAATCCAAAAATTTATGATTTTCTACCTTTTTTTATTTTGACCAATTGGTAAATAATTTTGCGAAGTCTAAAATTCATGATTTTATGTGCTATAACCCAGTTTTTTTGGCCATTTGATACATTTTGAGCCATTGGCAAATAATTTCATGTAGTCTAAAATTAACGTTTTCAAGAGAAATAACCCAAGATTTTAAGCAAATAATTTCCCGGAGTCGAAAATTCACGACTTCATAAGTTATAACCCATGATTTTTTCCATTTTTGTTCATTTCAACCCACTGGCAAATATTTTCACTTAGTCCAAAATTCATAATTTTTGGCCATTTTTTTCATTTCGACTAATTCGCAAATACTTTTGTGGTGTCAAAAATTAACTATTTCATGAGCTATAACACACAATATTTGGTCATTTTTATTCGTTTCGACCCATTAGTAAATAATTTTATGCAGTCTAAAATTCAAAATTTCATAAGCTGTAACCCATGATTTTTCGCCATTTTTAGTCATTTCAACCCGTTGGTAAATAATTTTGTGAAGTCTCAAATTCACAATTTCTTGAGCTATAACCAATGATTTTGGCCATTTGTTTTTCTTTTTACCCATCGGCAATAATTTTTTGTAATTCAAAATTTATGATTTTATGAGCTATTACCCTCAAGTTTTGCCCTTTTTTTATTTAACCCACTAACAAATAATTGACAAAGTCTAAAATTCAAAATTTCATGACTATAAACCATAATTTTTGTCCATTTTCCATTCATTTTGACCCATTAGTAAATAATTTTGCACAGTTCTAAATTAACAATTTCATAGCCATTTATATTCGTTTCACCGATTGGCAAATAACTTTGCAAAGTCCAAAATTCTCAATTTCATGAGCAATAACCCATGGTTTTTGGCTATTTTTTTATTTTTATAAATTCGCAAATAATTTCACATAGTCCAAAATTTAAATTTCATGATCTATTACCCATAATTTTTTGCCATTTTTATTCGTTTCGACACATTGGAAAATAAATTCATGGAGTCTAAAATTTAAGATTTCTTGAGCCATAACCTACAATTTTTTATAGTTTTTAATCATTTTCACCCATTGGCAAATATTTTCGTGGAGTTCAAAGTTCATGATTTCATGAGCTATAACCTTTGATTTTTGGTCATTTTTATTTATTTCATCCCATTTGCAAATAACTTTGCGGTGTTCAAAATTCACGATTTCAAGAGTTATTACTCATGATTTTTGGCCATTTTTACTAGTTTCGATCCATTGGTAAATAATTTTGTAGAGTCCAAATTTCACATTTCATGAGTTATAGACCATGATATTTATCCATTTTCGTTTATTTTAACATATTGGCAAATAATTTTGTAGAGTCTAAAATCTGCTATGTCATGAGCTTTTACCCACGATTTTTGGCCATTTGCATTTGTTTTGACCCTTTGGCAAATAATTTCATATAGTCTAAAATTCACGATTTTATAGGCTATTATCCATGATTTTTGGCCATTTTAATACGTTTCAACCCATTTGCAAGTAATTTCACGGATTCCAAAATTCACGATATTATGTTCTATAACACATGCTTTTAGACCATTTTAATTCGTTTCAACCTATTTTCAAGTAATTTTGTAGAGTAGAAAATTCATGACAACATGAGTTATAACCCATGATTTTTTATAATTTGTTGTCATTTCGACCCATTAGCAAATAACTCAACAAAGTTTAAAATTTATTATTTTTGGCCATTTTTACTCATTTCGATCAATTGTCAAATACTTTTAGAGAGGCCAAAATTCACAATTTCATGAGCTATAACCCACTTTTTTGCCATTTTTATTCTCATTGGCAAATAATTTCATGTAGTCTAAAATTCATGATTTCATGTGAAATAAGCCATGTATTTTGGCCATTTTTATTCATTTTGACCCATTAGAAAATAATTTTGTAGAGTCCAAAATTCACGATTTCATGAGCTATTACCCATGATTTTTGTAAATTTTATTTTTTGACCCATTGGCAAATAATTTTGAAGAGTCCAAATTTCACGATTTTATGTGCTATGACTTAAAATTTTTGGTCATTTTAGTCATTTCGATCCATTGGCAAAATAAAATTGTGAAGTCTAAAATTCAAAATTTCATGAGCTATAACCATCAATTTTTAGCTATTTTTATTTGTTTTGGACCACTGGAAAATAATTACATGGAGTCCAAAATTCATGATTTGAATTGCTATAACCCAGAATTTTTGTTAATTTTCATTCACTTTGACCCATTAGAAAATAATTTTGTGGAGTCAAAATTCACGATTTAGTGAGCTATAACCCATAATTTTGGATATATTTATTAGTTTTCATTAGCAACTAATTTGGCAGAGTTCAAACTTCATGATTTCATGAACTATAACCTACGCTTTTGGCCTTTTTATTTGTTTTGACCCATTGACAAATAATTTTACGTAGTCCATAATTCAGATTTTAAGACCTATAATCCATAATTTTTGGTCATTTTAAATCATTTACCAAAATCATTTCGACCCATTGGTAAATGATTTGGTGAGTTTAAAATTCACGATTTCATGAGCTATAACCAACAATTTTTGCCATTTTTGTTCATTTCAACCCATTGATAAATAATTTCACTTAGCCTAGAATTCATAATTTCATGAGCTATAACCCATAATTTTTGGCAATTTTAATTCGTTTAGACCGATTGGTAAATGATTTCATAGAGTATAAAATTCACGATTTCATGTGCTATAACTAACTAATTTTGGACATTTTTATTCATTTTGACCCATTAGAAAATAATTTTGTGGAGTCAAAATTCACGATTTAGTGAGCTATAACCCATAATTTTGGATATATTTATTAGTTTTCATTAGCAACTAATTTGGCGAGTTCAAACTTCATGATTTCATGAACTATAACCTACGCTTTTGGCCTTTTTATTTGTTTTGACCCATTGACAAATAATTTTACGTAGTCCATAATTCAGATTTTAAGACCTATAATCCATAATTTTGGTCATTTTAAATCATTTACCAAAATCATTTTCACCCATTGGTAAATGATTTGGTGAGTCTAAAATTCACGATTTCATGAGCTATAACCAACGATTTTTGCCATTTTTGTTCATTTCAACCCATTGATAAATAATTTCACTTAGCCTAGAATTCATAATTTCATGAGCTATAACCCATAATTTTTGGCAATTTTAATTCATTTTGACCCATTGGAAAATAATTACATGGAGTCCAAAATTCATGATTTGAATTGCTATAACCCGAATTTTGTTAATTTTCATTCACTTTGACCCATTAGAAAATAATTTTGTGGAGTCAAAATTCACGATTTAGTGAGCTATAACCCATAATTTTGGATATATTTATTAGTTTTCATTAGCAACTAATTTGGCGAGTTCAAACTTCATGATTTCATGAACTATAACCTACGCTTTTGGCCTTTTTATTTGTTTTGACCCATTGACAAATAATTTTACGTAGTCCATAATTCAGATTTTAAGACCTATAATCCATAATTTTGGTCATTTTAAATCATTTACCAAAATCATTTCACCCATTGGTAAATGATTTGGTGAGTTTAAAATTCACGATTTCATGAGCTATAACCAACAATTTTTTGCCATTTTTGTTCATTTCAACCCATTGATAAATAATTTCACTTAGCCTAGAATTCATAATTTCATGAGCTATAACCCATAATTTTTGGCAATTTTAATTCGTTTAGACCGATTGGTAAATGATTTCATAGAGTATAAAATTCACGATTTCATGTGCTATAACTAACGAATTTTGGACATTTTTATTCATTTTGACCCATTAGAAAATAATTTCTTATAGTAAAAATTCGTGATTTCATGGGCTATTACTCACTATATTTGGTTATTTTTTTTGTTTCAACCCATTGGCAAATAATTTCACCGAGTCTAAAATTCACAATTTTCATGAGCTGTTACCAACAATTATTTGCCTATTTTTAGTTGTTTGCACCCATTGGTAAATAGTTTCATGGAGTTCAAAGTTCATGATTTCATGAGTTATAACCCATGATTTTTAGCTATTTTTATTTGTTTCATCCCATTGGCAAATAACTTTGTGGTGTCCGATATTCATGATTTAATGAGTTATTACCCACAAGTTTGGGCCATTTTAATTTGTTTCGACCTATTGGTAAATAATTTCATGATGTCTAAAATTCATGATTTCATAATCTATATTTAAAAATTTTGGCCTTCTTTATTTATTTCAACCCATTGAAAAATAATTTCAATCCAAAATTACAATTTCATGGGCTATTACCCATGATTTTTTGTTATGTTTATTCAATTCGGCCCATTGGCAAATAATTTCATGAAAGCTATAATTCACGATGTCCTGAGTTATAACCCATAATTTTTTCTATTTTTAGTTGTTTCCTCACATTGGGAATTATTATTCGTTACATTGCATTGGCAAATAACTTTGTAGTGTCCAAAATTCATGACTTAATGAGTCATTACCCAAGATTTTTGGTCATTTTTAAGTTTCAACTCATTGGCAAATAATTTCCTGGAGTCTGAAATTCATGATTTCATGAGCTATAATCCATGATTTTTGACTATTGTTATTCGTTTTGACCCATTGGCAAATAATTACGCCGAGTCCAAAATTCACAATTTCATGAGCTATAACCCATAATTTATTTTCATTCTCGTTCATCAGGACCCATAGGCAAATAATTTTGCGTAGTCCAAAATTCATGATTTCATAAGCAATTACTCACAATTGTTAGCCATTTATAGTCATTTCAAACTATTAACGAATAATTTCCTAGAGTCCAAAATTCTCGATTTCATAAGCTATAACCCATGATTTTTAGCCTTTTTTATTCATCTAGATCCATTGGCAAATAATTTTACGTAGTACAAAATTTAAAATTTCATGAGCTATTACCCACTATTTTTGGACATTTTAATTCATTTTGAGCAATTGGCAATCATGAAGTCTAAAATTCATAATTTCATAAGCTGAAACTAACATGTTTTATGCATTTTTATTCATTTTGACCCATTGGAAAATAATTTCACGTAGTCAGAAAGCCACAATTTCATGGGCCATTACCCATGATTTTAGTTATTTTTATTCTTTTCGACCCATTGGCAAATAATTTTATGGAGTCTAAAATTTTCATTTCATAAGTTATAGCCTATGATTTTTTACCATCGTTATTTAATTCAACCCATTGGCAAATAATTTCATGGAGTCTAAAATTTATGATTTCATGAGCTATAACCCATGATCTTTTCCCATTTTTATTCATTTGGATCCATTGGCTAATAATTTCACAGATTCAAAATTCACAATTTTATGAGCTATTACCCATGATTTTTGGGTATTTGTATTAATTTCAACCTATATGAAAATAAATTTACTGAGTCCGAAATTCACGATTTCATGTGCTAAAACCCATGATTTTTTACCATTTTTATTTATTTTGATCCATTGACAAATAATTTCACGTTATCTAAAATGCATGATTTTATCAGCTACTACCCATGATTTTTGGCCATTTTTATTCATTTTGACCAAATAGCAAATAATTTTGTGGAGTCCAAAATTAATGATTTCATGATCTATAACCCACTATTTTTGGTCATTTGCATTCATTTCATCCCATTGGCAAATAAATTTCTATAATTTAATATTCACAATTTTATGAGAAATAACCCATGATTTTTGGCCATTTTAGTCATTTTGACCCATTAGCAAATTACTTCTTGGTGTCTAAAATTCTCGATTTCATGAGCTATTACCCAAGATTTTTGTTATTTTCATTCATTTTGACCTATTAGCAAATAATTTCATAGAGTCCAAAATACACGATTTCATAAACTATGATCCACAATTTTATTCAGTTTTAGTCGTTAACCATAGGTAAATAAATTCATATAGTCCAAAATTCATAATTTCATGTAGTCTAAAATTCACAATTTTATGAGCTATTACCCATGATTTTTAGCCTTTTTATTCATCTAGATCCATTGGCAAATATCTTTGTGGAGTCCAAAATTCACAATTTCATGAGCTATAACCCATGATTTTTGACTATTGTTATTCGTTTTGACCCATTGGAAAATAATTTTGTGGAGTCCAAAATTCTCCATTTCATGAGCTATTACCCAAGATTTTTGTTATTTTCATTCATTTTGACCCATTAGCAAACAATTTCAGATAGTCAAAATTTTATGAATTTATTAGCTACAATCCATGACTTTTTGCCATATTTGTTTTGACTCATTGGCAAATAATTTCACGTAGTCAAAAATTCACAATTTTATAAGCTATAACTAACAAATTTTGACCTTCTTTCTTTGTTTTGACCCATTGAAAAATAAGTTCACAGTCCAAAATTCACGATTTCATGGGCTATTACCCACGATTTTTGGTAATTTTTATTTGTTTCACCCATTGGCAAATAATGTCACGAAAGCCATAATTCACGATGTCCTGAGCCATGACCCATGATTCTTTGTTATTTTTAGTAGTTTTCACCCATTGGCAATAAATTTCGTGGAGTTCAAAGTTCACAATTTTATGAGCAATAACCCATGATTTTTTGACATTACTATTTATTTCATTGCATTGGCAAAAACTTTATGGCATCTAAAATTCACGATTTCATGAGTTATTACCTAAGATTTTTGGCAATTTTTTTAGTTTCTACCCATTGGTAAATAATTTACTGCAGTCTGAAATTCATGATTTCTTGAGCAATAACCCACAATTTTAGAAATTTTTATTCATTTTGACCTATTTGCAAATAATTACGCAAAGTCCAAAATTCATAATTTCATAAGCTATAACCCACAATTTTGTTTCATTTTCTTTCATTTCGGTCATTTGGACCCATAGGCAAATAATTCTGTAGAGTCCAAAATTCATGATTTCCTAACTATTACCCATGATTTTTAGCCATTTATATTTATTGCAAATCATTAATAAATAATTTTTGGAGTCCAAAATTCTCCATTTTATGAGCTATAACGCATGATTTTTGGCCAATTTTCATCATCTCGATCCATTAGCAAATAATTTCACATAGTCCAAAATTCAAAATTTCATGAGCTATTACCCACTATTGTTTATCATTTTACTTTATTTTAAACAATTGGCAAATAATTTCGTGGAGTCTAAACTTCATGATTTCATAAGCTATAACAAACAAAGTTTCTACATTTTTATTTGTTTTGAGCAATTGGAAAATAATTTCACGTAGTCTAAAATTCATGATTTCATGGGCTATTACCAATAATTTTAGTTATTTTTATTCTTTCTGACCTATTGGAAAATAATTTTGTGGAGTCCAAATTTTACATTTCATGAGTTATAGCCTATGATTTTTGGCCATGTTCATTCAATTCAAACCATTGGCAAATAATTTTATGGAGTCCAAAATATACAATTTTATGAGCTATAACCCATGATCTTTTCCCATTTTTATTCATTTGGATCCATTAGTAAATAATTTTATGGAGTCCAAAATTCATGATTTCATGATCTATAACCCACTATTTTTGGTCATTTGCATTCATTTCATCCCATTGGCAAATAATTTTATGGAGTCCAAAATTAATGATTTCATGTGTTATAACCCATGATTTTTAACCATGTTTTTCAATTTTACCCATTAATAAATAATTTCATGTTGTCCAAACTTCATGATTTCATGATCTACTGCTCACAATTTTTGGTGATTTTTATTTGTTTCGACCAAATGGGAAATAATTATGTCAAGTCCAAAATTCCCGATTTCATGAACTATAACTCTCAATTTTTGGTCATTTTATTTATTTTGACCCATTGGCAATAAATCATGTAATCTAATTCATAATTTTATGAGCTATTACCCTTGATTTTTAGTTTTTATTCATCTCGACCCTTCGGCAAATATTTTCACGCTGTCTAAATTTTAAAATTTCATGAGCGATTACCCCCAATTTTTAGTCATTTTAATTTTTTCCACCCATTAGCAAATAATTTTGTGGAGTTAAACGTTCACACTTTCATGAGCTTTAACCCATAATTTTTAGACATTATAATTCATTTCATCGCATTAGCAAATAACTTTGTGATGTCCAAAATTTATGATTTCATGAGGTATTTACCCATGATTTTTGGCCATTTTTATTAGTTTTGACCAATTGAAAAATAATTTCATTCCATCCAAAATTCATGATTTCACGAGCTATGATACGTGATTTTTGGCTATTTTTATTCGTTTTGACCCATTGGCACTAAATTATGCAAAGACTAAAAATTCATGAATTCACGAGTTATAACCCACAATTTTTTCCCATTTTTGTTCATTTTGACGCATAGGCAAATAATTTCATGTAGTCTAGAATTCACGATTTCATAAACTACTACCCATGATTTTTGGCCATTTATATTTGTTTCTACCATTAGCAAACAATTTACTAGAGTCCAAAATTCCCGATTTCATTAGCTATAGCCCATAATATTTGGCTATTTTTATTCGTCTTAAACCTTTGGCAAATAATTTCATGTTATTCAAAATTCAAATTTTCATGAGCCATTATCAACGATTTTTGGTCATTTTAATTTATTTTGACCAATTGGAAAATAGTTTCCTGGAGTCTAAAATTCACGATTTCATAAGCTATAATTAACGAATTTTGTGCATTTTAATTCCTTTTGACCCCAGTGAAAAATAATTTCACGTTGTCTGAAATTCACGATTTCATGGGCTATTACCCATGATTTTTAGTTATTTTATTCATTTTTAGCAATTTGGAAATAATTTCTAGTTCTTTTTATTCAATTTGACCCATTGACAAATGATTTTGCGGAGTTCCAAATTCACGATTTCATAAGCTATAACCCACTATTTTTGGCTATTTTTAGTCATTTTCGCCCATTGGCAAATAATTTAGTGGAGTTTAAAGTTTACTATTTCATGAGCTATAAGTCACAATTTTTGACTAGTTGTATTTGTTTCATCCCATTGGCAAATAACTTTGCGGTGTCCAAAATTCACGATTTCATGAGTTATTGCTCATGATTTTTGGCTATTTTTACTAGTTTTGGCCCATTGGCAAATAATTTCGTGGGTTCAAATTTCACATTTCTTGACCTATGACCATGATATTTATCCATTTATGTTCATTTCGACCCATTGGCAAATAATTTCGTAGAGTCTAAACTTTACGATTTCATGAGATGTTACCCACGATTTTTAGCTATTTTTATCCGTTTCGAACTCTTGGCAAATAATTTCATAGAATCTAAAATTCATATTTTCTTAAACTATAACCCATGAATTTTGCCCATTTTTATTCATTTTAACCCATTAGTAAATAATTTCATGTAGTCCAAAAGTCACGAGTTCATGGGCTATTACCCACAATTTTTGGCCATTTTAATTCAATATGACCGATTTGCAAGTAATTTCATAGAGTCTAAAATTCACAATTTCATAAGCTATAACCCACATTTTTGGCTATTTTCAGTCATTTTGTCCCATTTGCAAATAATTCTGTGTAGTCTAAAATTCATAATTTTATGAGAAATAACCCATGATTTTTGGTCCTTTTTAATCATTTTGACTCATTAGCAAATAATTTCATGGAGGCCAAAATTCATGATTTCATGAGTATTACTGATGATTTTTGGCCATTTTTATTCATTTTGACCAATTGGCAAATAATTTCACTGAGTCCAAAATTCACAATTTTATGAGCTATGATAAATGATTTTTGCCATTTTAGTCGTTTGGACCCATAGGCAAATAATTAAACATCATCAAAAATTCATGATTTCATACGATATAACCCATGATTTTTGGCCATTGCTAGTCATTTTGACCATTGGCAAATAATTTTGTGGAGTAAAAATTCACGATTTCGTGAGCTATAATGATTTTTAGCTATTTTTATCCGTTTCAACTCTTGGCAAATAATTTCATAGAGTCTAAAATTCACAATTTCATGAGCTATAACCCATGATTTTTGGTCCTTTTAATCATTTTGACTCATTAGCAAATAATTTCATGGAGTCCAAAATTCACGATTTCATGAGCTATTACCCACAATTTTTGGCCATTTTAATTCAATATGACCCATTTGCAAATAATTTCATAGAGTCTAAAATTCACAATTTCATGAGCTATAACCCACATTTTGGCTATTTTCAGTCATTTTGTCCCATTTGCAAATAATTTCATGTAGTCTAAAATTCATAATTTTATGAGAAATAACCCATGATTTTTGGTCCTTTTAATCATTTTGACTCATTAGCAAATAATTTCATGGAGGCCAAAATTCATGATTTCATGAGCTATTACCCATGATTTTTGGCCATTTTTAGTCATTTTGACCAATTGGCAAATAATTTCACGGAGTCCAAAATTCACAATTTTATGAGCTATGATAAATGATTTTTGCCATTTTTAGTCGTTTGGACCCATAGGCAAATAATTAAACATCATCAAAAATTCATGATTTCATACGATATAACCCATGATTTTTGGCCATTTTTAGTCATTTTGACCAGTTGGCAAATAATTTTGTGGAGTAAAAAATTCACGATTTCGTGAGCTATAATGATTTTTAGCTATTTTTATTAATTTTGACACATTAGCAAACTATTAGGCAGAGTCCAAAATTCACGATTTCATGAGCTACCCACGATCCATTATTTTTCATTTTGAAACATTGGCAAATAATTTTAAATATTCTAAAAATTACGATTTCATGAGTTATAATTCATAATTTATTATCATTTTTATTTGTTTCGACCAATTGATAAATAATTTCACATAGCTTAAAATTCAAAATTCATGAGCTATAACTCATGATATCTGGCAATTTTAATTCGTTTCAACCCATTGGTAAATAATTTTGTAGAGTCTCAAATTCACGACTTCATGAGCTATAACCCATAATTTTTTGCTATTTTTATTTATTTTGGCCCATTGGTAAAAATAATTTCACGTTGTCCCAAATTCATAATTTTTTTAGCCATTTTTATTCATGTTGACCAATTGGCAACTAATTTTGAGGTGTCTAAAATTCAAGATTTTATGGGCTATTACCCATGATTTTCAGCCATTTTTATCCATTTCGACCCATTGGCAAATAATTTTGTGGATTCTAAACTTCATAATTTCATGAGCTATAAATAACAAATTTTGACCATTTTTATTCATTTCGACCCATTGGAAAATAATTTCACACAGTCCGAAATCCATGATTTCATGAGCTATTACCCTTAATTTTGGATTATTTTTATTCATTTTGACCCATTGGCAAGTAATTTCATAGAGTCTAAAATTCACGATTTCATGAGCTATAACCCATGATTTTTGGCCAATTTTAGTTGTTTCCACCCATTGCCAAATAGTTTCAAGGAGTTCAAAGTTCGCAATTTCTTAAGCTATAACCCATGACTTTTGGACATTATTATTCGTTTCATCGCATTAGCAAATAACTTCACGGTGTCAAACATTCACGATTTCATGAGTTATTACTCATGATTTTTGGCCATTTTATTAGTTTTAACCGATTGGCAAATAATTTCGTGGACTCAAATTCATGATTATGGGAGCTACAACCATGATTTTTATTATTTTTATTCATTTTTCCCCATTGCCAAATAATTATGCAGAGTCTAAAATTCATGATTTCATGAGCTACCCACGATCCATTATTTTTCATTTTGAAACATTGGCAAATAATTTTAAATAGTCTAAAATTCATGATTTCATGAGTTATAATTCATAATTTTTATCATTTTTATTTGTTTCGACCAATTGATAAATAATTTCACATAGCTTAAAATTCAAAATTCATGAGCTATAACTCATGATATCTGGCAATTTTAATTCGTTTCAACCCATTGGTAAATAATTTTGTAGAGTCTCAAATTCACGATTTCATGAGCTATAACCCATAATTTTTGCTATTTTTATTTATTTTGGCCCATTGGTAAAATAATTTCACGTTGTCCCAAATTCATAATTTTTTAGCCATTTTTATTCATGTTGACCAATTGGCAACTAATTTTGAGGTGTCTAAAATTCAAGATTTTATGGGCTATTACCCACAATTTTTGACCATTTTTATTCATTTCAACCCATTGGCAAATAATTTTGTGGAGTCTAAAATTCATAATTTCATGAGCTATAAATAACAAATTTTGACCATTTTTATTCATTTCACCCATTGGAAAATAATTTCACACAACCAAATCCATGATTTCATGAGCTATTACCCTTAATTTTGGATTATTTTTATTCATTTCGACCCATTGGCAAATAATTTCACATAGTCCAAAATTCACGATTTCATGAGCTATAACTCATGATATCTGGCAATTTTAATTGTTTCAACCCATTGGCAAATAATTTCATGGAGTCCAAAATTCACAATTTTATGAGCTATTACCCACAATTTTTGACCATTTTTATTCATTTTGACCCATTAGCAAATAACTTCACGGTGTCAAACATTCACGATTTCATGAGTTATTACTCATGATTTTTGGCCATTTTTATTAGTTTTAACCGATTGGCAAATAATTTCGTGGACTCTGAAATTCATGATTATGGGAGCTACAACCATGATTTTTTATTATTTTTATTCATTTTTCCCCATTGCCAAATAATTATGCAGAGTCTAAAATTCATGATTTCGGGAGCTATAACAAAAGATTTTTTTTCCCATTTACGTTCATTTTGACCCATAGGCAAATAGTTAATTTACTGTAGTCCAAAATTCACTAATGAGCTATTACCCACGATTTTTGGTCATTTATATTTATTTAGACCCATTTGCAAATAATTTCTTGATATCCAAAATTCATGATTTCATGAGCTATAACCCATGATTCTTGGCCATTTTTATTCATCTCGACCCTTTGGCAAATAATTTCACGTAGTCCAAATTCAAAATTGCACGAGCTATTACCCATGATTTTTTGTCATTTTAATTCCTTTTGACCAATTCACAAATAATTTCACGGACTCTAAAATTCACAATTTCATAAGCTATAATTAACAAATTTTGGGAATTTAATTAGTTTTGACCCATTGGAAAATAATTTCACATAGTTTGAAATTCACGATTTCGTGGCTATTACCGACGATTAAAACTTTGTTTTGACCTATTGACAAATAATTTCATGGAGTCCAAATTTCACATTTCATGAGCTATAGCCTATGATGTTTTACCATTTTTGTTCAATTCGACTCATTAGCAAACAATTTTGCGAAATCCATAACTTACTATTTCATAGGCTATTACCCACGATCGATGTTTGGCTATTTTTATTCATTTGGGCCTATTGGTAAATAATTTTGCAAAGTCTAAAAGTCTCGATTTCATGAGCTATAGCTAATGAATTGTGGCCATTTCATTCATTTTGACAAATTAGAAAATAATTTCGCATAGTTCAAAATTCATGATTTCATAGGCTGTTACCCATTATTTCTTGTTATTTTTATTCATTTTGACCCATTGCAAATAATTTCACATAGTCCAAAATTTATGATTTCTTGAGCTATAACACATGATTTTTGGCTATTTTTGGCTATTTTTAGTTGTTTTCATCCATAGGCAAATAATTTCGTGGAGTTCAAAGTTCATGATTTCATGAGTTAAACCCACAATTTTTGACCATTTTTATTCATTTTGACCCATTGGCAAATAATTTTGTGGATTCTAAACTTCATAATTTCATGAGCTATAAATAACAAATTTTGACCATTTTTATTCATTTCGACCCATTGGAAAATAATTTCACACAGTCCGAAATCCATGATTTCATGAGCTATTACCCTTAATTTTGGATTATTTTTATTCATTTCGACCCATTGGCAAGTAATTTCAAAAAAAGACATAATTCACGATGTCCTGAACTATAACCCATGATTTTTGGCCAATTTTAGTTGTTTCCACCCATTGCCAAATAGTTTCAAGGAGTTCAAAGTTCGCAATTTCTTAAGCTATAACCCATGACTTTTGGACATTATTATTCGTTTCATCGCATTAGCAAATAACTTCACGGTGTCAAACATTCACGATTTCATGAGTTATTACTCATGATTTTTGGCCATTTTTATTAGTTTTAACCGATTGGCAAATAATTTCGTGGACTCAAATTCATGATTTTATGAGCTATAACCATGATTTTTATTATTTTTATTCATTTTTCCCCATTGCCAAATAATTATGCAGAGTCTAAAATTCATGATTTCTGAGCTATAACAAAAGATTTTTTCCCATTTACGTTCATTTTGACCCATAGGCAAATAGTTAATTTCTTGTAGTCCAAAATTCACTAATGAGCTATTACCCACGATTTTTGGTCATTTATATTTATTTAGACCCATTGCAAATAATTTCTTGATATCCAAAATTCATGATTTCATGAGCTATAACCCATGATTTTTGGCCATTTTATTCATTTTGACCCATTGGCAAATAATTTCACGTAGTCCAAATTCAAAATTCATGAGCTATTACCCATGATTTTTGTCATTTTAATTCCTTTTGACCAATTCACAAATAATTTCACGGACTCTAAAATTCACAATTTCATAAGCTATAAATAACAAATTTTGACCATTTTTATTCATTTTGACCCATTGGAAAATAATTTCACATAGTTTGAAATTCACGATTTCGTGGGCTATTACCGACGATTAAAACTTTGTTTTGACCTATTGACAAATAATTTCATGGAGTCCAAATTTCACATTTCATGAGCTATAACCCATGATTTTTGGCCATTTTATTCATTTTGACCCATTGCAAATAATTTCTTGATATCCAAAATTCATGATTTCATGAGCTATAACACATGATTTTTGGCTATTTTTGGCTATTTTTATTCATTTGGGCCTATTGGTAAATAATTTTGCAAAGTCTAAAAGTCTCGATTTCATGAGCTATAGCTAATGAATTGTGGCCATTTCATTCATTTTGACAAATTAGAAAATAATTTCGCATAGTTCAAAATTCATGATTTCATAGGTCGTTACCCATTATTTTTGTTATTTTTATTCATTTTGACCCATTGCAAATAATTTCACATAGTCCAAAATTTATGATTTCTTGAGCTATAACACATGATTTTTGGCTATTTTTGGCTATTTTTAGTTGTTTTCATCCATAGGCAAATAATTTCGTGGAGTTCAAAGTTCATGATTTCATGAGTTAAACCCACAATTTTTGACCATTTTTTTAACTTCATCCCATTGGCAAATAACCATGCGGTGTCCAAAGTTCATGATTTCAAGAGTTGTTACTTATGATTTTATGCCATTTTTATTAGTTTTGACCCATTGACAAATAATTTCGTGGAATACAATTTTCATATTTCCTGAGCTATAGACCATGATATTTGTCCATTTTCATTCATTTTGGCCCATTGGCAAAAAATTTCACTAAATCTAAATTTTACGATTTCATGAGTTGTTACCCATGATTTTTTGCTATTTTTATTTATTTCAAACCATTGAAAAATAATTTCACGAAGTTTAAAATTTACGATTTTATTACTTATAACCCATGATTTTTGGCTATTTTTATTCGTTTCAACCCATTGGCAAATAATTTTAGTAGTCCGAAATTTACGATTTTATGGGCTAATACCCATGATTTTTGGCCATTTTTATTCATTTTGACCGATTTGCAAGTGATTTTGTGAAGTCTAAAATTCATGATTTTATGAGCTATGATAAACGTATTAAGGGCATTTTTAATCATTTTGACCGATAGGCAAATCACTTCATATAGTCCAAAATTCACTGTTTCACTAGACATAACCCATATATTTTGGTAATTTTTAGTCATTTCGATGTTGGCAAATAATTTTATGGAGTCCAAAATTCACGATTTATGAGCTATAACCCATGATTCTTAGCTACTTTTATTAGATTTTACCCATCGGTAAATTATTAGGCGTAATTCAAAATTCATGATTTCATGAGCTATAACCCACAATGTTTATCCATTGTTGTATATCTTGACCCATTGGTAAATAATTTTCTGTATTCCAAAATTCACAATTTTATAAACAATAATCTATAATTTTCTATAATTTTTATTTATTTTGACCCATTGGCAAATAATTTGATGTACTCTAAAATTTACAATTTCATGAGAAATAACCCATGTTTTTTGCCATTTTTAGTCATTTCGACCCATTAGTAATTTCATGGAGTCTAAACTTTACAATTTCATGAGCTATTACCCAAACTTTTTGGCCATTTTTTTCATTTTGACGTACACATAGTCCAAAATTCACGATTTCATGAGCTATAACCCACAAATTTTATCCATTTTTGTTCATTGTGACCCATTCGCAAATAATTTCACATAGTCCAAAATTCGCGATTTTAATTTTTGGCTATTTTTATTTATTTCGACCCATTAGCAAATAATTTCATATAGTACAAAATTCACAATTTTATATGCTACAACCCACGAATTTTGGCCATTTTTATTCGCTTCGACCCTTTGACAAATAATTCAGCTAGTCCAAAATTCATAATTTTATGAGCTATTACCCACAATTTTTGGCCATTATAGTTTGTTTTGACCCATTAGTAAATAATTTCACAGAATAAAAAAATTTAAGATTTCATGAGCTATAACTAATGAATTTTGGATATTTTTATTCATTTTAACCCATTGAATAAACATTTTCACGGTCCAAAATCCATGATTTCATGGGACATTACCCACTATTTTTTGGTTATTTTTATTCATTTCGATCCATTGAAAAATAATTTTGCAAAGTCTAAAATTTATGATTTCATGAGTTATTTGCCATAATTTTTGGCTATTTTTTGTCATTTCCACCCATTGGTAAATAATTTCGTACAGTTTAAAGTTCACAATTTCCTGAGCTATAACACATGATTTTTAGTCATTTTTACTTTTTCATCCCATTGCATAATAACATTGTGTTGTCTATAATTCACGATTTCATGAGTTATTACCGATAATTTTTGGCCATTTTGATTAGTTTCCACTCATTGGTAAATAATTTCATAGACTCTAGATTTCATATTTCATTAGCTATAGACCATGATACTTTTCCATTTTCGTTCATTTCGACCCATTAGCAAATAATTTTGCGGAGTCTAAAATTTACGATTTCATGAGATGTTACCCGCGATTTTGGTCTCTTTTTATTTATTTCAAACCATTGGCAAATAATTTCATATAGTCTAAAATTCACGATTTCACGGGCTATAACCCATGATTTTTGGCTATTTTTATTTCTTTAGACCCATTGACAAATATTCTTAATGTAGCCCAAAATCCACGATTTCGTGGATTGTTACCCATAATTGTTAGCTATTTTAATTTGTTTCAACCCATTTGCAAGTACATTCGCGGAGTCCAAAATTCACAATACCATTAGTTATAACCCATGATTTTTTGCTATTTTTAATCATTTTGACCCATTGCCAAATAACTCAATGTAGTCTAAAGTTATGATTTTTGACCATTTTCATTCATTTCAACCAATTGGCATATACTTTTTTAGAGTCTAAAATTTAAGATTTCATGAGCTATATAACCCACTTTTTTGGCCATTTTTATTCATTTCAGCCCATTGACAATTAATTTTATGCAGTCTAAAATTCACGATTTTATGAGAAATAACTCATGATTTTTGGCCATTTTATGCATTTCCAATGATTAGAAAATAATTTCATGAGTTTTTGAAATCCATGATCTCATGAGCTATAACCTTCGATTTTTAGCAATTTTATTCATTTCGACACATTGGCAAATAATTTCACAAAGTCCAAAATTTACGATTTCGTGAGCTATAAGCCATGATTTTTTACCATTTTTATTTGTTTGGACACATTGACAAATAATTATATGGAGTCCAAAATTCACAATTTATGAGCTATTACCCATGATTTTTGGTCATTTATATTCATTTCGGCCCATAAGAAAATAATTTCGCAGAGTCTAAAATTCACGATTTCACGAGCTATAACCTACGATTTTTCATGATTTTTATTTATTTCTACTCATTAGAAAATAATTTCATGTAGTCCAAAATTCATGATTTCATGAGCTATTACTCATGATTATTGGTGATTTTTATTCATTTCGACTAATGGCAAATAATTTTGTGGAGTCCAAAAGTCACAATTTTATAAGTAATAACAACAATTTTTGGCCATTTTTATGCATTTTGACACATTGTCCTATACTTTTATGTAGTCTAAAATTCATGATTTCGTGAGAAATAACCATGATTTTTGGCCATATTTAGTCATTTTGACCCAGTAGCAATTAATTTTGTGGAGTCCAAAATTCATGATTTTCTGATATATTACCCATAATTTTTGGCCATTTTTATTCGTTTTAACGTATTAGCAAATAATTTTACAGAGTCTAAAATTCACGATTTCATGAGCAATGACCCATGATATTTGGTCATTTTTAGTCATTTTCACCCACAGGCAAATAATTTGACTTAGTTCAAAATTCACAATTTCATGAGATATAATCCATGATTATTGGCCATTGTTAGTCATTTTGACTTTGACTAGTTAGCAAAAAAATTCATAGAGTCCAAGTTTCAAGATTTCATGAGCTATAATCAATAAGTTTTGGCTATTTTACTAGTTTTAACCCATTGGCAAATAATTAGGCTGAGTCCAAAATTCACAATTTTATGAGCTATAACCCACGATTTTTATCCACTGTTGTTCATTTTTAGTCATTTTGACCCATAGGTAAATAATTTCACATAGTCCAAAATTCATGCTTTCATGAGATATAATCCATGATTTTTAGCCATTGTTAGTCATTTTGACTAGTTAGCAAATAATTTCACGTAGTCCAAATTTCACAATTTATGAGCTATTACCCATGATTTTTGGCCATTTTATTCATTTCAACCAATTGGCAAATAATCTTATGGAGTCTAAACTTTATGATTTCATGAGTTATAACCCATAATTTTTGGCTATTTTTATTCATTTTGTTCTATTGGCAAATAATCTCACATAGTCCAAAATTCACAATACCACGAGCTATCACCCATGATTTCTGACCATTTTAATTTATTTTGACCTATTAGCAAATAATTTCGCAAAGTCTAAAATTAACAATTTCATGAGCTATAACTAACAAATTTTAGCCACTTTTATTCATTTCAACCCATTGGAAAATCATTTAACATAGTTAGAAATTCAAGATTTCTTGGGCTATTATTACACCTGATTTTTGTCTATATATTTATTTCAACCTATTAGAAAATAATTTCATGAAAGTTATAATTCATGATTTTTGAGCTATAATCCATAATTTTTGCTATTTTTAGTCGTTACCACCCATTGGCAAATAATTTTGTGGAGTTCAAAGCTTACAATTTCATGAGCTATATAACTAAAGATTTTTTTGCCATTATTATTTGTTTCATCGCATGGGCAAATAACTTTGCGGTATCCAAAATTCACGATTTCATGACTTATTACCCATGATATTTGACCATTTTTATAAGTTTTGACCCATTAGCAAATAATTTCATAAAGTCCAAAATTCACGATTTCATGTGCTATAACCCATGATTTTTGGCTATTTTTATTCATTTTGACCCATTTGCAAATAATTACGCAGAGTCCAGAAGACATGATTTCATGAGCTAACTCATAATTTTTTTTCCATTTTTGTTCATTTTGACCCATAGGCAAATAATTTCGCGTAGTCAAAATTCATAATTTTGTAGGCTATTACCCATGATTTTGTCATTTATATTCATTTTGATCCATTAGCAAATAATTTCGTGGAGTCCAAGATTCACGATTTCATGAGTTATTATCCTTGATTTTTTGCATTTTACATCATTTTGATCAATTGGCAAATAATTTCGTGGAGTCTTGGATTCAAGATTTCATAAGCTATAACTAATGAATTTTGGGCATTTTTATTCGTTTTGACCCATTGGAAAATAATTTTACGTAGTTCAAAATTTCCGATTTCATGTGTTATTACCCACAATTTGTTATTTTTATTTGTTTCGCCCATTTCCAAATAATTACTGTCCAAAATTCATGATTTTATGTGCTATAACCAATGATTTTTTGGTCATTTTAATTCATTTCATCCTATTGGCAAATACATTTGTGGTTTCAAAATTCACAATTTCATGATTTATTACCCATGCTTTTTGGCCATTTTTATTAGTTTTGACCTATTGGCAAATAATTTCGTGGAGTTCAGATTTCACATTTCGTGACCTATAATAGCCTATGATTTTTAGCCATTTTCGTTCATTTTAACCCATTGGCAAATAATTGCACAGAGTCTAAAATTTATGATTCCATGAGCTATTACCCATGATTTTTGACTAATTTTACTTGACTCGACCAATTGACAAATAATTTTTCAGAGTCTAAAATTCATGATTTTATGAGCTATAACCATGATTTTTGGCTATTTATGTTCATTTTGACCCATTGGAAAATAATTATACATAGTTCAAAATTCACGATTTCAATGGCTGTTACCCATAGTTTTTGTTTATTTTTATTCATTTTGACTTATTTACAAATATTTTCATGGAGTATAAAATTTAAGATTTCATGAGCTATAACTTCATGATTTTTGACTATTTTTACTCGTTTCCACCAATTGGCAAATAATTTCAGGAGTTCAAAGTAATGATTTCTTGAGCTATAACCCATGGTTTTGGCCATTTTTATTTATTTCACCCCATTGGCAAATAACTTTGCAGTGTCCAAAATTCATGATTTTCATGAGTAACTACCCTTGATTTTTGACCATTTTTGTTAGTTTCGACCCATTGGCATGTAGTCCAAATTTTAGATTTCATGAGCTATAAATCATATTATTTGTCCATTTTCATTCATTTCGACCCATTGGCAAATAATTTTACATAGTCCAAAATTTACAATTTCATGATCTGTCACCCATGATTTTTGGCTATTTATGTTCATTTTGACTCATTGGCAAATATATTTATATAGTCCAAAAATCACGATTTCATGGGCTATCACCCATGATTTTTGGCTATTTTTAGCCATTTCTCCCCCATTGGCAAATAATTTTATGGAGCTTAAAATTTACGATTTCATGAGCTATAATCCATGGTTTTCAGTCATTGTTATTCATTTCTATCGCGTTGGCAAATAATTTTGCGGTGTGCAAAATTTATGATTTCTGGACTTATTACCCTTGATTTTTGCCCACTTTTATTAGTTTTGACCTATTGGCAAATAATTTCATGGAGTCCAAAATTCACAATTTCATGAGTTATAACCCATACTTTTTGGGTACTTTTATTAATTTTGACCCATTGGTAAATAATTTCACGGGTCAAAATTTTATTATTTCATGAGCTATAACCCATGATTTTTTTTCATTTTCATTTATTTTGACCCATAGGTAAATAATTTAACATAGTCCAAAATTCACGATTTCATAAGCTATTACCCATGATTTTTGGCCATTTATATTCATTTCAACCCATTAGCAAATAACTTTGTAGAGCCCAAAATTCACGATTTCATGAGCTATAACCCATAATTTTTTCGCCACTTTTACTCATTTTGACCCATTGGTAAATAATTTCACATAGTCCAAAATGCAGAATTTCATAAGCTATTACCCATAATTTTTTGTCATTTTAACTCATTTCGACCAATTTACAAATAGTTTTGCAAATTTTAGAATTCACGATTCATAAGCAATAATTAACGAACTTTGGAAATTTTTATTCATTTTGACCCATTGGAAAATAATTTCACGTGGTCCAAAATTCACAATTTCATGGGCTATTATCCATGATTTTGTGTTATTTTTATTCATTTTGCCCATTGCCAAATTATTATGCTGTGGCCAAAATTCACTATTTCATGTACACCAATGATTTTCGACAATTTTTAATCGTTTCCACCCATTGGCAAAAAAAGTTCATGGAGTTCACAGTTCATGATTTCAGTAGCTATAACCCATAATTTTTAGCCATTTTTATTCATTTCATCCCATTGGTAAATATATTTCACTGTTCAAAATTCATGATTTCATGAGTAATTACCCATGATTTTTAACCATTTTTAATAGTTTAGACCCATTAGCAACTAATTTCGTGGAGTCCAAATTTCATATTTCATGAGCTATAGCCTTCATTTTTGGCCGTTTTTGTTCATTTTGACCCATTGGTAAATAATTTCACGGGGTCAAAATTTTATGATTTCATGAGTTATTACCCATAATTTTTGGCGCTTTTTATTCATTTTGACCCATTAACAAATAATTTTATAAAGTCTAAAATTCACAATTTCATGAGCTATAACTAACGAACTTTTTGCCATTTTTATTTATTTTGATCCATTGAAAAATAATTTCACGTAGTCCAAAATTAATGATTTCAAGGGCTACTACCCACTATTTTTGGTTAATTTTATTCGTTTCGACCCATTAGCAAACAAATTTACGGAGTCTAAAATTCACAATTTCATGAGCTATAATTTATGATTTTTGGCTTTTTTGGGTCGTTTCCACTCATTGGCAAACGGTTTCATGGAGTTCAAAGTTCACGATTTTGTGAGTATAACCTATGATTTTTGGCCATTTTTATTTGTTTCATCTCACTGGTAAATAATTTTGTGGTGTCCCAAATTCATGATTTCTTGAGTTATTACCCATAATTTTTGCCTATTTTTTTAGTTTTGACCTATTAGTAAATAATTTTATGGAGTCCAAATTTAAATTTTATATGCTATAGGCCATGATATCTATCCATTTTCCTTCATTTGACCCATTGCACAATAATTTCACGGAGTCTAAAATTTATAATTTCATGAGATATTACCGATGTTTGACCATTTTTATTCATTTTAAGCCTTTTGCAAATAATTTCAAGGAGTCTAAAATTCAAAAATTTCATGAGCTATAACTTATGATTTTTGGCCATTTTTATTCGTTGCTACCCATTTGCAAACAATTTTACTTAGTACAAAATTCACGATTTCATGTGTTGTTTATCCACAATTTTTGGCTATTTTTAGTCATTTGCACCCATTAGCATACAATTTTTGGTTGTTATTATCCATTTTATCACATTGCCAAATAACTTTGCGGTGTCCAAAATTCACAATTTCTTGCGTTAATACCCACGATTTTTAGCCATTTTTATTAGTTTCGACCCATTGGCAAATAATTTCATGCAGTCTAAAATTCATTATTACATGAGCTATAACCCATAATTTTTGGCTATTTTTATTCATTTTGACCCATTGACAAATCATTACGCAGAGTCAAAAAGTCACAATTTCATGAGCTATAACCCATGACCTTTTCCTTTTTTGTTTACTCATAGGCAAATAATTTTGTGCAATACAAAATTCACAATTTTATAACCTATTACCCATGATTTTTGGTAATTTATATTTATTTAGACCCATTAGCAAATAATTTCGTGCAGTCCAAAATTCACGATTTCATGAGCAATAACAAATGATTTTTGGCAATTTCTATTCGTTTCGACCCATTGACAAATAATTTCACATAGTCCAAATTTGACAATTTCATGAGCTATTACCCATTATTTATTATTATTTTAATTTATTTTGACTAATTGGCAAATAATTTCGCGGTGTCTAACAGTCATGATTTCATAAACCATATCTAACGAATTTTGGGCATTTTTATAATTTTGACCCATTGGAAAATAATTTCATGTAGTTCAAAATTCACAATTTCATGGGCTATTACCCATAATGTTTTATTATTTTTATTCATTTTGATAATTCCAAATTATTATGCAGAGTCTAAAATTTATTATTTCATCTACACCAATGATTTTAGCAATTTTTGTTGTTTCCACCCATTGGCAAATAATTTAATCGAGTTCAAAGTTTAAGATTCATGAAGTATAACCTATAATTTTTGGCCTTTTTGGTTTCATATCTTTTGCAAATATCTTTCATTGTTCAAAATTTAGGATTTTATGAGTTACTACCCATGATTTTTGGCCATTTTATTAGTTTCAACCCATTGGCAAATAATTTCTTGGAGTCCAAATTTTACGTTTAATGAGCTATAACCTTGCTTTTTGGCCATTTATATATTTTGACCCATTGGCAAATAATTTCGTGGAGTCCAAAATTTACTATTTCATGATCTATTATCCACAATTTTTGACTATGTTTTTCATTTCAACCCATTGGAAAATAATTTTGCAAGATCTAAAATTCACGATTTCATGAGTTATAACTACTGAACTTTGACCATTTTTATTTATTTCAACCCATTGAAAAATAATTTCATATAGTCCGAAATTCATAATTTCATGGGCTATATTACCCACTATTATTGCTTATTTTTATTCATTTAAACCCATTAGCAAATAATTTTGCAGAGTCTAGAATTCGCAATTTCATGAGTTATGACCCATAGTTTTTCGCTATTTTGGGTCATTTCCACTCATTGCGAAATAATTTCTTGGAGTTCATAGATCATGATTTCATGAGCTATAACCCATGATTTTTTACCATTTTAATTTATTTCATCCCATTAGCAAATAACTATGCGGTGTTCAAAATTCATGATTTCATGAGTTATTATCCGCTGATTTTTGGACATTTTTATTAGTTTCGACCCATTGAAAAATAATTTCGTGGAGTCCAAATTTCAAATTTCATGAGCTATAGACCATAATATTTGTCCATTTTCGTTTATTTTGATGCATTGGCAGAAATATTTTGAGGAATCCAAAATTTGCGATTTCATGAGCTGCTACCCATGATATTTGGCTATTTTAATTCATTTCAAACCATAAGCAAATAATTTCACGGAGTATAAAATTCATGATTTCATGAGCCATAACACATTGTTTTAGCCTTTTTTATTCATTTCAGCCCATTGGCAAATAATTTGACGTAGTTTGAAATTCACAATTTCCTGAACTGTTACCCATGATTTTTAGCCATTTTTAGCCATTTCCTCCCATTGGCAAATAATTTCATGGAGTTTAAAGTTTCACAATTTCATGAGCTATAACCCATAATTTTTGGTCATTATTATTCATTTTATCACATTGGCAAATAACTTTGCGATGTCCAAAATTCACAATTTTAAGAGTTATTATCCATGATTTTTGGCTATTTTTATTAATTTTGACCCATTGGTAGATAATTTTGTGGAGCCCACAATTCACAATTTCATGATCTATAACCCATGATATTTGAATATTTTTGTTCATTTTGACACATTCTCAAATAATTGCGCAGAGTCCTAAATTCGCGATTTCATGAGCTATCACCCACAATATCTTTCCATTTTTGTTCCCATAGGCAAATAATTTTGTGTAGTTTAAAATTCATGATTTCTCAAGCTACTTTCCGCAAGTTTTGGCCATTTATATTCATTTTGACCCATTAGCAAATAATTTCATGGACTCTATAATTCACGATCTCATGAGCTATAATCCATGATTTTCGGTCATTTTTATTCATTTTGACTCATTAGTAAATAATTTCATGTAGTCCAAAATTAACAATTTCATGAGCGATTACCCATGATTTTTATCATTTCAATTCATTTTGACCTAGTGGAAAATAATTTTGCGGAGTCTAAAATTCATGATTTCATAACCTATAACAAACGAATTTTGGCCTTTTTTATTCATTTTGACCCATTGGAAAATAATTTCATGTAGCCCGAAATTCAAGTTTTCATAGGCTATTACCCACGATTTAAGATTATTTTTATTTATTTCGCACATTGGCAAATAATTATGCGGAGTCTAAAATTTATGGTTTCATGTGATATTTATAACCAATGATTTTTGATAATTTTTAGTCGTTTCCACCCATTAGCAAAAAACTTTATGGAATTCAAAGTACACGATTTCATGAGCTATAACCTATGATTTTTTGCCCTTTTTTCATTTGATCCCATTGGCAAATATCTTTGCGGTGTTTAAAATTCACAATTTCATGAGTTATTTCCCGTGATTTTTGACCATTTTTATTAGTTTCGACCCATTGCTAAATAATTTTGTGGAGTCCAAATTTCACATTTTATGAGCTATAGCCTATCATTTTTGTCCATTTTCATTAACTTCGATCCATTAGCAAATAATTCTTCGGAGTCCAAATTTTATGATCTCATGAGCTATAACCCCGATTTTTGGCTATTTTTATTTGTTTCAACCTATTGACAACTAATTTTACACAGTCTAAAATTCATGATTTCGTGAGGTATAACTAACGAATTTTAGCCATTTTTATTCATCTCAACCCATTGGAAAATAATTTTTTATAGTCCAAAATTCATGATTTCATCGGCTATTACCCACTATTTTTGGTTATTTTTATTCGTTTCGACCCATTGGCAAATAATTTCATAGAGTCTAAAATTCAAGATTTCATGAGCTATTACCCATGATTTTTGGCTATCTTTAATCATTTCCTTCCATTGGCAAATAATTACGTGGAGCTCAAAGTTTATAATTTCATGAGCTATAATCCATAATTTTTATCCAATTTTGTTTGTGTCATCCCATTGGCTAATAACATTGCAGTATCTAAAATTCACGATTTTATGAGTTATTACCCATGATTTTTGACCATTTTTATTAGTTTCAACCTATTGGCAAATAACTTTATGGTGTCCAAATTTTACATTTCATGAGCTATAGACCATGATATTTGCCCATTTTTGTTCATTTTGACCCATTGGTAATTAATTTCATAGTGTCTAAAATTCACGATTTCATTAGCTGTTACCTATGATTTTGGTTATTTTTATTTGTTTCAAACCATTAGCAAATAATTTTACAGCATCTAAAATTCACAATTTTAAGAGCTATAACCCATAATTTTTGGCTATTTTATTAATTTTGGCCAATTGGTAAATAATTTTATGTAGTCCGAAATTCATGATTTCATGGGTCCTTACCCATGATTTTTGGCCATTTTATTTTGTTTCGACCCATTTGCAAGTAATTTCGCGAAGTCCAAATCTCACGATATCATGAGCTATGACCCATTATTTTCTGCCATTTTTAGTCATACCGACCCATTACAAATTAATTCAACATAGTCCAAACTTTATGACTTTTGGCCATTTTTATTCATTTCAACCAATTAGCAAATTATTTTGTGGAGTCCACAATTTGGCAAATTATTTTGTAGAGTCCAAAATTTATGATTTCATGAGCTATAACACACTTTTTTGGCTATTTTTATTCATTTTGACCTATTGGCAAATAATTTCATGTGGTCAAAAATTCACAATTAGTCTAAAATTCACAATTTCATGAGAAATAACTCATGATTTTTGGCTATTTTTGGTCATGACCAACCATTGGCAATTAATTTCGTGGAGTTAGAAATTCACATTTGGTCATTTTTAATTATTTTAACTCTTTGTCAAATAATTTCGAAAAGTCCAATTTTCACAATTTTCTGAGCTATAACCTATAATTTTTTACCATTTTTATTTATTTCAACCCATTAGCAAATAATTTTACGTAGTCTAAAATTCACAAATTCATGAGGTACTACTCACGATTTTTGGGGATTTTTATTTATTTTGACCAAATGGCAAGTAATTTTGTGGATCCAAAATTCATGATTCATAAGCTATAAGCCTGTAACCCATGATTTTTGGCTATTTTTATTCATTTCGGCCTATTGACAAATAATTTTATGTAGTCTAGAATTCACAATTTCATGAGAAAATACCCTTGATTTTTGGCCATTTTTAGTCATTTTGACCCATTAATTTCATGGAGACTAAAATTCACGATTTTATGAGCTATAACAATGAATTTTTGCTATTTTTATTCATATCGACCAATTGGAAAATAGTTTCACGCAATTCAAAATTGATGATTTCATGGGCTACTACCTGTGACTTTTAGTTATTTTTATTCATTTTGATCCATTGACAAATAATACGATGAAAGCCGTAATGCATAATGTCCTGAGCTACCCCTAATTTTTGGCCATTTTCAGTCATTTTCAACCATTGGCAAATAATTTTGTGGAGTTCAAAGTTCACAATTTCAAGGGCTATAACCCATGACTTTTGGACATTATTATTTATTTCATCGCATTGGTAGATAATTTTATGGTGTCCAACATTCATGATTTCGTGGGTTATTACCCATGATTTTTTGCCATTTTATTAGTTAGACTAATTGGCAAATAATTTCATGGAGTCTAAAATTCAAGATTTTTTATTCATTTTGACGCATTGGCAAATAATTACGCAAAGTCCAAATATCATGATTTCATGAGCTATAACCCACGAGTTTTTTTCCATCTTTGTTCATTTTGACCCATAGGAATATAATTTCATATAGTCAAAAATTAACAATGTCATAAGCTATAACCCATAATTTTTAGCCATTTATATTTATTTTGACATCCTAGAGTCCAAAATTCACGATTTCATGAGCTATTACCTATGATTTTTTACCATTTTATATTTATTTTGATCCATTTGTAAATAATTTCACGTAGTTAAAAATTGACAATTTCATTAGCTATTACCACCCATGATTTTTGGCCATTTTAATTTGATTCGATCCAATGGCAAATAATTTTGTGAAGTCTAAAATTTTCATGAGCTATAACAACAAATTTTGGCCATATTTATTCATTTCTACCCATTGGAAATTAATTTCATTTAGTCCAAAATTCTTGATTTCATGGACTATTACCCATTATTTTTGGTTATTTTTATTCATTTCAACCCATTGGCAAATAATTTCACGAAAGCCATAATTCTCAATGTCATGAGCTATAACCCTTGACTTTTCGCTATTTTTAGTCATTTCAATCATTCACAAATACTTTTGTGGAGTTCAAAGTTCACAAATTCATAAGCTATAACCCAAAATTTTTGACATAATTATTCATTTCATCGCGTTGGAAAATATCTTTATAGCATCCAAAATTCATGATTTCATAAGTTACTACCCAATATTTTTGGCATTTTTATTAGTTTTGACCAAGTAATAAATAATTTTGTGGAGTCTAAAATTCACGATTTCATGAGCTATAACCCACACTTTTAAAAAATTTATTCTTTTTATCCATTGGCAAATAATTACACATAGTACAAAATTCGCTTTTTCATGAGGTATAATCTATGAATTTTTTCTATTTTCATTCCTTTTGACCCATAGGCAAATAATTTTGTGTAGCCTAAAATTCAAGATTTCAAAAGCTATAACCCATAATTTTTGGCCATTTATATTTATTTCAACCTATTAGCAAATAATTTCTTGGGGTCCAAAATTCACGATTTTATGGGCTATAACCCACGATTTGTTTTTATTTTTATCAATTTTGACCAATAAGCAAATAATTTCACATAGTCCAAAATTGATGGCTTCAAAAGCTATTACGCACAATTTTTAGCTATTTATATTTTTTTTACCTCTTGGATATCAAAATTCACTATTTCATGAGCTATTACCCATGATTTTTGACCATTTATATTCATTTCGACCCATTGGCAAATAATTTAACACAGTCCAAAATTCATAATTTCATTAGCTATTACCCATGATTTTTGGCCACTTTAATTTGTTTCGACCCATTGATAAATAATTTCGTTAAGTCTAAAATTCACGATTTCATGAGCTATAACAACGAATTTTGGCCATTTTTATTCATTTCTACCCATTGGAAAATAATTTCACATAGTCTGAAATTCACAATTTTATGGACTATTACCCATGATTTTTGGTTATTTTTATTCTTTTCAACCAATTGACAAATAATTTCGTAGAGTTCAAAGTTCATAATTTCATGAACTATAACCCATAATTTGTAGACATTATTATTCATTTCATTGCATTGGCAAATAACCTTGTGGTGTCCAAAATTCACGATTTCATGAGTTACTACCCATGATTTTGGACCTTTTTTATTAGCTTCAACCAATTAGCAAACAATTTCGTGGAGTTTAAAATTCATGATTTCATAAGCTATAACTCAAGATGCAAGATTTTTGGCTATTTTTATTCATTTTGATCCATTGGTAAATAATTACGCAGAGTCCTAAATTCGTGATTTCATGAGGTATAACCAACAATTTTGTTCCATTTTTGTTTCTTTTGACCCCTAGGCAAATAATTTCGTGTAGTCTAAAATTTAAGATTTCATAAGTTGTTACCTACAATTTTTGGCCATTTATATTTGTTTCAACCCATTTGTAAATAATTTCCTCGTGTCCAAAATTCATGATTTCATGAGCTATAACCCTTGATTTTTAGCCATTTTTATTCGTCTCGATCATTTGACAAATAATTTCACATTGTCCAAAATTCAAAATTTTATGAGCTATTACCCACAATTTTTGGTCATTTTAATTTGTTTTGACCTATGGCAAATAATTTTGTGCAGTTCAAAGTTCACACTTTCATAAGCTATAACCCATGATTTTTAGACATTCTTATTTGTTTCTTTGCTTTGGCAAATAACTTTGTAGTGTCCAAATTTGATGATTTCATGAGTTATTACTCATGATTTTTGGCCATTTTTATTAGTTTCGAACCATTGGCAAATAATTTTGTGGACTCCAAATTTGATAATTACATGAACTATAATCCATGATTTTTAGCTATTTCTATTGGTTTTGATGCATTGGCAAATAATTAAGCAGTCTTAAAATTCATGATTTCATGAGTTATAATCCACGATTTTTTTTCATTTTGGTTCGTTTTGACCCATAGGCAAATAATTTCACAAAGTCCAAAATTCACGATTTCATGAGTTACTACCCATGATTTTGGACCTTTTTATTAGCTTCAACCAATTAGCAAACAATTTCGTGGAGTTTAAAATTCATGATTTCATGAGCTATAACCCATGATTTTTGGCCAATTTTTTTCGTCTCGACCCTTTAGCAAATAATTTCTGTTGTTTAAAATTCAAAATTTCATGTGCCATTACCCATGATTTTTGGTAATTTTAATTTATTTTGACCAATTAGCAAATAATTTCATGGAGTCTAAAATTCAAGATTTCATAAACTATAATGTATGAATTTTGGGAATTTTAATTCATTTTGACCCATTGGAAAATAATTTCACATAGTTTCACAATTTCATGGGCTATTACCCACGATTTTAGTTTTTATTCATTTTACCAATTTGCAAATAATTTCTTGGAGTCCAAATTTTGAGCTATAGCCTATTTTTTCACCACTTTTGCTCAATTCACCCATTGGTAAATAATTTTGCAATATCCAAAATTTACGATATCATGAACTATTACCAATAATTTTTGGCTATTTATATTTCTTTTGACCCATTAGCAAATAATTTTGCGAGCCTTAAATTATCAGTTTCATGATCTATAACTAACGAATTTTTGGCCATTTTATTTAATTCTACCCATTAGCAAATAATTTCACAGAGTCTAAAATTCATGATTTCATGAGCTATAACCCATGATTTTTGGCCAATTTTTTTCGTCTCGACCCTTTAGCAAATAATTTCTGTTGTTTAAAATTCAAAATTTTCATGTGCCATTACCCATGATTTTTGGTAATTTTAATTTATTTTGACCAATTAGCAAATAATTTCACAGAGTCTAAAATTCAAGATTTCATAAACTATAATGTATGAATTTTGGGAATTTTAATTCATTTTGACCCATTGGAAAATAATTTCACATAGTTTCACAATTTCATGGGCTATTACCCACGATTTTAGTTTTTATTCATTTTACCAATTTGCAAATAATTTCATTGAGTCCAAATTTTGAGCTATAGCCTATTTTTTCACCACTTTTGCTCAATTCGACCCATTGGTAAATAATTTTTGCAATATCCAAAATTTACGATATCATGAACTATTACCAATAATTTTTGGCTATTTATATTTCTTTTGACCCATTAGCAAATAATTTTGCAGAGCCTTAAATTATCAGTTTCATGATCTATAACTAACGAATTTTTTGGCCATTTTTATTCATTTTGATGCATTGGAAAATAATTTCATGTTGGCCAAAATTCATGATTTTATGAGCTATTACCCACTACTTCAGGCTCATTTTGACCAATTGGCAAATAATTTTGCGACGTCTAAAATTCACGATTTTATGAGCTATAACTCATGATTTTTTGCTATTTTTAGTCATTTCCACCATTTGCCAAATAATTTCATGGAGTTCAAAGTTTACAATTACATGAGAGATAACTCATGATTTTTGGTCATTTTATTTATTTCATCCCATTGGCAAATAACTTTGTGGTGTCTAAAATTCATGATTTTATAAGTTATTACCCAAGATTTTTGGCTATTTTAATTAGTTTTTATCCATTGGCAAATAATTTCATGGAGTCCAAATTGCACATTTCATGCACCATATATGATGATATTTCTCCATTTTTTTTATTTTGACCCATTGGAAAATAATTTCCCCATGTCCAAAATGTATGACTGCATGAGCTATTACTCATAATTTTTGGCTATTTTTATTCATTTCGAACCATGTCTAAAATTCAAGATCTCTTACGCTATAACCCAAGATTTTTTGCCATTTTTATTTGTTTCTACCCATTAGCAAATAATTTCACATAGTCTGAATTTCACGATTTTATAGGCTATTGTCCATGATTTTTGACCATTTTAATTCTTTTTCACTGATTTGCAAGTAATTTCATGGAGTCTAAAATACACGATATCATGAGCTATAACCCACGATTTTTGGCCATTTTTAGTCGTTTCGATCCATTGGTAAATAATTTCATGTAGCCTAAAATTCACGATTTCTTGAGAAATAATCCATGATTTTTATCCATTCTTAGTCGTCTCGACTCATTATCAAATAATTTCATGGAGCCCAAAATTCATGATGTTATTAGCAATTACCCATGATTTTTCCCATTATTATTCGTTTCAACCCATTAGCACATAATTAGGCAAAGTCAAAAATTCACGAATTCATGAACTCTGACCCACGATTTTTGTCCATTGTTGTTCATCTTGACCCATTGGCAAATAATTTCGTGGATTCCAAAATTCACAGTTCTATGAGCCTAAATCTATGTTTTTTTTAGAAATTTTTATTTTCTTCGACCAATTGCCAGATCATTTCACATAATCTAAAATTCACAATTTCTTGAGCTATAACCGATGATTTTTGGCCATTTTGATTCATTTTGACCCATTGGCAAATAATTTCACTTGTCCAAAATTCACAATTTCATTTACTATTACATATGATTTTTGGCCATTTTAATTTGTTTCGACCCATTGGCAAATAATTTCACAGAATGTAAAATTTACGATTTCACGAGCTATAACTAAGGAATTTTTGTCATTTTTATTCATTTTGGCCTTTTTTTTGTTTCAACCCATAGGCAAATAATTTCATATAGCCCTAAATTCATGACTTTAAGAGAAATAACCCATAATTTTTGGCCAATTTTAATCATTATAACCCATTAGCAAATAATTTGGTGGAGTCCAAAATTCACGACTTCATGAGCTATTTTGCATGTTTTTTTGCCATTTTTATTCATTTTGACCAATTGGCAAATAATTTCGTGGAGTCGAAGACTCATGATTTCATGAGCTATAACTCACGATTTTTAATTATTTTTATTCATTTTGGCTCACTGGCAAATAATTTCATAAAGCCCAAAATTCACGAGTTCATGAGCTATAACCCACAATTTTTTGCTATTTTTATTCATTTTGACCCTTTAGAAAATAATTACGAGAGTCCATTGTTCACCATTTAATGAGCTATAATCCATAATTTTTTCATTTTCATTCATTTTGACCCATTCGCAAATAATTTCGTAGTCTAAAATTTAAGATTTCATGATTTATTACCCATGATTTTTAGCTATTTATATTATTTTCCACTGATTAGCAAATAATTTCAAGGAGTCCAAATTTCTTAATTTCATGAGCTATAACTGATAATTTTGGCTATTTTTATTCATTTTGACTCAATGATAAATAATTTTATGTAGTCCAAAATTCACAATTTCTTGAGCTATAACCCATGATTTTTGGCCATTTTAATTTGTTTCAACACATTGTTAATTAATTTTATAGAGTCTAAAATTTACTATTTTATGAGCTATAACAAATGAATTGTGGACATTTTTTTCGATTTGACCCATTGGAAAGTAATTTCAAGTAGTTTAAGATTCATGATTTCACAAGCTATTATCCATTAGTTTTCGTTATTTGTTTCATCCCATAGGCAAATAGCTTTTCAGTGTCCAAAATTCATAATTTCATGAGTTATGACCCATTATTTTTTACTATTTTTATTAGTTTCGGTCCCTTAGTAAATAATTTTGTGGAGTCCAAATTTCACATTTCATGAGCTATAGACCATGACATTCATCCATTTTTATTCATTTCGACCAATTGTCAAATAATTTTGTGGAGTTCAAACTTTACTATTTAATGAGCAATTACCCACGATTTTTGGCTATTTTTATTAAATTCAAACCATTGGCAAATAATTTCAGGGAGTCTAAAATTTACGATTTCATGAGCTATAATCCATAATTTTTGGCCGTTCTATTCATCCTGACCCATTGGAAAATGATTTCTCGTAGTCCAAATTTCATGATTTCATGGGTTATTACCCATAATTTTTGGCCATTTTAAATTGTTTCGACCTATTTGCAAGTTATGAAGTTCAAATTCTAATTTCATAAGCTATAACCCATGATTTTTATTATTTTTATTCGTTTCAACCCACTAGCAAAATTTTCACATAGTCCTAAATTCAAAATTTTTGACCTTTTTTTATTTCGACTAATTTGTAAATAATTTTGTAGAATCCAAAATTAAAGATTTCATGTGTTGTAACCCAAAATTTTTAGTCATTTCTATTTGTTTTAACTCATTGGCAAATAATTTCATGTAGTATAAAATTCATAATTTCATGAGCTATAACCCATAATTTTTGACCATTTTGAAGTTTTCAATTATTGACAAATATTTATATGGGGTCTAAAATTCACGTTTTCATGAGCTATAACCTACGATTTTTAGCCATTTTTATTTATTTCATCCCATTAGCAAATATTTTTGTTGAATCCAAAATTGATGATTTCATGAGCTATGAATAAAAATTGGTGATTTTATTTATTTTTATTCATTCATTTTGACCCATTTGCAAATAATTTCTCATGGTGCAAAATTCACGATTTCATGAGCTATTACCCACAATTTTTGGCCATTCATATTTGTTTCGACCTATTAGAAAATAATTTTAAGGAATCCCAAATTTACAATTTCATGAGCTATTACCCACAATTTTTGGCCATTTTAATTTGTTTCAACCCATTGGCAAATAATTTCATGTAGTCCAAAATTCATAATTTCATGAGCCATTTTAATTTGTTTTGAACCATTGGCAAATAATTTTGTGAAGTCTAAAGTTCACGATTTCATGAGCTATATAACTAATGAATTTTGGCCATTTTGTTTGATTTGACAAATTGAAAAATGATTTCACATAGTCCGAAATTAACAATTTCATGGGCTAGTACACATGATTTTTATTATTTACATTCATTTTGACCCATTAGCAAATAATTTTATGAATGCCATAATCATGATTTTCTGAGCTATATAATCCATGATTTTTCCATTTTTAGTCATTTCCAACTATTGGCAAATAATTTAGTGGAGTTCAAAGTTCAAAATTTCATGAGCTATAACCCACTATTTTTGTCATTATTATTCATTTCATCTCATTGGTAAATAACCTTATGTGTCTAAAATTCATGAATTCATGTGTTATTATCCATGATTTTTGGCCATTTTTATTAGTTTTGACCCATTAGCAAATAATTTCGTGGAGTCCGAAATTTACAATTTCATGAGCTATATAATCTATGATTTTTGGCTGTTTTTATTCATTTTGACCCATTAGCAAATAATTATGTAGAGTCCGAGATTCATGATTTCATGAGCTATAATCCATGATTTTTTTTCATTCATTTAGAGCCATAGGTAAATAATTTTATGTAGTCCAAGATTCAAGATTTCATAAGCTATTATCCATGATTTCTGTCATTTATATTTACTTCGACCCATTAGCAACTAATTTCATGGAGTCCAAAATTCATAATTTTATGAGTTACAATCCATGACTTTTGGCCATTTTTATTTGTTTCGACCCATTGGCAAATAATTTTACGTAGCCTAAAATTCAAATTTTCATGAGCAATTACCCATGATTTTTGGTCATTTTAATTGCTTCACCAATTGGCAAATAATTTTATAGATTTTAAAACTTATGATTTCATAAGCTATAACTCATGAGTTTTGGACATTTTCATTCATTTAGACACATTGAAAAATAATTTTACTACTCTAAAAATTACGATTTCATGGGCAATCCATGATTTTCGATTATTTTCATTAGTTTTGACCCATTAGCAAATAATTTTGTGGAGAATAAATTTCACATTTCATGAGCTACCATTTTTTTATTTCAACCCATTGGTAAATAATTTTGTGGAGTCTAGAATTTATGATTTTATGAGCTATTACCCCGATTTTTGGCTATTTTTATTCGCCGATCCATTTGCAAATAATTTCGCTAAGTCTAAAATTCACCATTTCATGAGCTATAACCCATGATTTTTGACCATTTTTATTCATTTTAACCCATTAGCAAATAATTACATGTAGTCTGAAAATCACGATTTCATGGGCAATTATCCACGATATTTAACCATTTTAATTCATTTCGACCTATTTGTAGGTTATTTCGCAGAGTCATCCAAGATTTTATGAGTTATAACCCATGATATTTTATCATTTTTATTTGTTTTAACCCATTGGTAAATAATTTTATGTAGTCTAAAATTCACAATTTCGTGAAAAAAATAACCCCTAATTTTTTACCATTTTTAGTCATTTAGACACATTGGCAAATAATTTCACGTAGTCTGAAATTCACAATTTCATGAGCTATAGCTCACGATGTTTGCCATTTTTATTCTTTTTGTCCCATTGGCAAATAATTTTATGGAATCCAAAATTAATGATTTTATGAGCTATAATCCATGATTTTTGGCTCTTTTATTTGTTTCAACCCATTGGCTAATAATTTCTTGAAGTCCAAAATTCACGATTTTATGAGAAATAACCCACAATTTTTGCCCATTTTTGTTCATTTTGACCTATTGGAAAATCATTTCAGATAGTCCAAAATTCTTGATTTCATGAGTTATAACCAATGATTTTTTTATATTTTAATTTATTTTGACATATTAGCAAATAATTTCACAAGTTTAAAATTCACGATTTCATGAGCTATAACCCATGATTTTTATCCATTTTTGTTTATTTTAACCCATTAGCAAATAATTTTGTGTAGTTCAAAATTCACAATTTCATGAGTTATAATCTACGATTTTTAGCTATTTTTATTCATTTTGGCACGTTGGTAAATAATTCATGTTGTTAAAAATTTACTATTTCATGAGCTATTTCCCATGATTTTTGGCTATTTATATTCGTTTCGACTCATTGGCAAATAATTTCATGGAGTCTAAAATTCATGAGTTCATGAGCTATTAGCCATGATTATTAGCCATTTTAATTCATTTCAACCTATTGACAAATAATTTTGTAGAGTCTAAAATTACGATTTCATGAGCCATAACTAATGAATTTTGGCCATTTTTATTCTTTTTGATCCATTGGCAAATAATTTTATGTAGTCCGAAATTCACAATTTCATGAGCTATAGCCCACGATGTTTGCCATTTTTATTCTTTTTGTCCCATTGGCAAATAATTTTATGGAATCCAAAATTAATGATTTTATGAGCTATAATCCATGATTTTTGGCTCTTTTATTTGTTTCAACCCATTGGCTAATAATTTCTTGAAGTCCAAAATTCACGATTTTATGAGAAATAACCCACAATTTTTGCCCATTTTTGTTCATTTTGACCTATTGGAAAATCATTTCAGATAGTCCAAAATTCTTGATTTCATGAGTTATAACCAATGATTTTTTTATATTTTAATTTATTTTGACATATTAGCAAATAATTTCACGAAGTTTAAAATTCACGATTTCATGAGCTATAACCCATGATTTTTATCCATTTTTGTTTATTTTAACCCATTAGCAAATAATTTTGTGTAGTTCAAAATTCACAATTTCATGAGTTATAATCTACGATTTTTAGCTATTTTTATTCATTTTGGCACGTTGGTAAATAATTCATGTTGTTAAAAATTTACTATTTCATGAGCTATTTCCCATGATTTTTGGCTATTTATATTCGTTTCGACTCATTGGCAAATAATTTCATGGAGTCTAAAATTCATGAGTTCATGAGCTATTAGCCATGATTATTGGCCATTTTAATTCATTTCAACCTATTGACAAATAATTTTGTAGAGTCTAAAATTTACGATTTCATGAGCCATAACAAATGAATTTTGGCCATTTTATTCTTTTTGATCCATTGGCAAATAATTTTATGTAGTCCGAAATTCGTGATTTCATGGCTATTAACCAATATATTTGGCCATTTCAATTCATTTCGACTAATTAACATATATTTTGTAGAGACTAAAATTCATAATTTCATGAACTATAACCCATGAATTTTATCCATTTTTGTTCATTTTGACCCATTAACAAATAATTTCGTAATCAAAAATTATGGGTTATAGCTTATAAAATTATAAATTTAGACTTAGTAAAACTATTTGCCAATAGGTAGAAATGGAATAGTCAAAAACCGTAGGTTATAGCTCATGAAATCGTGAACTTGGGACTTCACAAAATTATTTGCCAATTGATAGAAACTAGTAAAATGCCTAAAAATCATGGGTTATAGCTCATGAAATCATAATTTTGTTCATTTTTCTTTCATTTTGACTTAATACCAAATAAGAAAGTGGAGTTCAAAATTAATGATTTTCATGAGCTATAAGCTATGTTATTTTTCATTTCATTTGTTTGGACCCAAATGGAAATAATTTTATGGAGTTCAAAATTAATGATTTTCATGAGCAATAATTTATGAATTTTATTCATTTTTGTTTGTTTTGACCGCATGGAAAATAATTATGAGAAGTTCAAAATTCATGATTTCATGAGTTATAACCCATGATTTTTAACCATTTTCGTTCATCACAATCTAATGCATAATAATTTTGTTGAGTTCAAAATTCACGATTTCATGAGCTATAACCCCGATTTTTATCCATTTTGTTTGTTTTGACCAAATAGCAAATAATTAATCGGAGTTGAAAATCACGATTTCATTAGTAGTAGTCCATGATATTAGTCTATTTTCTTTCGTTTCGACCCAATGACAATAAATTAAGCATGGTTCAAATATCATAATTTTCATGAGCTATAACACATAATTTTAGTTCATTTTCATTTGCATCGACCCAATTGCAAATAACTATGTTTACTTCAAAATTCATAATTTCATGAGCGATAACCCACAATTTTAGTCAATTTTTTTTCATTTCAACTCAATGTTACATATGATTTCATGAGCTTTAACCTATGAATTTTTTTCATTTTTGTTTGTTTCGACCCATTGGCAAGTAATTATGTGGACTTCAAAATTCATGATATTATAAGCTATAACTCATAACTTTAGTCAATTTTTGTTCATTTCAGCCTAATGGCAAATAAAATTGTTCATTCAAAAATCATGATTTCATGAGCTATAACACATGATTTTCTTATATTTCAATTGTTTTGATGCAATGAAAAAATAATTTTGTGGAACTCAAAATGCACAATTACATGAGCTGTAACCCGTGATTTTTGTTCATTTTTATTCGTTTCGACCAAATGACAAACACTTAACTAGAGTTTAAAATTCACGATATTCTTGAGTTGTAATCCATGATTTTTGTTCATTTTGTTAGTTTTAACCATGTGGGAAATAATTATGTAAATCTCAAAGTTAATGATTTCATGAGCTATAACCCATAATTTTTATTTTTTTACATTTTAGCACATAATTATGCATTCAAAATTCACAATTTTATGAGCTATAACTCAAGATTTGTTTTTCCATTTTTGTTCATTTAAACCAAATAGCAAATAATTAACCAAAGTGAAATCACAATTTCATGAGCTATAACCTACTACTTTTGTCCATTTTGTTTGTTTCGACCCAATAAAAATAAATTAAGCGGAGTTCAAATTTCATGATTTTATAAGCTAGAAACTACAACTTTTGCCCATTTTGTTCAGCTTGACCTAATGACAAATAGTTTTTGTGTTCAAGATCCAAGATTTTATGAGATATTATCCACTATTTTTGTTTATTTTTGTTCATTTTAACCCAATGGCAATAACTAAGCGGAGTTCAAAATTCATGATTTTCATGAGTTATAACCCATGATTTTTAACCATTTTCGTTCATCACAATCTAATGCATAATAATTTTGTTGAGTTCAAAATTCACGATTTCATTAGCTATAAGCTACAATTTCTATCCATTTTTTTATTTTTGACCCAATGGCAAAAATAACTAAACGGAGTTCAAAATTCATGATTTTCATGACCTATAACCCACGATTTTTGTTTATTTTTATTATTTCAACCAGTGGCAAATAATTATATGGACTTTAAAATTCATGATTTAATGAGCTATAACTCATTATTTTAGTCAATTTTATTTATTTTGACCCGATGGCAAATAACTTTGTTCATTCAATAATAATGATTTTCATGAGCCATAACCCATGATTTTTATTCATTTACATTTATTTCAACTAAATAGCAGATAATTAACCGAAATTCAAAATCTATAATTTGATGAGTTGTAACCTACAATTTTTCTCTATTTTAGTTTGTTTCTACTCAATGGCAAAGAATTTTGTAGATTTCAAAATTCACGATTATATGACCAATAACCCACAATTTTTATCCAATTTTGTCTATTTTGACCAAATGACAAAACATTAAGTGGTATTCAAATGTCACAATTCCATGAGATGGATGACATGATTTTTGTGAATTTTTTATTTCAACCCAAGTGGTTATAATTTTACTCATTTAAAATTCACTATTTTATTAGAAAAACCTATGATTTTTCCCACTTTCTTTCATTTTGACTCAAAAGAAATAAATTGCGGAGTTCAAATTCAAAATTCATGGTTTCATGAGCTATTACCCATAATTTTTATCCATTTTTATTTATTTCAACCCAATGATAAATAAATTTATGAAGTTAAAAATTCACGATTTCATTAGCTATAAGCTACAATTTCTATCCATTTTTTTATTTTTGACCCAATGGCAAAAATAACTAAACGAGTTCAAAATTCATGATTTTCATGAGCTATAATCCATAATTTTTATTCATTTTTATTTGTTTTGACTGAATGACAAAAAGTTATGAGAAGTTCAAATTTTATAATTTCATGAGTTATAACCCATAATTTTTATCATTTTTGTTCATTATGACCCAATGGCTAATAATTTTATGGAGCTCAAAATTAACGATTTCATGAGCTATATCTCAGATTTTTGCTTATTTTTGCTTGTTTTAAAAAAATAACAAATAATTATCTATTTTAAAAATCACAAATTCACAAGCAATAATCGATGATATTAGTCCTATTTCATTCATTTTGACCCAAAGACAAGAATTAAGCTTGGCCCAAATTTCACAATTTTCTTAAGCTATAACCCATAATTTTTGTTCTTGTATCGACCCGTAATTATGTGGACTTCCAAATGCATGATTTTATGAGTAATAACCCATAATTTTAGTTAATTTTGCTCATTTCAACCCAATGAAAAATAATTTTAGTTATTCAAAATTCATGATTTCATGAGCTATAATCGATGATTATTTTTTGATTCAACCCACTAAGTAAATATGTAGACTTTAAAATTCATGATATCATAAGCTATAAGCCATGACTTTAGTCAATTTTCATTCATTTCGACTTAATGGCAAATAAATTTGTTCATTCAAAATTTATGATTTGATGATCTATAATCTATGATTTTTTTCCATTTTCAATTGTTTTGATGCTATGGCAAATAATTTTCTGAATTCAAAATTCACAATTATATGAGCTTGTTCATTTTGTTTGTTTCCACACTATGACAAACACTTAACTAAAGTTCAAAATTCATGATGTTCTTGAGCTATAATGCATGATATTTATTCATTTTCTTTAGTTTTGACCAAGTCGAGAAATAATCATGTGGAGTTCAAAATTCATAATTTTCATGAGCTAACCTATAATTTTTGTTCATTTTCGTTCAGTTCAACCTATTGGCAAATAACTATATAGTGTTCAAAATTCATGATTTTCATGAGCTATAATCCATAATTTTTATTCATTTTTATTTGTTTTGACTGAATGACAAAAAGTTATGAGAAGTTCAAATTTTATAATTTTCATGAGTTATAACCCATAATTTTTATCCATTTTTATTTATTTCAACCCAATGAAAAATAATTTTAGTTATTCAAAATTCATGATTTCATAAGCTATAAGCCATGACTTTAGTCAATTTTCATTCATTTCGACTTAATGGCAAATAAATTTGTTCATTCAAAATTTATGATTTGATGATCTATAATCTATGATTTTTTTCCATTTTCAATTGTTTTGATGCTATGGCAAATAATTTTCTGAATTCAAAATTCACAATTATATGAGCTTGTTCATATTTGTTTGTTTCCACACTATGACAAACACTTAACTAAAGTTCAAAATTCATGATGTTCTTGAGCTATAATGCATGATATTTATTCATTTTCTTTAGTTTTGACCAAGTCGAAATAATCATGTGGAGTTCAAAATTCATAATTTTCATGAGCTAACCTATAATTTTTGTTCATTTTCGTTCAGTTCAACCTATTGGCAAATAACTATATAGTGTTCAAAATTCATGATTTTCATGACCTATAACTGAAGACCTTTATTTATTTTTATTTATTTTGATCCAATGACAAATAATTATGTGGTCTTAAAATTCACAATTTAATAAGTTGTAACCCACAATTTCCATCGATTTTTGTTATTTTCAATCCCATGACAAATAACTTTTGGAGTTTAAAATTTAAAATTCACAATTTCATGAGGTATTTCCCATGATTTTTGTTCATTTTCATTCATTTCAACCCAATAGAAAATAAGTAAGTGGAGTTCAAATTTCATGATTTTCATGACCTATAACCCACGATTTTTGTTCATTTTCCCATATTTTGACCCAGTGGCAAATAATAATATGAACTTCAAAACTCAAGATTAATGAGCTATAACTCATGATTTTAGTTAATTTTTATTCATTTTGACCTAAGGTAAATAACTTTATTTATTCAATAATAACAATTTCATGAGCTATAACCCATCATTTTTATTTGTTTTATTTATTTTGACAAAATAGCAAATAATTAACCAGAAATCAAAATTCATGGTTTCATGATCTATGAGCCACAATTTTTCACTATTTTTTTTGTTTTGACTAAATAACAAATAATTTTGCAGAGTTTAAAATTCACGATTACAAGAGGAATAACCCACATTTTTATCCAATTTAATTTATTTCGACCCAATGATAATAAATTAAGTGGAATTTAAATTTCATAATTTCTTGAGCTAGAAGTCATGAGTTTTGTTCATTTTTCTTCATTTCTGATCCAATAGCAAATAATTTCGTTCTTTCAAAATGCACTATTTTATGAGTTAAAACCTATAATTGTTTTCTACTTTATTTCATTTTTGACTCAAAAGCAATAAATCAAATGGAGTTTAAATTCAAAATTCAAGGTTTCATGAGCTATAACTCATAATTTTTATCCATTACTGTTCATTCCAACACAATGACAAATAAGTTTATGAAGATAAAAATTCATGATTTTATGAACTATAACTGAAGATCTTCATTCATTTTTATTTGTTCTCGATCCAATGAAAAATAATTATGTGGTCTTAAAATTCACGATTGAACCCAAAATTTCTGTCCATTTTTGTTCTTTTGATCCAATGACAAATAACTTTTGAAGTTCAAATTTTAAAATTCATAGTTTCATGAACTATAACTCATGTTCATTTCGAGGCAATGAAAATAAACTTATGGAGTTCAAAATCCATGATTTTATGAGCTATAACCGACTTTGCATTTCCATTCATTTCACCCAATGGTAAATAAATAAGCGGAGTTCAAAATTCATGATTTCATAAGCTATAAGATATGATTTTTATTCATTTTCATTTGTTTGGACCAAATGAAAATAATTTTATGGAGTTTAAAATTCATGATTTTCAATGGCTATAACCCATAATTTTTGTTTATTATTGTTTATTTTGACCAAATGGTAAATAATTATGAGAAGTTTAACTTTCATGATTTCATGAGCTATCCCATTATTTTTATCCATTTGCATTCGTTATAACCCAATAACTAATAAATTTGTGAAGTCCAAAATTCACAATTTCGAGCTAGAACCCATAATTTTGTCCATTTTATTTCGACCAAATAGCAAATAATTAACTAGAGTTAAAAGTCATGATTTCAAGAGCAGTAACCCATGATATTAATCCATTTTTATTTGTTTTAAACCAATGACAGTAAATATTTATGTGGATTCCAAAATTAATAATTTTCATGAGTTGTAACCCATAATTTTTATTATTTTTATTTCAGCAAATAATTATGCGGACCTTAAAATTCACCATTTAATGAGCTACAACTCAAGGTTTTCATTCATTTTTGTTTGTTTAGACCAAATAGCAAATAATTAACAAGAGTTAAAAATCATAATTTCATGATCGTAACCCTTGATATTTGTCCATTTTGTTTATTTAGACCCAATGACAATAAATTAAAGTAGAGTTCAAATTACATTATTTCATGATCTAGAAGCCATAATTTTTATCTATTTTCATTCATTTCACTCAATGACAAATAGTTTTGTGGAGTTTAAGATCCACAATTTCAAAAGAGATATATTACCCACGATTTTTATTTATTTTTGTTTTTTTAACTCAGTGGCAAATAACTAACTAAAGTTTAAAATTCATGATTTCATGACCTATAACCCACGATTTTTATTTCTTTCGATCCATTCGCAAATAATTAAATGACCTTCAAAATTCACGATTTAATGAGCTATAACTCATGTTTTAGTCAAACTTTATTCATTTTGACCCAACGGCAAATAACTTTATTTATTTAATATTAATAATTTTCATGAGCTATAACCCATGATTTTTGTTTAGTCCAAATGGCAAATAAATAACCTGAATTCAAAATTCAAGGTTCATGAGCTATAACTATCCATTTTGTCCAATGGTAAATAACTAAACAAAGTTCAAAATTCATGAATTTCTTGACCTATAAACCATGGTTTTGTTCATTTTGGTTTGCTTCGATTCGATGGCAAATAATTATGTGGATTTCAAATTTCATGACTTAATGAGCTATAATCCACAATTTATTTTTATTTTTATTCATTTTGACCCAATGAAAAAAATTTATATATTTTAAATTTCATAATTTAATGTGCTATAATCTAGAATTTTATAATTTCATGAGCTATTAAGTCATGCCTTTTGTCCATTTTTCTTTCTTTTCAACACAATAAAAATTATTTTGCATAGTTCAGCATCCATGATTTCATGAGCTATATCCCATAATTTATTTCATTTCGATTCATTTCAACCTAATGGCAAATAAATAAGAAAAGTTTAAAATTCATGATTTCATGAGCTATAAGCCATGATTTTTGTTCATTTTCATTTACGGACCAAAATGGAAATAATTTTGTGGAGTTCAAAATTCATGAGTTTCATGAGCTTCCATGATTATTATTTATTTTTCTATTTTGACCAAATGTCAAATGATTACAAGAAGTTCAAATTTCATGATTTCATGAGCTATTCCATGATTTTTATCTATTTTCGCTCGTTATGACCCAATGGCTAATAACTTTGTGGAGTTCAAAATTCATGATTTTATGAGCTATAACTCGGATTTTAATCCATTTTTATTTATTTCAACCAGATAGCAAATAATTAACTAGAGTTAAAAATCATGATTTCATGAGAAATAACCCATTATATTAGTCCATTTTCGTATGTTTCACCCAATGATAATAAATTAAGTGGAATTTAAATTTCATAATTTCTTGAGCTAGAAGTCATGAGTTTTGTTCATTTTTCTTCATTTCTGATCCAATAGCAAATAATTTCGTTCTTTCAAAATGCACTATTTTATGAGTTAAAACCTATAATTGTTTTCTACTTTATTCATTTTTGACTCAAAAGCAATAAATCAAATGGAGTTTAAATTCAAAATTCAAGGTTTCATGAGCTATAACTCATAATTTTTATCCATTACTGTTCATTCCAACACAATGACAAATAAGTTTGCGAAGATAAAAATTCATGATTTTATGAACTATAACTGAAGATCTTCATTCATTTTATTTGTTCTCGATCCAATGAAAAATAATTATGTGGTCTTAAAATTCACGATTGAACCCAAAATTTCTGTCCATTTTTGTTCTTTTGATCCAATGACAAATAACTTTTGAAGTTCAAATTTTAAAATTCATAGTTTCATGAACTATAACTCATGTTCATTTCGAGGCAATGAAAATAAACTTATGGAGTTCAAAATCCATGATTTTATGAGCTATAACCGACTTTGCATTTCCATTCATTTCACCCAATGGTAAATAAATAAGCGGAGTTCAAAATTCATGATTTCATAAGCTATAAGATATGATTTTTATTCATTTTCATTTGTTTGGACCAAATGAAAATAATTTTATGGAGTTTAAAATTCATGATTTTCAATGGCTATAACCCATAATTTTTGTTTATTATTGTTTATTTTGACCAAATGGTAAATAATTATGAGAAGTTTAACTTTCATGATTTCATGAGCTATCCCATTATTTTTATCCATTTGCATTCGTTATAACCCAATAACTAATAAATTTGTGAAGTCCAAAATTCACAATTTCGAGCTAGAACCCATAATTTTGTCCATTTTATTTCGACCAAATAGCAAATAATTAACTAGAGTTAAAAGTCATGATTTCAAGAGCAGTAACCCATGATATTAATCCATTTTTATTTGTTTTAAACCAATGACAGTAAATATTTATGTGGATTCCAAAATTAATAATTTTCATGAGTTGTAACCCATAATTTTTATTATTTTTATTTCAGCAAATAATTATGCGGACCTTAAAATTCACCATTTAATGAGCTACAACTCAAGGTTTTCATTCATTTTTGTTTGTTTAGACCAAATAGCAAATAATTAACAAGAGTTAAAAATCATAATTTCATGATCTGTAACCCTTGATATTTGTCCATTTTGTTTATTTAGACCCAATGACAATAAATTAAAGTAGAGTTCAAATTACATTATTTCATGATCTAGAAGCCATAATTTTTATCTATTTTCATTCATTTCGACTCAATGACAAATAGTTTTGTGGAGTTTAAGATCCACAATTTCAAAAGAGATATATTACCCACGATTTTTATTTATTTTTGTTTGTTTTAACTCAGTGGCAAATAACTAACTAAAGTTTAAAATTCATGATTTCATGACCTATAACCCACGATTTTTATTTCTTTCGATCCATTCGCAAATAATTAAATGACCTTCAAAATTCACGATTTAATGAGCTATAACTCATGTTTTAGTCAAACTTTATTCATTTTGACCCAACGGCAAATAACTTTATTTATTTAATATTAATAATTTCATGAGCTATAACCCATGATTTTTGTTTAGTCCAAATGGCAAATAAATAACCTGAATTCAAAATTCAAGGTTCATGAGCTATAACTATCCATTTTGTCCAATGGTAAATAACTAAACAAAGTTCAAAATTCATGAATTTCTTGACCTATAAACCATGGTTTTGTTCATTTTGGTTTGCTTCGATTCGATGGCAAATAATTATGTGGATTTCAAATTTCATGACTTAATGAGCTATAATCCACAATTTATTTTTATTTTTATTCATTTTGACCCAATGAAAAATAATTTTATATATTTTAAATTTCATAATTTAATGTGCTATAATCTAGAATTTTATAATTTCATGAGCTATTAAGTCATGCCTTTTGTCCATTTTTCTTTCTTTTCAACACAATAAAAATTATTTTGCATAGTTCAGCATCCATGATTTCATGAGCTATATCCCATAATTTTTTTCATTTCGATTCATTTCAACCTAATGGCAAATAAATAAGAAAAGTTTAAAATTCATGATTTCATGAGCTATAAGCCATGATTTTTGTTCATTTTCATTTACGGACCAAAATGGAAATAATTTTGTGGAGTTCAAAATTCATGAGTTTCATGAGCTTCCATGATTATTATTTATTTTTCTATTTTGACCAAATGTCAAATGATTACAAGAAGTTCAAATTTCATGATTTCATGAGCTATTCCATGATTTTTATCTATTTTCGTTCGTTATGACCCAATGGCTAATAACTTTGTGGAGTTCAAAATTCATGATTTTATGAGCTATAACTCGGATTTTAATCCATTTTATTTATTTCAACCAGATAGCAAATAATTAACTAGAGTTAAAAATCATGATTTCATGAGAAATAACCCATTATATTAGTCCATTTTCGTATGTTTCGACCCAATGACATAAATTAACCATAGTTCAATTTCAAAATTTTCATAAACTATAACTCACGATTTTTATTTATTTATGTTTGTATCAACCCAATCACAAATAATTATGTGGACTTCAAAATTCATGATTTCATGAGCAACAACCCACGCTTTTAGTTAATTTTTGCTTATTTCAAACCAATGATTAAAAATTTATTTATTTAAAATTCATGATTTTATGAGCTATAAACCATGATTTTTATTCATTTATTTATTTTGACCCATTGGCAAGTAAAAATATGAACGTTAAAATTCACGATATCATAAGCTATAACCCATGACTTTAGTCAATTTTTGTTCATTTTGGCCTAATTGCGGATAAATTTTTTCATTCAAAATTCACAATTTAATGAGTAATAACCCATGATTTTTATCCATTTTCAATTATTTGGATGGTAACAACTAATTTTGTGAAATTCAGAATTCACAATTACATGAGCTATAGCTCATGATGGTTGTTTATTTTGTTCATTTTGACACAATGGCAAATAATTTTGTAGGGTTCAAATTTCATGACTTTATGAGCTATAAGCAATTATTTTTATCCCTTTTTATTCATTTTGAGCCAATGGAAAATAATTATGAAGAGTTTAAAATTCATCATTGCATGAGCTAATAACTATTATTTTTATTTTCGTCCGTTTTGACACAAGGCAAAATTAACCGGAGTTCAAAATTCATGATTTTCTTGAACTATAATCCATTTTTTATTCATTTTGTTATTGTTATCCTAATAGAAAATAATTATGTGGAGTTCAAAATAAATGATTTTTATGAGCTATAAACCACAAGTTTTGTTCATTTTTTCATTCTGGAAAAATGCTTATGCAAAGTTCAAAATTCATGATTTTATGAACGATAACTCACAATTTTGTCCATTTTTTCATATAGACCAAATAGCAAACGTTTAACTAGAGTTCAAAATCACGATTTCATGAGCTATAACCCATGATTTTTATCCATTTATGTTTGTTTTAACCCTATGAAAATAAATTAAGTGGAATTCAATTTCATGATTTAATGATCTAGAAGCCATATTTTTATGTATATTCATTTATTTTGGCCTTAATGACAAATAATTTTGTGGAGTTCAATTTTCATGATTTGATGAGCTATAACTCATAATTTCTATCCATTTTTATTTTTTTATCTCAGCAAATAATTATGCATAGTTCAAAATTTATAATTTTATGAGCTATAAGTAGGGGTGCATTCAGTCCGGATATGGCTTGAATATGATACTTACCATATCCATATCCGCTTACCCATCTCGGATACGGATACGGATATACCTCGGTAAGGAAATATCATAACCATACCCGCTAAAATCAAAAAAGGTTACGGATATACATACGGATATATAAGCGGATATGCATGCGGATATGAGAAAACTAGATAATATTGAGAAAAACATAGTTCATGTGATACAAAAGAGTTCGTTAATATGTTCATTATAAGTGAAAAGCTAAGACTAGACATCTTGATCATCAAAATTAACCACAAATCCATAATCTAAGAATTAAAACTATCGTAAGAGTATGACTAATATGTTTTCGGATATTTCGGATACGGATCTGGATATGTCACTACAAAACCATATCCGTAACCATATCCTATCGGTTATAGATTTGAGTAACTATATTCACATCCTAACAGATATGGTTACGGATATTTCCTCAGATACGGATAAGGTTTAGCACCCTAGCTATAACTCAAGATTTTTATCCATTTTTTGTTTGTTTAGACCAAATAGCAAATAATTAACACAAGTTAAAAATTATAATTTCATGAGCTACAACCCACGACATTTGTCTATTTTTGTTTATTTCGACCCAATAAAAATAAATTAAGTTGAGCTCAAATTTCATGATTTAATGAGCTAGAAGCCACAATTTTTATTCATTTCGACAAAATGATAGATAGTTTTGTGGAGGTCAAGATTCATAATTTCATGAGATATATACTACCATGATTTTAATTCATTTTTGTCTATTTCAACCAAATGGAAAATAACTAAGTGGAGTTTAAAATCCATGATTTTCATGAGCTCTAACCCACAATTTTTTCATTTTTATTTGTTTTGACCCATTGGCAAATACTTCAATGGACTTCAAAATTTATGATTTAATGAGCTATAACTCATGATTTTAGTCAATTTTATTCATTTTGACCCAAAGGGGAATAACTTTATTTATTTAATATTAAATTTCATGAGCTATATTCATTTTCATTTATTTAGACCAAATAGCACATAACTAACATGAATTCAAATTCAAGGCTTCATGAGCTACCATCAATTTTGTCCATTTTTCTTTGTTTTGACCCAATCATAATAAATTAAGTGGAATTCAATTTCATTAGCTAAAAGTCATGATTTTTGTTTTTTTTATCCAATGGCAAATAATTTTATTCATTCAAAATTCACTATTGTTTGAGCTAAAACCGACGGCTTTTTTTTCAACTCAAAGGCAAAAATAAGTGGAGCCCAAATTTATAATTCATGGTTTCATGAGCTATAATCCATAGTTTTCATCTATTTTCATTCATTTTCACCCAATGACAAAAATTTTGTAAAGTTTAAAATTTATGATTTTCATGAGCTATAACCCATAATTTTTATTTATGTTTGTTTGTTTCAACCCAATGACAAATAACTAAATGGAGTTCAAAATTCATAATTTTCATGACTAATAACCCATGATTTTAGTTTATTTTAGTTTGTTTGAATCAATGGCAAATAATTGTGTTGACTTCAAAACTCATGATTTAATGAGCTAGAATCCACAATTTCTATTCATTTTGTTCTTTTCAACCGTATGACAAATAAGTTCTCGGAGTTCAAAATTCAAAACTTATGGTTCATGAACTATAACCCACATTTCTATCCATTTTCATTCATTTTGATCCAAGGACAAATAATTTTGTGGAGTTTAAAATTTACGATTTCATGAGTCAGTAATCTAAAATTTTACAATTTCATGAGCTATAGTCATGATTTTTGTCCATTTTGTTCAATTTGATAAAATGAAAAATAATTTTTGGAGTTTAAAATCCATGATTTCATCATCTATAATCCACATATTTTATTCATTTTCAATCATTTCAAGCCAATGGCAAATAAATAAGCAGAGTTCAAAATTCATGATTTCATGATTTATAAGCTATGATTTTCGTTCATTTTCATTTATTTAGCCCAAATGGAAATAATTTTACGGAGTTTAAAATTCATGATTTTCATGAGCTATAACCCATGACTTTCGGTCATTTTGTTTGTTTTGACCAAATGGCAAATAATTATGAGAAGTTCAAAGTTAATGATTTTCATGAGCTATAACTCACGATTTTTGTTCATTTTAACCCAATGGAAAATAATTTTGTTCATTTAAAATTCAGGATTTCATGAGCTATAACTCATGTTTTTTTGACAAAATAGCAAATAATTAGCCAGAGCTAAAAATTATGATTTTATGAGCAATAACCCATGATATTAGTCTTTTTTCATTTTGACCCAATGACAATAAATTAAGTGTAGTTCAAATTTTATGATTTTGATGAATTATAACTCATAATTTTTTATTCTCATTTGTGTTGACCCAATGAAAAATAATCATGTAGACTTCAAAACTCATGATTTTATGAACAATAACACATAATTATAGTCAATTTTTTCATTTCGACCTAATGACAAATAATTTTATTCATTCAAAATTCATGATTTCATAAGCTATAACCCATGATTTTTATCCTATTTTATTCATTTCGACCTAATAGCAAATAATTAATTAGAGTTCAAAATTCATGATTTTCACGAGCTATATAACCCATTATTTTTATTTATTTTTTATTTTTACCAATTGGTAAATACTTATCGTAGTTCAAAATTCACCATTTCATGAGCTATAACCAACTATTTTTGTCGATTTACGTTCCTTTCGACCCAATGGCAAAGTTTTTTGCAGAGTTTAAAATTCAAGATTTCATAAACTATAACTCATGATTTTTGTTCATTTTCATTGTTTCAACCCAATGAAAAATAATTAACTAAAGTTAAAAATTCACTTGAGCTATAACCCATGATTTTTGTTCATTTTCATTCATTTCGATCTAGTGCTAAATAGTTATGTAGAGTTCAAATTTAATTTGCATGAGTTATAATCCAAGATTTTTATTTATTTTTTCTTTTTTTGTCAAATGGAAAATAATTATGGATTTCAAAATTCACGATTTCATGAGCTCTAACCCATGGTTTTTTCCATTTTTATTTGTTTCGACTAAATAGAAAATAGTTAACAATAGTTCAAAACTATGATTTTATGAGCTATAACACATGATTTTTGTCCACTTTCTTTCGTTTTGACCTAATGAAAATAAATTTAGCGAGTTCAAATTTCACAATTTTATGAACTAGAAGCCATAAATTTTATCCATTTTGTTTGTTTCACCCAGGACATATAATTATCTAGAATTCAAAATCATAATTTCATGAGCTATAAGCCATGACTTTTATCCATTTTCATCAATTTTTACCTAATGGAAATAATAATGCAGAGTTCAAATTTCACGATTTCATGAGCTAACCCATAATTTTTGTTCATTTTTATTCATTTTGATCCAACGAAAAATAATAAGTAGGGTTCAAAATTCACGATTCCATGTGCTATAACTCCTCATTTTTGTGATCCATTTTTATAAAGTTCAACAATCAAGATTTTATGAGTTATAATCCAAATTTTTTTCATTTTTGTCTACTTGACCCATGATAATAAATTAAGCGAGTTCATATTTCAAAATTTCATCGGTTAAAAGTCATGGTTTTAATCCATTTTTTCATTTCACCCAATGACAAATAATTGTGTGTAGTTCAAAATTCATGATTTCATGAGCTCTATCCATTGTTTTTATTTGTTTTAACTCATGCTACAACTACTATTCATTTGAGGGATTAATTTGAAACAACTTATAAGAATTAGAGGACCTATACAATTTAGCGGAGTTTAAAATTCACATGATTGTTGTTCATTTTGTTTAGACCCAATGGAAATTATTACCTAGACTATAAAATTCACAATTTCATGAGCTATAACTCCGATATTCGTCAATTTTTATTCATTTCTACCAATTTCTATTGATTTTGTTCATTCAAAATTCACGATTTCATGAGCCGTAACCCATGATTTTAATTATTTTCGTTCATTTCGACCTTATGACAAATAATTAAGTGAAGTTCGAGTTCACAATTTTCACCCACAATTTTTTCATTCTCGTTTGTTTCAATCTAATGGAAAATAATTATGTGGACTTCAAAATACATGATTTCATGGCTATAACCCATGATTTTAGTTAATTTTTGTTCATTTTGACAAGTTCACAATTAATTTTGTTCATTCAAATTTTACGATTTCATGAGCTATAACTCATGATTTTAGTTAATTTTTGTTCATTTCGACCTAATAGAAAATAATTATTCATTCAAAATTCATGATTTCATCATCTATAATTCATGATTTGATTTTTGTCCATTTTATTTATTTCTATCGAATAGAAAATAATTAATCAAAGATCAAAAATCATAATTTTTTGAGCTATAACCCAAGATTTTTGTTCATTTCGTTCGGTAGTAAAAATTATGTGGAGTTCAAAATTAACAATTTTATGAGCTATATAACTATGATGTTTATCCATTTTTTCATCTTGGCCCTATGGAAAAATAATTTGCAGTGTTCAAATTTCACAATTTCATGATCGGTAACCCATTTTTTAAACTCATTTTGACCCAATAGTAAATAATTAACCCATTTTTAACTCATTTTGACCCAATAGCAAATAATTGCGGAGTTCAAAATTCTAATTTCTTGAGCTAACCCATGATTATTTTTCCATTTTCATTCATTTTAACCCAAAGGCTAATAATTCTAGGAGTTCGAGATTTAAGATTTCATGAGCTATAACCTATGATTTATATTCATTTTGTTCATTCGACCCAATAACAATAAATTAGGCGGAGTTTAAATTTCACAATTTCATAAGCTAGAAGTTATAATTTTTGTCTGTTTTCGTCAACCCAATAATAAATAATTTTGCAAAATCTATGATTTTTATGCATTTTCATTCATTTCGACCCCATAGAAAATAATTAAGCAAAACTTAAAACACATGATTTCATAAGCTATAACCCACGATTTTTTTACCAAATAAAAATAATTATGTAAATTTCAAATTTCACTATAATCCATGATTTTAGTCTATTTTTGTTCATTTTGATTTAATGGTAAATAATTTTGTTTAGTCAAAATTCACGATTACATGAGCTATATCCATGATTTTTGTCCACTTTTCTTAGCTTCGATCAAATAGCAAATAATTAACTAGAGCTAAAATTCATGATTTATGTGTTATAACACATAATTTTTATCCATTTTCATTCATTCATCCCAGAAGAAATAATTAAGTAGAGTCCAAAATTTATTATATTCATGAGCTAGTGGAGTTCAAAGTTCACAATTTTTTTCATTTTTATTCATTTTGACCTAGTGATAAAATATTATGTGGAGTTCAAAATCATGATTTCACGAGCTATAAGTTATGATTTTTATTCATTTTGTTCTTTTGACCCCGTGGTAAATAACAATGGGGAGTTCAAAATTCACGATTTCATGAGCTATAACTCGTTTGTTTTGATCTAATGACAAATAATTAAGCTAAGTTCAAATTTCATGAGTGATTTTTGTTCATTTTGACCCATGGCAAATAACTATGAGGAGTTGAATTCATGATTTCATGAGCTATAACTCTTTTGTTTTGATCTAATGGTAAATAATTAAGCTCAGTTCAAAATTCATGATTTCATGAGCTAGAAGACATGATTTTGTTAATTTTTGTTCATTTCCACCTAATGGCAAATAATTTTGTGGAGTACAAAATTCATGATTTCATGAGCTATAAGAATTAATTTTTGTTCATTTCAATCTAATGACAAATAATAATACTGAGTTTAAAATTCACCATTTCATGACCTAGAACCCATGATTTTTGTTCATTTTATTTATTTTCACCTAATTCAAATAATTTTGCAGAATTCAAAATTCACAATATCATGAGTTACAACCCATGATTTTTTTTTTTTTTTCATTTCACCCAACGACAAATAATTAACTGGAGTTTAAAATTCATGAATTTCATGAGTTAACCCACAAAGTTTATTCTTTGTTGTTCTTTTGACCCAATGAGAAATAACTATGTGCAATTTAAAATTCACGATTTTCATGAGCTATATAACCCATGATTATTTCATTTTTCTTTGTTTAAACTAAATGGTAAATAATTATGTGAAGTTTAAAATTTATGATTTCATACGCTATAACCCACAATTTTTATCCATTTGCATACATTGTGACCCAATGGCAAATAATTTTGCGGAGTTCAAATCTCATGATTTTATAAGTTATAATCCATAATTTTTATCTATTTTTGTTCATTTCGACCCAATGACAATAAATTAAGCGGAGTTTAAATTTTATAATTTCATGTGCTACAAGCAACGATTTTTGTCCTTTTTCTTTCTTTTTTTTTTTTTTTTTTTGGTCCAAGACAATAAATTAAGCTGAGTTCAAATTTCACAATGTTATGAGCTAGAAGCAATGACTTTTGTCCATTTTTTTCATTTTGACCCAATAATAAACAAGTTTACGGAGTTCAAAATCATATCATTCAATCTTTCTGGTATTACAAAAGACGAAAAGAGGAAGAAGTTAAATTTTTGGTGAATTTAGCACTTGCAAATCTTCAATAGCGATAATGAGCTCATACAAGGGTGGATTCAGGTGATGTCTAGGGGTGCAGATGCACCCCTAGAAATTTACAAATTGCATATAGGTTCAAGTAATATTTATAGTTTGCCCCCCATAGAGTTTTCAAATTGCACCCCAACCCAATTACCCAACCAATTTACAATGAAGTTATATGAAATATGGTGTGTAATAAGTTAATAGCAAATTGAATTAGTTCATTGGAAAATAAAAACTTATTTAACTTTTCAACAATCAACGCAAATTGGTGTAGGCCCAAACACTAAAAGTCAAAAATACAGTACTAGACACCCAAAACTACAACACGATAGTTTTATAATATTATATTTTTAGTTTTAAATAAATAAATGTTTGTTGTTCGCCCCTCCAAAAAAAAATTCTGGATCTGCCACTGAGCTCATAGACCAAATCAAGAAATGACATATATAAATGTTAAAACTTTAAGTTAATTTGTCTTTTTTGGTTTTATCTTCTTGATTTTCACCATTGAGCTAATGATTCTCGACAATGTACTTTTATTGAGACATTCATCTATATTGTGTGTACCACAAGTGATTATTTGTATATGTCATTTTCAAATTTAGTGTCATTATTTTCTTCAGAGTTGGTTGTATTAGTTATAACTATTCTTTTGGAGATGAAAAATATTCTTGGAAGTTGGTTGAGGTTCTTCAACTCTGAAACCCTTTTTTAAAGGTTCTTGATATTATTAAGTGTGCTTGTTGATATGACTGTTTCAGTATTTTTTTTTTTTTTTTTTTAAGAGAAGAAACAAGAGTGCCCCCTTCAACCTGCAGTTCCTGCTCATGCATTTGTGTAAACCAAATTTATGATTAAACAAATGCATGTGAGACACTCCTAACATTCATTTATAAAATACAAAAATAAAAAAAAACTTTAACACAATAAATGACAAGAGTGTATAACACCAATCAAATAGGATATTGAATCATAAAAAATAGATCTAGAAAGAAAAGTCAATTTTCTTTTTAGATCCATCATATTGGGAAAAGTACTAGCAAACAATTGATTGCCTACTGAAAGTTGAACTTGTCATGAGTCGCACCAAAAAGTTCTACCAATCAAAAGCTTTCGTGGTGGTAAGCAATTCCTAATCATAGGCTCAATATTCACGCGGTCAAAGATCAAACTTAGTGGGATATATTGTTTTGCTTGCTTTTTGTGCTAGATTCTCATGTGGTACATCGACAAGCTATTTTTGCCTTATTGACATCAACATAGCAACAAATTTAAGAATGTTCACTGCACACCATTCACTTGAGCAGTTAAATTATTGATACAATGTACTATTTTTTGATGTTAAAAGCAAGAGAGTCAGATGTATGTAATTTCTATATGATGATCCAAGATTTTTGGAAGAAAAACATGAGTTGTTCGGTTGCTAATATTTTTTGATAATTCACTAAGAAAGCTCGTGGAAAGTAATTCAATGTTTGGCACTTTTTTTTTCTGTTTTTTTTTTTTGGGTGGAGGTGCTCAAAATAGGGAAAGTACAAGGTTTATAATATTTGCATAAGATTCTCAACAACCATATATACATATGAATCTTTTAACTATGTGACATTTGGATGGAATGTTGAAGTTTTTTCTACCGTGAGACCTACAATTGATTTATATAATGAAAGGCAACAATGATTGAGGAACCTCCATTACTTAATTTTGTAAACATTAAAAAAGGAATAATGATCAGTAGTCCTCCAATCTTTTAGCAAGCCATTGAGTGCCTACCATGTAATCTCAGTAAAGTCTACATCCACTGACTCATCTATTCCAAATTCCACACCCCTTCCCCACCTTCCCCAAAAAATATTGATACTCATAAATAGGGGTGGAAATGAACCAAATAATTAACAAATAGTTTGATAATTGTTCGAGTAACTATTCGGTCATATTCGATTCGGTAGTTCATTTACCACTACACAAATATTTTTTAGTATTCGAAGTTTACTAACTAATAGAATTTAACCGGATGTATATTCGATTCGTTTGTCTATCAAATATTCGCTTAAATTTTGATCACTTATTATTTGTATTATTGCACATATGATGTCATATTTTAACCCACTTACCGCTTCTACTTAAGTTTTATGTACTAATTTTAAGACTTAAATAATCTTAAATTTGTTTTCTAATAAAAATTTTGATTTAAATTTATATACATCATATATTATAAAGGAATAATTTTTATTTATGAATTGAAATACTATTTGAAAATCAAATTCTTTAGCGGAATAAATATACTTTGATATTCGATAAGTATTCGTGAATATTCATGAATATTTATCAAATACTAAGTATTGAGTTCAATTGAAAAACTCCATATATGAATATTAGAGTGCATTCGAATTCGGTAATTTTAAACAAATACAAATACGAACACCTTAGTATTCGATTCGATTCGATCGTTTACCACCCCTACTCATAAAACAAAAGTAAAGGCGGTAGTGCAAAGAAAGAGAGACAGAAACTAAAACGCACTTGATCTCAAGTGAGAAATACTTTTTCTATCTTCGAACAGGGGGGGAAAACACACACACACACATAGATCCAAAATGTCCATGCTCCTAAAGTAACTAGATTCATAAAAGCAGATCTTCAAGCTTTACATCTTCTAGAATCAAATTAGTGTAGATAGCAACTATGATAATGGGGTAGAAATTTCCAGTCAGATGCTCGGTTGTTGGTAGGGTTCTAAACCACACAAGAGGAGAAAATAACAGTATATCATTTCCATCATATTAACATATAGGGCACCAAATAGATATCAACCGCATTATGTCTAAAACATTAATGATTCATAATATATATCAACCCTTAAAACACTAGACTCAAGAATTTGTTCGTTGAGTTGAGTATTGAAACCTCTTTGCTACACCATTAAAGAAAGGGGCGAGATGCACTGTACATATTTTTTGGCTTTTTAGGTTCCTCATGTAATTTGCTTGAGCTTGAATTTCTATTTAATCAAGAACTCAGCAGTACGTTCAACCTTACCAACATGTAATTAAGTATTAGAATCTTCTTGCAGCCTAGTTAAAAGTAATCCTTTAATCTCAAAATAAAACAACTTTTTATATTGAAGAGTACATTTATTATTAGATTTATTTTATTTTACTTGTCGTCCTTTTTTACGTTTGGACGCCAATTATGGTATGGTCAAATTAAAATATTGGACTGAAAAGAAACTAAAAGAGTCAGCTAAAGTGATTTGGACCTAAGGGATCGATGTTTGGCCATTTGAAAGAGAATTGGAAAAAAAAATTTGTGTTTTTCCAAATGACTTTCACCGTCGCATGTAAGTAAAATATAGTGTTTGTTTGAGAAACTAATTTATTATTAAAAGTATAATGTGAAGATGATGTGACAAAATAGTACATCACCACTTTTTTAGGAGAAGTGAAAATTGCAATAAATCTTATGTGACAACTTTATTGCATTTCACTTTCGTACCTACTTGCATACAAACAAACACCTAAAATATTAAAAGCAAGTTAATGTCTTGCTTTTAGCTTTCACTTACATGCAAACAAAGACCCAGAGTTCAGCTCCATTTCAACTTGTTTTATCTATGATAATGTGATTCATCTATCTTGGTGTAAGGACACTATTCTGGGGTTTAAAGCGGTTAGACTAGACTTCAGATTTAGTTTAATTTGATTGCATACAAAAATAAAGTAATAAATTTTACCGGCCTCAGAGAAATATAGTGAACCACTGTCCTAAAGAAGTATCTACCGATCTTGTGTGATCGGTCAAGACAAGATCCTCCTTAGCAGTACTATTCTCTTATCTATCAGAATCCTAGGGTACACACGTCGGGGATTCAAACCCTAGACTAAGCTCTCCGAGCAATAATAAAGCAGAGAGAATTTTTGAATGATGAGATAACTGAGAAAGAAAACCTTGTTTTCTCTGTGTTGTTATCTCATTATACGATATAAAAAGGTCACCCATTTTGAAATAACTGAATAAGATATTTTAGTCTAAGCATCTCTCTCGTGCCTAAAAATACGAGAATCCTAACTATACCCTTAATTAATATTTGGTTCGTTATATCTTCTACTCAACGATCCTCCCCCTCAAACCAAATACTAAATATAAACAAAAGAAATAAAAGAACAAAACAAAGTAAAATATCCAATATTGAGATTTAAAAGATTGAATCGTAAGGGCTATGTCGTAATAAAATCGTAAAACCGAACTTTATTTCCTTTTTTTCGTTGTCCTTTGCGGTCGGTACTATGGAAAACGTGTTAATTAATAGTTGGGTTATCCGCATAGAAGTATTTCTATGCGAATTCGCGAAGCATGCTAGTAATTTCTTACGAATTGGGCCAAATCTGTGGGTACTTATTTATATTTATATCCTCCTATTTATTTTTTTTCATTTTTTTTAATATATACATTTTACATCCTCCTATTTATTAGAACCCAAAAATACTCCTTTTGAATTGCGTTTATGTTCTTTTTCGTATTAGACCCTTATATCTTTAATATTTTGAAATTGGCCCCTCAAATTATTGAAATGGGGCCTCTCAATTCTTACATTGTTACTGTTAGATGAGTAAGATTAGATTAACTGCAAACTTCTCTTTGCTAATAATGCACACATTACATCCGGCAAGGAACTTTTTAAAAAGACACAGTTGTTGAAAAATATGTGCCAACTATATATTTTCTTTAAAGAAAAATGTATTGTCATATAAAACGAATTAGATGTCATTGGTTGCCAAAATATAATAGTTTGATTGACTAGGATACTAAGAGAAGGGGAAAACCTCATGTCTGCAACCTAATATTCTATCCCAAATCCCTAAGGTAATAGTGCTATAATTATATATTTGTTGCATAACCACATATAATGTATTGATTAGCATTGAAGAATAAGAAAAACAACATAATAATATAGTCATGCGCATGCAACATGATATGTGGAGAATAATTTGAGTGTCACGCAGTCAAATTGTTCGTCTAGTTAGGTTTAAATTCTATCCAATAAGAGTCTTCAAACTAATCTTAAAGAAACTTCACTTGAGTTAGACTTCTTTGTATTCTACTATTGCAAACATACATAAGAAAATGATATAAAACTCTATTATTGGCTATTGAGCATTGACAATACCATCATCAACCAAGAAAACCTCATCCATCTTAAATTCTCTTATGAAAGACTATAGCTAGGGTGGCGTAGCGGTGTAAGGCCCCGCTACGCACAGGACAGGGGGAAGGCGAGACCAAAGGTCCCGTGTTTGATCCCCTGGGCTTGTTAAAATCGATCCCGGGCCAGAACAGCCACGAACTCCGAGCAGTGATTAGTCCCATGTGGAAACACTGTGGGAATACACTGTGGTCAAGACCAAAAAAAAAGAGTTCACATTTTTCTATTCATCTACAAGAAGAGAACAAAATACAGAGAATCAATTCCAAATCTCTCACATTTCATAATTTATTTATTTTGTACTATTTAGAAAACGTTGTGTCGGAGCCTTGTCGGATCTTTAGCGTAATCATCATCCTATGTCCAATAATTGTGGACCATCATCAAACTCTTGATAAATGTATTTATATTTAGAACAAGTGGCTGGATGATGGTTGACAGCAGCTCAAATCATTTGAGCCCTCTATCATTAGAGAGAGATGTCAAAATAATAATAATAATAAAAGGCAATAATGTTGTGCTCATAGATATAAAATCAATCACTATGACTCATCACAAGCATGTAAATATATATAGCACCTAGTCGGCTGATTTTGACTTTGAGTTCCCTCCGTCTTTTGCATGACAACATGGGCCCTCACGTCATGGGCAGAAGCCCAATACGAGCTTACGCCCATGACCCAACAACTTCATCCTTTTAATTTATTTTTGGTAGTTTAAGTGATTATTGTAGCTGACATCCACAGCTAAAAATAGACAGGGTTCAATGATGAGCTAATAGTTTTGGGAACATCCTCGAATGATTTGTTACTTTAAAACTTGAATTATTAGTTTAGAAGGAGCATATCAACCTTGATGGTTGACAGTATGGATTTCATCTGAATATTTTACTTATTCGAAAATTATTATAATACCCTCTATTTTGTAGGGCATAGGTAGAAAATGTCCCTTGGCAAACAAGAGATGCAATTAACATAAGGGCCTCTCAAAAACAATTTTTTTTTTTTTCCTTGTTACTTACATGTTGAGGGTATTCATGAACATTACTCTACAAATTTTGAAAAGCAATGCAAAATAAGGGTGAGTCAACTAAATTAGCATAACACATAATAAGCATGAGCTCATGGGCTCCGTTGGCTACCAAAAAGTACTATAATGTATTAGTTACGTATCCATCAGTTTAAGCAAATCAATAATTTTTCTCTTGTTATCCAAAGTTGTGGTTCCTCTTTGATAGGCGGAAGAGCAAATAAAATTGATACGAAGTATTGATTAGATGTACACGTATACAATATTATTTTTTATTTTTTTTAGAATAAGGCCCGTAAGCTTCACGTATGCATTATATTTCAGTTACTTTAGGTATGTGACTAACGGCTATCTTAAATGACGATTGCATGTAATAATCAAAGCTTAATATAAAAATGATTTTAGGAGCTATTGTCTTCGACATGCATGTCACCTCAGTAGAGGACCATTCTACTAATGATACGTATACATGAGCGTATGAACTCTAAATTGTTTTTTATAGTTAAGTATGGTTTTCAAATTTGAAGCATGTATTAAGCTTCTATCACTAACTGAGTTACAACAAAGCCTTTAATTTTATTTTATTTTTTTAATCCAAACTCTAATGAATAACACAAGTGTTGCAATGCTCGAATAGAGAATAGGCATGCCACAGATCGACCATTGACCTTTTGAGCCAAGGCCCCAAGCCCCAACCGCTATGCCACTTCGGACGGGTCCAACAAGGCCATATTAATAAGCAATTGATTGTATTATGATTAGTTACAATGAAATAAAAGTTGGATTGCTGGCCTTATAGTCTTAGGCTCATGATCTAATCTCACTTGATTAATTGCTGAAGTTGAATTAGTTATCATAATCCTACCATTCACAAACCCTAAGCAAAGGGATGATAAAATCCCCGCTATGACCTCTTCTGAATATAGCTCCCACCATAGGCCCAACAGAATTAAATACTTGAAAATAAAAACATCCAGTTACAGGGACACAAGATAGAATTAAATGTTAGAACTTCTAAAATGGAAGGGGTAAAAAAACAGTATATAACAATATCAATCTGAAGTGTTCAAACAATTATGTGATTTCCAGCAAGAAACTATAACCTAATGTCCAACACCTTGTCAATTTTGGAACAAAAAGAAGGATGAAGAGGAAAACAATAAAATTACATATATGCACACTTTGATTAGTGATTCCGCTGTTTTTCAAGGATTTTGCGAGTTCGTCTAATATATATGCAAGTGAATTGCTTGCACCAAAAAATTACTAGAATCTGCAACGATCTCTAGGCTATTGACATAGTTGCAACCTAATACTTTTGCCTTGTGTTAATCACAATTTGTCACATTCTGATCAGCCGAGAACTCACCAAATATATTGGGGCAATCTTCCCATTTCTTTCGATCTCTTGCTTCCCAGTATCCGCCAATGTATCGAAATGTCCCAGTTTTGCCATCCTTTTGAAACCATCTCGGTTTCCAGCCATTCTCCTGCAATTTACGCGACTGTACAAAGGAAACAACAACATCAAGGTTAGATTAATATAATCAAACTAGAACCAGTAATCACATATACAACCTCTGTACTATGAGGGTGCAACTACTGATAACCCCAAAACTATTTTATTAGCACTTTCACCACGACCCCAGCACCCCCCCCCCCCCCCCAAAAAAAAAAACCCCCACCCCAACACCTCCCACCCCCAACCCCCAACAAAACAAAAAAAAGAAGACAAAAATCCCGACAACATTATTTTCCCCGTTTGGTTGAGACATCAAATGAGAATAATGTGATCATAAATTATCTTTTGGTCTTAGTTTTAATAGGGAAAAAAAACTAAATTGGTCCCTCAATTGACGGCATACCACGTAATGTTGTCTACAGTATAGGGGGTGCAAGTGCTAATTAAGTAGTTTAGGAAGTGTAAGTGAGCACGCCACCAGAGTAAGAGGGGGTGTATCTGTAATTAATCCAACTTGAAATTATGGTAGATTCTTAAGTGTCTTTGTTCCCTTTGTAACTTCACCATGGACGACAGTGATGTCTATCAATTATGCTATCTCTAGCAAGCAAATTGTAAGACCATTGACTGAGTAACTGTAATATATGTTTCCATAATGAATAAGGCAGTAGTTCCGAATATTCATAGAGATCACATAACGCGATGGCAGAAGTTTTTGCTTGATAACATAATACTCTATACTTACCAAAATTTGTTTCACCCGATTTGAAATGCTCAATAGGAACCCTTTTCCATCAATACTGATCCTTCATTCAAGTCTTGTGTTTTCAGGTGTTTGTGTATGTGTTCACGCACGCATTTGTGTATGAGAGAGAGAGAGAGAGAGAGAGAGAGAGAGAGAGAGAGTGAGTACCATCCGTTGTCTCATCTCCAATCGAAGCTTTTCTGCAAATGCCTTTTCATACTCGCCATTTTCAAGATATCGCTGATCTGGACGAAGTCTTGAATCCGTAGGTGGAAGTTTCTCCTTAATAGATTATCAAATATTCAAGATCAGAACTAGAACAAATACAAGCAAAATGTTGGAAAGCAGCCAGTTGACTTCTATGTCTCTCTACCTGAAGGTTTGGTGTCAACTCATTTAGTGTGATTGCAAAAGATGACAAGTTGTACCGAGTAGGATTTTCAGGAGGTTTGTTTCTTTTCCATAACAAAGTGGCATTCTCTGTTGATAGCTTGGTTTTAGAAACATCATCTCCAGTAATATAGTACATGCTGTCATCCCATTTCCCTATCAAAGCAGCAACTTTGTTTCCCACGGTATCCTCTACAAAGCCTTGCACCTATACAGAACAATCAGTCCTCAATCATTGAAAAGACAAGATACATAATGTGACATCTATGTAACATGAGATCTTACTTGGCGAGGGTTGCGGTCAAGAAGAGATTGTTCTTTGAACTTAAGCTTACATGAATATTGGCGGTTTCCTTGTATGCTCATTGTACCATGATGATCACAGTATATTTTACCAAGGATGAGATTATAAATACTAGTCGTTACCTAAAAGAACAGAAAATGTCTTTTAGAAAATGGATATTGTCAAATCACATGTCAGCGAAATAATACCAGAAATATGAAGATGACATGGCTACATACCTTGCTCCATTGAAATATTTCGCCATCATCAAATTCCAAGGTTAAAACACCAAGAGGGTCTAGTTGAATAGATCTCCCCCAAAATTTACTCCTGACGTTGCTGTCTCCCCAGAATCTCCAACCTCTGCCTTCACAATGGCAGGCAATGAGCATTGGATGGTGGCTAACCTACGAATGAAGATGATACATTCACTCATATCCAGAAATAAGTATTTTCTATATCTCAATTATGAATGTAACTTCTGGCCTCCAAAAAATCAGCGACTGCTATGCACGAATGACGACTTAAACATGTATTTCCATTTTTCTCTAGAATGAATTAGAAAATGTAACTTCAGCTGCAATAAAAAAGTGCAATAGTTCATCCTGAATGGATTAAAATCTGTGAAATAAATAGATCTTAATTTGTAATCATTATAATATTACAATGTGCTTTATGTAGATAACAGAAATATATTTCTATTTCTGTAAATGCAAATGGGTTTATTAAACCCGAGTGCTAAGGATTTCCCAACAGATTTTGTTTGTGTTTGATGATGGAAAGATAATATGCAAATAGGAATAAATAGAAAAGATGTGTGGAGTGAGTGATGGTCTTAAACAGAAATTTGGGTTTATTCCTAATAGTAGCATAACTTGGACTTTTAGGGTTAATTTGATACTCACCATCTGTATAAGACCCAGTTACTCCTCAAAGGGTCCACTTAATCCTTAACAAATGTTATCAGAGACTAGATGGTAACTCAAGGGGAGCGAAGTTTGATGTACATATATAAATGAAGGGCGAGATTTTTTGGAATTCGTATGTGAGTATAGTCTCACATTGGAAAATTTTTACGAGAAATACTACAATGGACTACGGAGGTCGATAACTAATAGATAAGATTTTGGATTAATTTGGTAGTCAATCTCTGTTTTAAGGATCATTTACTCTCCATAGAGGACCTATTACTCCCCAGCAAAGACTAAGAGAAGTGTTTCTAGAATATCATTGGTTTGTAGTTACATTTACTTGATAGAGCATATTTATCTACTCACCAACTTAGCATGAAAATCTGGTCACTAACTTAAAATACGGACTGTATTTATGTACAAGATCTACATTTTTCAGTATTTAACAATCAGTGGCCAGTTCGTCCTGCTCACATATGATCTTTCCATCATCAACACAAAGCAAAGATAATCAATCATGAAGAAGCAACAAGGAAACAAATTTATATAAGTGGTCCGGCCAAATCTGAACTACAATTATTGGGACTGCTTTATAGAGATATCACTATACTGACATGGATTACAAGAAAGAATGCAATCAAGCAAATTTATATATGTGGTCCTGCCAAATCTGACCTACAACTATTGGGACTGCTTTATAGAGATATCATTATACTAACATGGATTACAAGAAAGCGATCAAACAACACCTTTTTCCTGGTATAAGTCTTATGTTGAGTACTCACCCACCATCGCCATACAACAATGAAGAGATTTCTTTCCTTAATAATAAATTGAGACTCCTTGATGTAAAGCACCTTACCTCGAACTGATGTTCAAATACCTAATATCGAGCCCCCTCTACTCCTTTCTTCACTCTCTTCATCTTCTAGTCATGGGTTCACAATCTTTATCTTAGTAACTTCACTAGTTTGTGAGGCCTTCTATATCCCTCCTTAGTATCATTGCTAACCATTAAATAAAGTCATAAATCATTACTCTTTATTTAGCATCCAAGAAATCCAAATATCTCACAGCTCTAAATTCTAATTTGTTTCATATCTGGTTCCATATTTAAGTGGTAATTCTTTTACACTTTAACTTTCCCATTTGGCTTGATCACAGGACAAAAGCAAATATCTCTATTGACTTGTATTCAAGATATGACAAACATTAGAGATACTCCGACATGTATTCTTTCTCATTGTTTCTTTCTTAGATATTCATTATTATGACCCATTGGGTCCTACTGTAAACAACTTGTCGCAACTTATATTGACAACTGTAAGACATCATATTTCCATCACCCTAAATCGGAGTTGTTCATGTGTTTGCATTCTTACCTTTTCAATGTTACACAAGCCTTGTTCTCCATCTTAACTCTGGATCCTTCTAAAGTTACCACAAAGTCAGTTATGTCAATCACTATACCATAATTCCAAAACTAAAACTGTCATCACCTGATGATTTTTTACATCACATGCATACGTCTTAAGAATCTTAACTTTTACCTTAATGCTATGACAAAAACACCTATGTCAATTGCTCCATCTTAATCCAAAAAATAGAGCTACCATTGGAGTAATTTGATGGTTATCTCTATTGTGTCCAGAGATGTACCTTGAAGCATCACTCTTTACCTTGAACTTTTTTATCATGAGCATACTCCTTTTCCCTCAAAGCTACGACAAAGTCGTCATGTCAATTGCTCCATCTTTAATCAAAACTAGAACTACCACATATATTATGTGGTCATTGCATTTGTTATGTCCACATAACTTTTTTATCATGTGCATACTCCTTTTCCCTCAAAGCTACGACAAAGACACCATGTCAATTGCTCCATCTTTAATCAAAAACTAGAACTACCACATATGTATTGTGGTCCTTTCATATGTTATGTTCACATATCTATCTTGAAGTAACATTCTTTACCTTCTTTACCTTTCCCTTTTTGTCTTGATGACAATGCATAAATACAATTATCCCCATTTTGAATGGCACTGGAACTTCATGCCTTCTTTCATTATTTTTCTTTTCTTGGTTGCTCCATCTTGTCTCTCACCCTAAGACCCACTATAACCAACTTGTCACACCTTATGTGAACATGATCTGTCCATTGACTCAGTCCTTGGTGTTAAACCAGTGAGACACCATCCTATCACCACCTCGAGTTGGACATTTTCTTGTATTCACATCCTCACCTCCCAAGAAATCCGAAAAAGGCCTTATGCTGCACCTTAACCTAGAATCCGCTAAATATACCAGAAAGAATATTATGCCCACAATTCCATTTTAATCTCAAAACTGGAACATCTACTGGAGAATCCAGATAATGGGCTTGTATAACGTGCGTAGTTTTCCAATCTCTCAAAGTTTATGGCAAAACCACCAATGTTAACAGCTGCACCTTAATTCTAAAGGTGAAACCGCTACTGGAGTAACCTGATGATGGTCATGTATCATGTTGAAATAGTTTCCTTGAAGCATCATTTGTTCTGAACGCTGAAGCTACCAATTCTACCTGCACTTGCTATATCACTATGCTTCTCCTATATGAACCTTTCAAAAATTGGGTTTGCAACAGAAATTTTATATCGTCCTTGCCACTAGCCAATACCTGCTCTTCTAACACCTTATTGGTCCTTGTGCATGCCACCAGAGTCTTGAAGATAAATGTCATCACATAATTTTATGATCTTAATGTGCAGATAAAAACTAAAATGTGTTCTAACAATCATCATCTATATAGTGACGCTTGTTACATCCACTATTTGAGTCAATGACCTCACCTTGTCAGATGCACCACCCATATGAATGGCGTCAGCCTTCAGCAGACCCATTTAAAAGGTGATCATCACAACCATGTCAGATTCATTAACTTGAGATCTCAAACCAATACAAAATTTCACAATCACAGTTATTATGTTTATAAAAGATGTTTCTTAATCAGATATAACTAGAAGCATATAAGTAAAACTGTTAAACATACAATAATGCTAGAAGGAAGAAAAGATGCCTTGACATTCAGCAGCAAACCTTCTCAGAGAAAAAACGAAGTCCTTTTTCAGGAAAATCAGCTTCATAAGTCTCCCCTAACAGAGGATTGAATGGTTTACAGGGCCGGCCTTCAGTAGAAGCATATCCAGAGACTGCAAAGGCAGCTATATTCAGAATTCTCATGACACTGTTTCCCTAAATAAAAAGCATAGAATCTCAGTGTAAGAAAGACATATTAGAGGTTAGTGGAAGAGTTTCATTAATTTTGAAAAGCGTCGTATAGTCATTTGGGAGATAATATGGTGGATTTTAGAAAAGAAATAAGTATTTAGTAATGTAATAAAAATACTTAACGGAGTAATTAATTGAAGTGAAATCCACTGAGGTAAGACAAATCTACCACCAGTTTTCAGAGGTTTACACCTTGGTTTGCTAATGTGTCCTTATGTCTTTGGATTGATTATAAATGAAGTTACTAGGCATATCAAGTACATTGGTGATAAGGTTTCATGTTGCATGTTTACTGCCTGATGATGGTAATGTATTAGTGGCTGAGATTAGAGAAGGGATGATTTCTAAATTAACAAGCTAGAGAAAGCTTTAGAATCTGAAGTATTTGGAAAAAGCATGAGAAAAAAGATGTAGCTTATCAAAAGCCAAGACAAAACTAATTTTAGTGCACATTGCACAATGATAGACAAGAAATACCTAGGAAGTTTTCACTTTTGCTATTTTGTGTCCATCATTTATCATGAGCAATAAGAAGACATATATCACAAATGAACCTAGCACTACTTCAAATTAAAGAGCTTATAGTATGACTACTTGACCAGGGTTACTACATCCATGGTACGCGTTTGTTTGATTGCTGGTCAGCAATATGAGGAGGTATGTGTTTGCTTGCTGTTTAGGTCACAGGTACTAGGATCATTTTGATAGTTATGGAAACATTTCATCTATACCCATAAGCTTATACACGAGCATACTTCTTTTCATATTTATATACACATAAATACACATTGAAATAACTCTTCTCATAGTTGAATTATGCTTGGATTATGCAGGACAAGATGATTACTGATCAAATTGGATACAGGAATTAGAAAACATTAAGCAACATAAAAGAATAGCCATAGAAAATGAAATGTAACTTCCAAAGAAGCCGGCAAGATTGAGAAAATGAGAAGATTAGTGAACATCAAGAAAAAATAATCAAAAATATCTATAGGTTAGGATCTCCCATTTCCCCATAAATATTCCCCCACGCCAATAATGATTTGCATTTCTCCATAGAAAATTTTTCGACTTGTATAGGTAAAACGAACATTCTAATTTCTATTGTTCCTTCCACTGAGATTGTGTTCTGGATTGGCACTTTTACCAATTGAGATCGTTGCACCAGGAATCTGGTTGTGGATCTCTATCATGGATCCAGAGACGGGTCAACGAATTAAGGAACATTATGGTATAAGCCCATTTGAATAAATTGGAATTAAACTTGAACAATGGTGAAGTCAAAGATCAATAATTCTTTATATATTTCATCAATTTCTTAGTGCTTTTACTTGAAGTGAATGAGGATCCTCAATCCTCACTACTACATGAGTATATAATTGCAAGATGATCAAATATGAGAAGGAGTAACAAAGAAACATATTCAAACTTGTGATAGAGCCAATCAATCTTAATGACATGGCCATTCATCCATTTGATGTCAAACAAGTAGGTCGGGCCCTAAATCAAATTGTGACTACCTTCAGAACTCACTAAAGTTGGAAAGGGCTTCCGAGCTAAAGCCGTATGGTTTATCCTTGACAATGATATCAGTGCCAAGTGCCAACAATATGAATATTGTCACATTTTTTTATCTGTACAATATAAATACCGACACATTTTTTTGTTTATCAAAGCTTCCTAGCTTACCATGGTTGCATAAAGCTTCAAGATACTGTTATTATTTAAGAATATACATACTTTAAGCAACAAAAGCAATTTGTTAAATAAAGGGGTGAACTTTACTGGGATTATCCTTGCTGCTCTCCAATAATTTACAAATTCTTTATTTACTTAAAATGAGTTGGATTAAGAAATTGCTAAAAGGAATACTTGTGTCAGTACACAGTTTCAGTAGACGGTTCAAAAATGAAGCTGCGATCCATTAAAAAACAGCTTCCAAAAACTGAGCAAAATTGTCACAAGAAATAAGAAGCAAATTAGATTTCTCGCATGAACATACCATCTTTCCATATTCATATGCTCGATCCAAGAGATAGGAATACTCCAAGTCTTCAAAGCACTTCTGCAGCGATGACAGAGGTTCATTGAAGTAAACGGGGAGGCATATTCGAGTGAGATCCTTTCCAACATTATCTTTAATTATTGACCAAAGGCTCACACCTTTTTCCTTCTCAATAGGTTGTGGCAGTTCCTTACGCCTTTCTACATGTGGAAACTTATGATCACTATATCCAGCTTCAATATGCATCATGTTCAGATCATTCCAGTGATTTTCACTTCTGCAAACAGTGCTACCATGGTCTGTTTCTAGCATCAAAGATGGACCATTAATAGGAGATTCAGCAAAACCCTCCTTTGTATCAAAAAAACAACATTCTTCATCTGAAGAGTCATCAGCCTCTTGCTTTTCCACATCCTCAGATGATTCTGTCGCACTGTACTCTGGTTGAAAATGAAAGAGTAATGAGATGAGGGGGAAAAAATTTTAAGCAAACCCCAAAAGCAAAATGAGAACAATGCCAATTTGCAAATTTCATGTGCCTGTCTGTCAACTGTGTACTCCCAACAAGGTAAAACCAATCTCCAACAATCTAAGAAAATATAAAGACTGGTAAGTGCAGTAAGCATATTGCAGAAGCCTCCATAGGCAAAGGTGGTGAGCAGCTTCTGCATTCTCAGACATCCGAAGATACTCGCACTCTATCCTTCACAAGGTGAAAACAATATTCCTGTTCTTCCAAGATATAAGGGAACAAGCCAAATGGAAACTTGTAAAATATATTCAACAGATAGTCCATTTCAGACCTATTTAATTATTCACTGAATAGACTTCATGTACAACCTCTGCTGAAAGTTACTACATGAGAAACTTTGCTAATCATAATAAACCTATGGCCGAGACAGGTGGCCAAATGTTGAAACTTTAAGTGCATACATCCATCAATACAATCTCTTGTTCTTTGTACTAGTTAGCACAGATCTACTAGTCTAGAGCTTCTACAGATTTCTTTAAGGCAAGCTTATCACATGTATTAGTTCTTAACAGACTTCTAATTCATTAATTTCTACAACCATGTTTTCATTTATGTTGATTGGTTACCTTTTGAAAAAAACACAAATTCATTCCTTATTTCCAAGTCTAGACAGCAACTCTGGCATTTCAGTCTGTTTCAGTAAGTATTGGTATAATACTGATACCAGGCACATATAACCTCAATTTTATATCATGCATTCTAAGCAAGATGTATTTTGGTTAGCAGCAAGTAGGTGATGCCTAGAAATACACTAACAGAAATTGCCAATTTAATCAATACACTTTTCGATCACCAGTTTGCTGATTTAACGAGAAGAAATTAAGCCAAGTAAAACTAGTATATCACTTAATAACTCTAGTCCAACAGGAAGGCTTCCAATACATTAAGAAAAGAAACATATGGGATAAATTAAGGAAAGGTGTACCGCTGTATTTTCCATGTCCAGAGCTAGAAAACTCATGCTTCATCAACTGTAATGAGCCCTCACGAATTGTTCTGGAATCTTCCTCCACGTTAACATCCTGGATTCAAAAACACTATAAATTTCTTAATATATAGACATGAAAATATATGAGAAAAATTATAAGTTAACAATTAGATAATATATCAATTATGAATTCTTGATATGGATCCGTGACAGATAAGGATTACTTATACTCATCTTTAAAGAAAGGTAAGTGAAGTTTCTAAGGGTCAAATATACGCGAATCGTCAATGTTAAGTGGTTGAACTATTCTAATAGTCAATCAGATACATAACTCAGCCCTGGGATATATGTTTAACTCAAATCCGTCTTGTTATTTGGTAATAATAAATGACAGGACATAGTATGAATAACGGAAAAGTAAATGTTCTCATAGTCATTGTTAACTGCATCACCAAATACTGATGTGATCAAGGGTATGCTTGATGAAGTAGTAACTAACATGAGAACATTTAATTGGAGAGGAGACAATCTCAGGATATATGCACCAAGTCCTTCTCACTTAATGAACACACTGGCCATTTAAAGATGTACCCCAACAGGACAGGTTATTCTCTACTAGTAACATGACAGTTAATAAGGCTTAAGAACTGGTCTGAATCCATAAAAGTGGAAAAAAGCATTAGAGTCCACAGGATTTAGAATCAATGGAATGGAAAGTGATGTATCATGTATGGAATACAATTTAACGAAACTATGAGATAGGAGATCGGAGGGTGTAGGCTGCATTTTATGGCCAAGAAATACCTAGAGGGTGTCATTTTGCTAGTCAGGACAATCTGTTCACCACGATGATGAGGTTAAGAATGTTGTTCAATCAAGATGGAAGTGGGAAGAAGTTCCTCTGCAGTTTTATTTGATCATAGAATCTGATGAAATTGAAAGGAAGTTTTACAAAATTGCTTACCACCATCCATCTTTTTATGGTTCAGAATGTCAGGTTTGAAAAAGTATGCCCAAAAAAAAAAGCAAAGGACCCTGAGATGAATGAGTTCACAAAAGGAAGTTGAAAGGAAATTTTACAAAATTGATTCCAACCAGCCATCTTTTTATGGTTCAGAATGTTAGGCTTGAAATAATATGCCCAAAAAATAGCAAAGCACCCTGAGATGAATGAGTGCATCAACAGGAAATTAGACGTAATTTCAATTAAGAAGTAAGGACACAGTAATTAAGAACTAGCTGAATGGTTTAGGTGTGGCAAAGTCGACCAATAAAGTGCACAAATTATGACAACTGGTATGATCCTAGTTCACATATCAATAAAACAAAACAAAGGTCAGACCTAAATAAATATGGATTAAAAGTTGAAAGGAAACAACAGTTATTAACCTAACAAAGGAAATGACCCTTAATGGGCTAAATAAACACCACGGATTTATTTAGCCGACTCCAAAGTTCTGAAGTCTTTGTTTTTGGTGTTAAATCAGCTGTATTATAACTGATATCCTAAAGTTTTACTGATTGTGGGAAACTTAACCTAATGGCAACACCTTATGTCAAGCTATACTTGCAAAACAGCCTTCAAAGTGAATCACACCTTTTTGGAGTTTTATGTCATTCTTGCATTTTTATACATTCTGCTCCCATTTGCAAGACTATGAAATTACATGATGGCACAGCTTTTGATAAACATTCCAAATGCCAAAAGTTTAAAATATTGCAGGTTAAATATAACGAAGTTCATTGACTAGATAAACCCTAAAACCCCCAAATATTGGAAAAGGAAAAGGTCCAATAAAAAGTATACGGTTATCACAATATATAGCTACAAAAATACATCTGTGTAAAATAACAAATAACAGAAAAACCTTAGCGAAAATAGAAGAAATCAAAGGTAATATAAAGAAACACATGCATGGAGAATAAAAAGGATAATGTTCTTAACAAAATATATAATAAGAACCATTATTTTTTTTATGACATTCCACAACAATAATACTATTCAACATTTATCAAAAGCACAAAGAATGCGAAGAGTTTTAATGAAGAATGCCTACAAGCAGAGAAGCATGAATACCTCCAAGTGCTGCCTGAATGTGCCAAGTAGGTGAAGCTGCTCTTCATACCGAAGTTTCAACTGTCTTTGGAACTCTGAGAATTCTGACTGCATGATCTGCTCACAGTCCTTGATGACTGCCTCACTGAGTCCTTCACTGTTCAAACGGTCTCTAAGTTTTCTAGTTGAAAATGATACATCATCATTGTGTACCAAAGATAACTTGTCATTCAGTGAAAATTTGCTTCTTGCAGACACTAAAGCTTCAATCCAGGCCACACGATCTTCTTTCGAGTCGGTTCTCAAATGAAGAGTCTTTGTGGGAGAGAATATATAGAATCGTCTATCATCAGACTTGCTTTCGCGAAATGACGAGATCTATGCAAAAAAATTTGAAAGCTAATCATCTTTGAATAAAAAAGAAACAGCATATCGGTGATTGGGATTCTAAGAAAATTTCATCTAATCATGCAAAATTCCCTATCAATTATCCTTATCGCTGAAATTTATTGCATGCAATGTATCTCTGGCCATCATAAACAATGTTTTCGCAACTCACTTGAAGAAGATAAATGTGAGACTAAGGAACAGTTTGGTTGAAAGTTAAAGCTTTGAAAACCTTACAAACTTACATTTCTAATAAAATGGTTAATGTGGAATTTCATTGTACCAACTTGGGTGTTTTTTGACTCTATAACTGCAACTTTCTCTAGATAATCAATTTTGAAGAGAAGTTTGTACATGACTGCTCTATTTTATTAACGGCAATAATAAACTGAGGAAAGCTGATAGTCAAAAGAATACATAAAAAGGACAGAGACTATCACGACCATGGTATTAAATATCTGATATATCGGAAATATCGGACGACCAAAATCCATATCGGATTGCGGAAATCGGGGATATGTAAAAAATATCGGGTTGTCATATCGGATGATGATTATATACAACATAACATTGTAATATGTAATCTAAACATATCTATTGTATTCTAAACATAAGAAATTGCATTATAATTCATGAAACAGCCCAAAAGTCAAGCCAAACTCAAAAAACAACACAACTGGCCGATTTTTGGGGTTTTTCCGATATATCGGCCGATATATCCGATATATCGGCCGATATATTGGCCAATATTTCCGATATATCGGCCTATATATCGGAAAAACCCCCAAAAATCGGAAACGATATATTTTCATGAATATCGTCTCGGAATCACATCAAACCCGATATATCGGCCGATATATCGATATATCGGCCGATATTTAATACAATGATCACGACCGCCGACCTTCCCACATCTAAACAAAACAAAGACATAAAGATGAGACTAAAAGATCATTGCATTAAATATCCCCGATATGGCCTATATATCAACTGATATATCCGTTTATAAGGCTTGTCGCAATACGATATGGTCTTAAACATCCTTTACCGCTTTTTGGCAATATTAGGGCGAACTATCCCTGATATGGCCGATATAATATCGGTTGATATATCCTTTTTATAAGGTTTGCCACAAAACAACATGGTCTCAATATCTTTTATCTCTTTTGACAAGGTTTGGGTAATATACCATGATGTTCCTAAAATATCACGTGACATTTCTGCCTAAAAAAGGAAAATTGCAATATGGATTTGGATTTTTATTTGTTTTAAAAATTAATTTGGATCTGTGTTTCCCGTTGAGGCGCAAACCCAAACAAGTATTTGCATATGTAAATAAGGGGAAAGAATTAGGATTCAATTGAGGCAAAATTCTTTTGCAAAAAATTTAGAAAAGGTACAATCTCTACAGCTTCATTCTTTGGTGCATCAAATATGAATTCACACACGCATTATCCAATATGAAACCAACTATTTATTAAATATTTTTGAGATGTCCCCAATATCCACCATCCAATATGGGATTTTTCAGTCCAACATGTCCCTCATATCTTAGAACACTGCAAACGATGCTCTTCAACAATCCTTCTCATGTTCACTTTCCATCTAGGTTTTTATTATCTATAGAGAAATATTTTTATATCAGGATTAATTACATTCTGGTACCCTGTGATATCGTGTAACTACATAGGTGACCCAAGGTTTGGGTATCTACACGGATAACCCCGAGTTTAATGACCGAGGTGAAATTGTTAACGGAGCTTAACATTGCATATGAAAAGACAAAATTGCTCTTCCATAACAACACATTTTTTCATTTTGTTCATGGGTTTTAATTCCGAACATTGCTAACATGGAATGTATGGGACCACTCAAAGTTCAGTGCAATTGAAACAGGCTGACCAAATTAAAACAATAAATCATTTTATAAAATTGCTAAAAAAATATCAAGTCCCCTGCTCTGGGCAATTCTTCGTTTTCACCTTTTCACCATTCTAACCCTCACCCATAATCTCAAATCTCTCATCACTTCTTATCGTTTTGTGATATTATCACAAAGTTTCGATCTATATTGAATATTTGTGGTGAGTGGTGGAGTCTATATTAGTTTGAGGTTCAACTGATTTATTATTCTCATTCATTTTTTCATGTTAACAAGTACAGGCTCTTTTATGCTCTTATTTTGTTTTAGTGCCTTATTTGAGCATTTCTTGTGCAATTGGCTGTTACTTAAAGAAAGAAAAAATAGTATTAACTTCATGTCAAGGTTACCTGTATAGATACATACACTCTAGGGTCACATGTGTAATTACACCGTACTATAGGGCACTTAAATGTAAAAAGGGTATTTTAGGAATTCCCATATTGTGTTAGTTGACATTTCAGCAATAAACAAATAGTGTTAAATGACATATAGATTTTGAGGCAGTGGTGAATACAAGTTAACAACCTCAGGGTTATTTGTGTAGAGACAAAACCCCAGGGTCACCCTTGTAGTTGCACCATAGCATAAGGTACCAGAATGTAATTAATCCTTTATATTATGTATGTATGTGATGCATGTGTATGGATATATATGCACATACGTATACATGTATGAATGTATGTGTATATATATATATATATATATATATATATATATATATATATGAGAATGAGAATATGGGTATCTCCAAGGACCAACTTTGGTCCCTGGTAGTAAGGTGGTTACTTCTCATCCACTCCTCTAATGAGTGATAAGTACCGACCATTTTCAATTGGGCACCTTTAAATGTACGTATCAAAAGTGGTCAATACATAAATGTAGGTACGTGCGTGCGTGCGTGCTCCTATCCATCCACCAGTCAACCATGATGGTACAACCCGCCACTTTCCATGATTTTCGAATCTCTTTACAAACTTCACCTGCTTCATGGCCATATTTGTTTAACAGTTTACGTACGTACGTGCAAGGATGAGTCCAGGATTGCTCAGCTGGGGGGGCTAGTTTCACTAAAAGTAAAACTTGTTATCAATTAAGTCAAGCTTAGTTCTGATATTGCCTGTTTTTCTTTTCAAGAATGCATCACTCTCGGATTGATGTATTTGTTATTCATATCATTCACTATAATTTTTCACGACAAAGATGAATTTCTATTTAAATACTTGTACACAAACACATTTATTTATTAAGAAGCTCTTTTAATACAACTATATATCATATGAGTTCACTTAACCTAAATACCTAATTGAGAAACATAAATCTAATTGCATTCAAAATTACAATTTTCATAATGTAAATGCCTAATTTTTAGAAATAAACCTAAATATCTAACATATAAACATTATAGAAACAATACCAAATAAAACTTAATTCAGAAAAAAAATCTAAATATAGGATTGTAGCATATGGGCAACCATCTAATAAAGAAAGAGATGTGGTGCTCTGTGCTCGAGTCGTGACGGCGGCATAGGCATTTGAGGCGAGCAAAGCGGAGTTTATGAATCGCAAATTGCAACTTGAACGCAGAGTTTTTTTCTTTTTTTTAAGTAAAGAATGAGGACTTGGAGAAGATAAAAACATTGAGATTTGAATTTTGAAAGACTGTAGATCCAAGTCCTTAAAAAATTTCTAAGAAAAAAAAAAGATTGTACACCCCTGAGAAATTGTGGTAGACACCACTAAAATTATATATACGCTTGGGTCAATTAGTGGGGTTACTTTTGAGTATCATTTGGGGGGGCGGATTTTGACTACTATTTACTATATACTAGTGAATAAATGCCTAGCCTTGGGGGTCACGACCCTTGCTGGCCTCCTTGGGCTCGTCCCTATATACGTGTATGTATGTATGTATGTATACATACATATATGAAAAAATATTCAAATGAGAACTATTCTAAGAATTCCCTAATAGATCATTTCATGGGTAACTCACAAAGTTCATTTATGGATGAGAGTTCAAGTGGCTAGAAACTTTCTTCATATTAATGTTAGTTACAAAGACAAATTATTTTATTGGTAGAAATACACTATTTGATACATGAGTGAAAGTTTTCAAATATCTCAATATGTAGTTTTATATTATTTGTGTTAATTAACATTAACATATATTCTATATATGGAAAGTTAAGAAAGCATAATATAATCATGGAGATACTGAAATAGAAAAGAAAATAGAAGGTTTGATTATTTTCAAAGGGTTGTTCATAGATGGTTTCAGTATGGAGTTCTCAATATGCTTACTTTAAAAGCAAAAATTAACCACTAGCAGCAACATTCCTCCTATGGCACCAAAATGTATATTTTGTTATTTGATTACACAAGATCAAATCTTAAAATTGTCATTCTTCCTAGCTCTTTCTCTGATAATTTATAAGACTACTGATTTTTCTATAATAGAAGATTGTCCATCCTTAAATATAAAAGCAAAGTGAATAAAATCATGATATTTTAGTGTATCTAGGTTTTAAGCAACAGTGATCAGTGTGGATGGTGTATCATACAACAAAGAGAAGAAAGTGGCGGTCAGTCACTAAGGAGAAGGAGAATTTATACATATATATATATATATATATATATATATATATATATATATATATATATATATATATATATATATATATATATATATATATATATAAGTAATAATGCACGTATGTGTATAAATGTGTGTATGCGTGTGTGGATGCGAGCAACGTCTGAAAAAGCTTTTTGAAACTCGATTTGAATCTGGCTTCAAAACTTTTTGAAGGGTAATCACTTTGAAACTCAAAAGAAAAACTCCTTATCCCTTGAAGCTTACGCCTCATTACTTAAAAGTATAATTGACGTGTGTGCTTCGCGCTCCATAAAGCACTTCTTTTTAGAAGCGTATGCTTTAGACAAGATAAAAGGATATAGAAGGGTTTTTTTATTTCTTTGTGCGTAGTAGGATGGATTTTATATTCATATCCAGATTCAATTTTGTCTCTTTCATGGGAGTTGTATCAATATTCATATCTAAATTTGATTTCATACATGGCTTTAAAAAGCAGTCCGGACAGTCGCTTAGGTGCTTGCCTAGGGCTAGGCGCCCTCCTAGACCTAAGTGGTACCTTGTCCACCCACTTAATTCTTGATAGTGTCTAGGCAAACATGGGATGCTTAGGTGAACTCACCACGACTAAAATAAGTTTTACTGCATGCTTAAGCATAACAATTCCAACTAGTAAATAGAAAGATCAGGTTAAAATTGATCAAATCAGAATTCGATCCAAGTTCATCTCAGATAAAATGGTGAAGATAGGATTTTAAATCTTTGAAAAAACATCCTTCCTCTCTCGATGCTAAAAACACCTATGTTCGGCTTAGGCGCCTGCGTAGGCACTTAGGCACTAGGTGTCATGTTTGATGCCCAAAAACGCCAAGCTCTTTCTAAGATATTAATTGGATGTGTCTCATACCCTATTTACACATGTACCTGCACCTATACCTGTTTGTCTATGTAAATTGTAACATACCTCATGTTGCCTGGTGAAGCAAATTAAGGGCATGGTTGACTTTTCGCTACTGTGATTGAAAATTTTCTTCTTGCAACAATTAGTACCTAACATTAAGCACCATTGAAAGATGGGGCTCACAAAAACTCGATTAAAAGCTAGGACTTTGATGTTTGTTATTCAAAATACATGTGTACACCATTTCTCTAGTTGGACTGGTTTATAGTGTAACCGGATCACTCAGTTAGTTAAGATCCTTCCTGTTAGATAATATTGTTGCTATAGATATCTTTCTTTTAAGTACTTCCTATTGCCATAGAATATAGAATTTTGTTAAATTGTCTTCCAGTTGATTTGTGATTTTGGATAAATTAAGTAGATGCCAATTTTATGTATATTGTATATAATATATCACATTTATTTAACAATTTATCAAATATATTATTAGTTGTTCCTCGTATCCTCCCTTGTACAAACTTTCAACATCTAGTCCCCATATCTGTATTCGTTCCTACAATATAGATTCAAAGTAATATCTGTATACAGTCTCACTTTATCTTATAAGAAAAGAAAAACTAGCAAATTTCCATACAACCCGAAAACTCTTTTCAATTTCTTCAAAGCTAGAATTAAGTTCGTCCACAAACCAAAAGTCAGATGATAATAGGATCCGACATTGCCTGAGAGCAGATCAGAGTACAATATTCACTAGAATTAGTAAATGTTGCCTCTTAAAAGTCAGCTATTTCAACATGCTAACTAACCAGCTATGCAAATAATTAACTTGATGGTTATCTAGCATTTACAGATTGAACATGAAGTTATCTAACTTAATATCTGGGAACAGAAACCGTCTCGAGAGCTCTTCACACAGTGTAAATTGCCTTGTATCCTTCTATTACCCTGGGGATGTGTTTTGTTTTGTCTTTGTTTTATGTGCACCACAAAGTTGAATATTAATTATCTATGAATAATCTACCATTTCTCCACTACTTCTCTAGACATTTTCCCCAGTTTAGAAAATTTGTAATGGTAGTTGGCCTTAAAGTATCATGTCAAGCCCCATTCCTGTTTGTAGTTTCTTAGCCAAAAAACTTAGCACTATTAAGATTTGACATAATGATGCGGAGGCAATAATTGATATTTTTGGAAGAGTTTTGGTTCAAATTGATTTCTAGTTTTTATGGAATGTCTTTTTATTTTAGGAAGTCTAATTGTCTTAGGAATATCTTTTTATTTTAGGAAGTCTAATTGTCTTGGGAGTGTCTTTTTATTTTGGGAAGTCTAATTGTCTTAGGAATGTCTTTTTATTTTTAGAAAGTCCAAATTGTCTTAGGAGAGGTTATTTTAGTACTTTTGCTTTGTTTTACATCCTATATAAGGGGGATGAACTCTATGTTATTTTCCAGATTAGTTATTATTAATCTCAAAGTTTTCTATTCCAAGGGTTTTCTAGGGTTTGTGTCGTTTTGCTCGTACGAGAACGGTAGTTATTTCTTTTGATTACGCTTACGCTACATCAGTTGGTATCAGAGACGGGCTGTTTCCTGCTATGGCCACCAACGATGAGAAACTTGACGACAGCCATAAACAGAGGGAACCGAAACGAAGTCAATGACGAGGTGCGTGCACAGGATGTTGCCCGTGATCGACCTGCCAGGGCTGGTGTTCGTGCTCAACGTCAAAATCCAGACGGTGAGAATTCCGATATGGAAGATTTTGGAGTGCTTGAGGAAGACGTTGCTCTTGATGAAAGGAGACATGGTCCTGATTATCGCGCTAGGGTTAAGCATCTTTCATGTTTTTGGGGTAACCTCAATATTGACGACTTCATTGATTGGCTTCACCAGATCGAGAAGTTTTTCGAGTTTCAATTCATCCCGGAAGGAAAGCAAGTTTCTTTAGTAGCCTACAAGTTGCGAGGTGGAGCTGCAGCATGGTGGGATCAACTCCAACTTAATCGGACTCGCCAACACAAACCGACAATTCGTATTTGGCGTCGCATGGAGAGAGAGCTACGATCGAGATTCTTGCCTGTGGATTATGAGCAGATCTTATTTGCTCAGTTTCAGAATTATCACCAAGGTATGCGTTCTGTTCATGAATATACAGCTAAATTCCTTACTTTATCGAGCAGAAACAACCTGAATGAGTCAGAATCCCAACAAGTTTCTCGTTATAAGAATGGCTTAAAGAGCTCGCTTCAAGATAAATTGGCACTACATACTATATGGAGACTTGATGAGGCCTATAATCTGGCGCTCAAGGCTGAAGCGCAATTGCACCCTCGCTTTCCACCTTCAACCCATGGTTCAATGGGTCGTAGTTCTGGTAGTGGTAACAAATTTGATGAATCAACACCACCAACACAGCCAGAGATTACTGTCGCACCATCAGATCCAACAACTTCGACTAAACAGATGGCTGGAACAAACAGTCACCTAGTTCGGCAAGGCGCAACTGATCGAGATTCTCATCCCAATCCCTATGCTCGGCCGATACCGGGAAAGTGCTTCAAGTGTGGTGAACCAGGCCACCGATCTAGTGATTGTCGTGCTCGTGGCTATACTAATGTGGTGAGTCATGATGATGATTGAGTCGTTGAGGATGACTTTTGCGAGGAGGAGGTAACTTATACCGTAGCGAATGGGGATGCCGATGACCTTGATGATCACCCTTCCCACTATTTTGTGATTCGCAAGATATTATTGGCTCCAAGAACTAAAGAGGACCTACAACGATACATCTTTCGTACTCGTTGCACTATCTGGCAAAAGATTTACAACGTGATCATTGATAGCGTGACAGCGAGAACTTGGTTTCTCGAGATATTGTGAAGCGCCTCCAATTACCCACCGAGAAGCATCCACATCCTTACAAGATTAGTTGGATTAAGTCCATGGGTGACATCAAGGTTACCGAACAGTGTCAGATTCCTTTCTCCATCGGCAAGTATAAAGATGTCATCTTATGCGATATAGTTGACATGGATGCCTGCCACTTACTGCTTGGAAGACCTTGGCAGTTTGATCTTGATGTCATTCATAGAGGCAAAGAGAACACTTACTCCTTTCGAAAAGATGGTATTCGGTTTGCACTCACACCCTTACGAAGTGAACCAATCCTAGTAGTAGCGAAGCCGAAGATTGGTTCTTTTCTTTTTGTGCAGGGTTCGGAAGCTGATAATCATCATCGTTTAAAATTGTTTGATGAGATCTGATGATGTGTCATCTGTGCAAGGAACCATTGCCTAAGAGAACCCGCCACAAATTTAAGATGAAGAGGATTGCTGATTTGACTGAGTTTCACCCGATCAGGCTGCTTTACCTTCAGCCAAACTCGAGGACGAGTTTTGTTTAAGGAGAGGAGAATGATGCGGAGGCAATAATTGATATTTTTAGAAGAGTTTTGGTTCAAATTGGTTTCTAGTTTTTTATTGAATGTCTTTTTATTTTAGGAAGTCTAATTGTCTTAGGAATATCTTTTTATTTTAGAAAGTCTAATTGTCTTGGGAATGTCTTTTTATTTTAGAAAGTCTAATTGTCTTAGGAATGTCTTTTTGTTTTTAGAAAGTCCAATTGTCTTAGGAGAGGTTATTTTAGTACTTTTGCTTTGTTTTACACCCTATATAAGGGGATGAACTCTATGTTATTTTTCAGATTGGTTATTATTAATCTCAAAGTTTTCTATTCCTAGAGTTTTCTAGGGTTTGTGCCGCTTTGCTCGTACGAGAACGAGTAATTATTTCTTTTTATTACGCTTCCGCTACATCACATAAGGTTAACAATAGCTGTATGACTTGGTCAAATCCTCATGCAACCTTGCTCCCTATTCGATCCTTTTCTGATGGGAAAAAACTCAGATGACAAAACAATATTGCTACTGCCCTATAGCATGGAGAGCTTGTATGCTATATTGCCACATAATAATCCCAGGTATGTGTAAAATCCACTAATGTTTCAGTATATGCAGAGACTAAGAGGGTGTTTGGGGAGGCTTATTTTTCTGTCACACTGGCTTTTAAACTAGCTTTTTCATTTCTACATGTTTGGTAAAATGCCAACTAAATTAGCTTATAAGTACCATTTTAAAAAGCCGGTATCCCCCAGCTTTTGAAAAACTAGCTTATAAGCTCAATTTAAAAAGCTAGGTTTCACCAAACAAATTAATATTCTACCTCAAACAACTTTTATAGAATTTTTATCCAAAAAAAAAGCCAACATAACTTATAATTCAAAAAATAAGCCTTCCCAAACCCCCTCTAAGTGCCACACTAATCCAATTCTGAAAACGAAAGTTCAACTCTATTCTGCAGGTCTTGTTTACATCCTACACGCAACCTAGCTCTACATCTGAATCGCCAAAACCAAAAAAAAATTGATGGGAAAAATCTTAGACGACGATGATGATATTTCTATTACTCTCCAGAATATGGAGCCGAGCTGCATAGCCAACCAAATCACAGATAAATGCCAAATCCGCTGATGATTCAGTCTATGCAGAGACTACCAAACTTACAAGTGCCGCACTAAGCCAATTCTGGAAGGGAAAAAAAACCAACTCCTTATTTCATGTATATATGTTAATAAAAGACATCAAAACCATCCCCAATGCCAGTAGTGCAGTAAGTTCAATGCAAAGGTAAAAGAAGAAGAACAGTAGAACTAAACGTGGAGAAAAAACAAAAGAAATCATTTGAAAAACCCAGTACCTATCTCCCTCTCTCCTGCCCCTCCGCGTGCAAATTCAACAGCCAAACAGGATAATCCAGCTGTATCCAGATAAACCCAGTCCTAAAATTAAAATCTATGGCACCATGACCCAGCAAGCCCCACCCGCAACAAAACTCCGCCCCCCAGCGACCAAAAACACAAGGAAACAAAAGACCAGCAGCCAAAACTGAGCCCTACCCGCATCGTCTTCTTCCCAAAACACCCCCACGCATGTAATCCAGCAAAAGGAAAGGAGCAACGAAACAACATCAGCCTTTCTAATCTAAACTCAAAAGGAGCCCCTCCCTTCCCTTCAAAAGAGCCACGTTTTTATTCTTCTTCCCTCTCTATGATGTGACCCACTCCATCTAATTCCTCCTTCTCCCCCCCCCCCCCCCAAAATGATGTGACCCACTCCAGCACCAAATAAATGTGTTAAATATTGCACCCAAATTCCGAGGTTGCGATGACAACTGAGTGTTTTAAATTCAAGTTTTTTTTTTTTTAAGAAAACTAAGGAAGAATCGTTCCTCCTATGGTTTCATTCGAAAATATACCAAAAGAAAATAACTTTTTTTTAAAGGTTTCGAACAATGTAGAGTTTAAATCATTCCTTATACGGTTTGATTCCAAACAAAAATCCCATCAAAAATCTAAAATTTTCACTTCTAAAGGAAAGGAAAAGATCCGGCCTAATTGGAAGAATGCAGTACAAAATCGTTTCCAAATTTAACAACAAACATAAAACTCAAAAAGACATGGATCGATTCGAGATCTCTCACCTTGAGATAAACGAATCCGATCGGTTTCTGCTGCTGCCCGATCCGAGACTTGGCAGCGGACGCGGATCCAATGAACCGGACGTCCTCCGGCGACGGATCCAAATCAGGATTCGGATTCGGATCCGCATTCGGATCCTGGTCCTTGCTCGGCCCCATCTTGGCATAGGTCAAGACGCCGTTTCGGAGCGAGAACCAGCGCTTCCTCCAACCCCGGCCGAAATTGGTCCACTTCTGTAGGACTCCGGCGACGACGACGTCGGATCCGTCGGCATTGTCGGCGGCGGGCTCAGGATCCGGATCTTGATCCGCTATCCCAGGGCAATCGATCGAGATGCAGCAGAGCGGGTGCATCTCCCTCGCCCGCATCGCGACCCGAATCCGATAAGATTCACGATTCCATTCTCAGAGAGAATTTTTTTTTTTTTAGAGAGAGAAAGTGTTTTTTTTTTTTTTTTGAGAGAGAGAGAGAGGGAGGGAGAGGGAGAGAAGAAGAAGCGGAAGATTCGAAAGAGGGAGATCAAATATGCGGTTATGATTATTAGTTTCTCATTTGAGAGCGCAGATATTTATAATTTCTACTAATTAATTATTTATTTATTTATTAACAATTTGAGGGTGACTTGTAAATACTTGAGAGAGAGATCACAATCATGTCATATGTTTTTGAAAAGGATATTATGTTATTTTTATTTTTTTGTTTAATACGTGTTTTGTTCGAACTGCAAGGAAAAGATCATAGGCGGATTCAAGATGGGGGCACCGGGGGCAATTGCCCCCATTGACCTCGTAAGATTAATATTTAATATTAGGCCCTTATTTTCAAATTATCCCCTCAATATTTGATTTTATTGACCCCGTAGCCAAGGTTTTGAAAATAAACGCGTAGGACCAAACTCAAACTAAAAGTATCATATACTAGTTATACTTGTAGCTTATAATCATAGATGTCGGGAACGTGGGATGTTATAGCGAACCGCGACCTGGGTTCAATTGTCTCGGGTTCACGATGGAACACGACCTGGTTCACCAACTCCAGCGACCCGATTTAGAATTCAAATCACTTAAAATTTTTTTTAAAAATAACTCTTTGTCAAAAGAATAAAACAATAAAAACGTAAGAAACTAAGTAAATAAAGTATGCATGCCTTAATTGCAACATAACTCTCAAGGTTCTTTTACCATTATTGATGTCAACTAGCATATTGCTTAAATTTGACTCTTGTAAATCCTTAAATTCCTACATTTAAGAATCAAATCTAAAGCGTACCACATTCCCTAGCATACCATATAAGCATACCCCCTCGTATCTGATTCCTAATGAGTGGCGTACCATGCTCCCATTTCCATTCCGTGAATCGGAGCTGCAACTATGCTTATAATCTTGCCCCCACTGACGCCCCCACTGACCAAAGTTTCTGGATCCGCCCCTGGAAAAGATTGAGGACGTCAAGTTTAGCGGTTAAATATATGCACCCTCAAAATCTCTTATGGGTCGAAACCTGAACTCATCCAACGATATATTCTTTTAATTCGCCGTAAATTTGCCGCAAATTACACCAAAACTCAAAACTTCAAAAGTCAGTGATAAGAGTTTTGTGTTATAATTTTATATGTTTTAATTGTTTCTAAACTGAGGGAGTTATTTCATACAACTTATAAGAGTTTGAATGATTTATTTTGAAATATATGTTGTTATGGTCCTGAACATTTCCTAATTATTAATCCTAGATTAGAGGGGGGAAATCCCAACATTAAGCTAATGAACACTTTAAACCATTTATTAGGGGCAACCCGGACTCGCCCGACCGAGTCAAGCTGACGTCTCACTTCCTTTGCTCAAACAAACAAGCCATGTCGATCGACTGCATTCACGAACGACTCGAATGACGATACTAGTCATCCCTTCAGTCGACTACCTTCATGGACGACGCGAAAGGCGGTGTGAGTCGATCCCTTAGACGCACGACATCGCCCACTCGGCCGATTTGCTCCTTCAACAAGCGACGGCTACATGGAGTTTGGTCCCGACAATACGTCAATATCGCATTTAAATGCATGATCAGTACCTTAAATGCTCCATCTCTCACAGTAATTAGGATACCTCCGAACATTCGGGCGGCAGACGTCACAAAATCCCATCCCATTAATAAACTCATTAATGATGAGGGAACAACACTAACTCTTGAGTCAATCTCCACTCGACACCTGTAAAGGCAAATCTTACACAGCCGCCTACGCGAGACATTAGTCCAGTCATCAATCAACACGTGGAGGCAAGGGCTGACTCATCTTTCACTTTCTTACCAAGCAAAGAGACGCAAATGCCCTCTGATTCTCCATATAAATAGGGAACTGTACAATCAAACAAGTAAGTAAGCTAACTCAGTGAATTTCTTTTCTATTATCATTCAAGTATAACCCCATACTAACTTGATCGTCGGAGAGATCACCGGAGATTCCAACTCCGCCCTTCCCACAGGTTCCTTCTGGTGTAGGTGACCTTCCTCCTTAACAATATCACCGGGCATTAGGAGAGAGTGGATTTCACTTTAATCAACAACTAATCCAGCAGTGATTATCGACTGTGTGATTTTCTACATCAACATATGTGTTTTCATGACTTCTTTTAAGATTTAAAAGGGCCGATATGAAAAAAAAAATCCTATTTAGTTTATTTTATTTATTTAACATACATTGTCTGTGACTGTGAGTTGGCAACGTTTCCCCCAAAATCATTAAAGAGGACTATTATTGCTTTTACAAGGACATTTGAAGGGAAAGGAGTAGAAGTTGGATTTTGGTAATTAATGTTATTAGTTGGATTTTGGTAATTAATGTTATTAGTTGGTATTGGTATTTATGGCAGTATCCTGAAAACAAAGTAGTTCGTATATAAGGATATTGGATAAATATTGCCGGAGTTTGGAGGGTGTAATAAGTAGAGAAAGTGAAATGGATAGCATTAATAAATTATGTTTTGTTACATATCAATCCTTCATAGTTATTACCGGATAAAAAGTTAAAACCGTTCGAAAAATTTATAAATTTTACCTAAGTTTTATTGGCCATTCTGTACTCAAAGATGGAAACAAAATCTTCATCACTTAATGGGAAAATTTTGAAACCTTGCTAAATCCAAGAGAATATATGCCAAATCCAAGAAGATATGTAATTTAGAAATCCAAGTGGATGCATTGAAATGGGACAATTAAAATTTCTACTTACTTAGCTTAGCACCATAAGTTACATCCAACAGAATAATTTGCCAATATTCGATGAGATATACGCTTCTTAAATAAATGATGCAAAAGGTCAATAATGACTTAGAAAATTATGGTAGTTTAATATAGTTTTATGATTTCATATGCTAATGACTTAAAAATTTTCGTTGGAGTCGTGTTTGTCTTGTTAAATCCAATAAGGAAAATAAGTGGTGTCCTCATTTAAAATTGATGGAGAAAGAAATAAAGAAGCTTAATAATGATCATTAATTGTTTTGGCAGATTTTGTGACATGTTAAGATGAACATTTTGAGTTTCTCTCGAGCTTGTATTTACAGTGAGCTGATTGCTTTTCGTTGGGTGAATAAATCCTATATTCAAGGAGTTGTTTGGTTGACACGAAATAGAGCTTCAACAACTAATGTTACAGGAAAATTTACAACAAGGCAGCTAAAAATGGGAATTGGATTTTCATTTGTAAAAATATAACGTCGGCTATAAAAAATGTTTGCACGTCCTTTTATTAACCTTAGATTATGCTAACCACTGCCCTAAGAGGAATGATTAAGAATGAGAGAAATAGAAAGGAGAAAAGGTGAGTGGGACCCTATGCTTTCTATTCATTCTCTCTCTTCGCCCACATCTTTCTATCTTTCTCTTCCTTATCAATTGCCCTTAAGTAATGGTTAGCAAAACCCTATTACCTTATATAAACTTTAAAAAAAAATAAATGTTATGTCATCAAGTTAGTTAAAAATAAATGAAATAAATGCATATCATCTTTTACTATTTTGGATAAACAAACATTTGATTTACAGCGAAAACGTATTTTATGTAAAAAAATATGGAAATCCAACTACTTTTATAGCTAACCAAACATTGGATATAGATTTAAAGATTTATTTCATTAAATAAAATAATGATATCCAGATGACAAATTTGATATTAATTTAATGTATAACAAATATTATATGCAATATTTGATGCATTTGTAATTACAGCTTACCAAACAACCCTAAATTTGGTTGCGCAAGGCCCTATTTATATCCATTTTCAAATATTTATGTATTCTTTCAAGCTATATTAGAGGGCACATGGTGATGGGACATTTATATATAGTTCTATCCGTATAGATAGACTCACATGAACAAATTGCTCAACTATGGATAGACTCTTCTCGAGTGATTTTTTTTAACTCTTAAAAATAGGCAAAAAAGGTTCACTCGCGTATCTATCCGCATTAATATAATTATAAATAGTCTATCTACAATTGGGCTATAGTATACGAGAAGCTATCCGCAATAAATACTAAAGTAAAATAGATAATATATAATATAAATGACACATCTCTTTCTCAATTATAAGCTCTAGTTATTGAGCTCTGACATAAATTAAAATATGATTTTATGGATGTTCGCGGTAAAAGTCGGGATGATTGTCATTGATTTGAATTTGCTTACAGCTTCTTTGGCCTACAACGAAATTCAAAAAGAAATGCCTTTTATTTTAAGGCTACAATGAAAATCAAAAAGATTACAACTTTTATCCTTAGTGAACAAACACGAGGATCTCGTTATATCGGATCCTCGCCATGGGTTCTTTGCCCGTGGGGACTTATTGTGTCCGTGGACCACCGCAATTCCAATCTCGTGTAAACCCGGGTTCGGAACTACAGACGAGGGGCTCGCTTCACGAAGGAAACGAAGCCTGGGGATCACACTCACGAGGGAGAGGATCGCTCGGGGATCACACTCACGAGGGAGAGGATCGCCGAGCGGTGAGATTTACAAGGAGAAATCACAACTATCCCCGAGGTTAAGACAAGCTTAACCTAGAGGGTATCTCAGAGTTCGACCCGAAGTTTGTTTACCTTCCGCCTATAGATCCGACGCCGACCGGACTTGAGCTCACGGTGCTCGGAATCAAGGTCAGAGATCTCGCGAGGGCTCTTCGAAGTCCGCCAAAATCCAAGCCCAATCCCCAAAATCCCACCTTATCGCGAAAATCCAGCCCCTTGAAGTGAGGAGAACCCCCTATTTATAGCATGGGGTGGTGGCGGCTTCGACCACGGCGAGCACCTCGACAAGTTGGTAGGTGGCTCCGACGTGGTCGAGCCACCTCTACCACTTGTCGAGGCACCCTACCAAGTTGGCGAGGTGGCTCGGCCATTGTTAGCCGAGCCACTAAACCACTTGGTAGAGGTAACTTCGTTGGCGTACCGCCAGCTTCTTTTCGCCGTTTTGTCGTTTTCGACTCTTGGCTTTCTCCGGACTTAGATTCCGCTCAGATTTGATTCCGGACTAATTCTTGGTTCGCTCCGCTCAACGGTTCAACCGATCGTCCATTCAAGTCCGGTTTAAGCCGTGCTTGTGGGCCCATTGGTCGGGGATTCGCGTCTTAACGATCCGACGCTCGATCATTCGATGGGTTGTCATTCGCCGACTTCGCCACGAGTTGGTTTCGGGATCTTGTAAGTATTTTTCAACGCCTACAGATACCCTCCAAAGCCGCCTCGGCCTCAATTCTTAATGAGTCCGATGCTTTGGACATGATGGTTCCGACGCCGGTCGGTGAGGTCCCAAAGATAGCTTCAAGTCTTCGATTCTTTCGATCATCCGTTCTTTGTAGGATTCCCGATAAGATCACGGTCTTTGCATTTATTGTCCGACCGCTTGTTATCTTGATTCAAGTCGGTGGGTGAGTTTTGTTTGTAACTCGTGTCGGTTGGTCGTTGTTTGACTAACCATCGACTTTTGACTTCTCCATATGTCGGCGAACTCCTTTGTTGGCGACACATTGGCTGTGTCGAGTACATGGAATTTCATAACCCTTACTCGGTTAATTCCTTCATCATCACGTGTGTTGTTGGTTTAACTACAGCGGGAGGATATGATTATCCGGTGTCAACATGACTTTCACTCTTCATCAGATTATCCCTCTCTTGGAGATTATGGTGGGAGGACATTAAGGGTTACCGAGTTATCCTTAAGAATATGGATTTATTCTCCAGGAACTCCTCGTTGAAATTTTGGAAATAGTTTATACTCGTAATCCTAGTTGGAGTAGGATTGGGCGACGCGTTGATCGGCGTCGATGCAATCCGCACGATCGAGTTATCCCTAAGAATATTTTTTGTGAAAATATTCTTCCGGGAACTTCTCGATAAATTAGGAAACAGTTTATACTCGTAATCCTAGTTGGAGTAGGATTGGGCGACGCGTTGATCGGCGTCGATGCAATCCGCACGATCGAGTTATCCCTAAGAATATTTCTTGTGAGAATATTCTTCCGGGAACTTCTCGACAAATTAGGAAACAGTTTATACTCGTAATCCTAGTTGGAGTAGGATTGGGCGACGCGTTGATCGGCGTCGATGCAATCCGCACGATCGAGTTATCCCTAAGAATATTTTTGTGAGAATATTCTTCCGAACTTCACAAATTAGGAAACAGCTTTATACTGTAATCCTAGTTGGAGTAGGATTGGGCGACGCTGATCGGGCCGATGCATCCGCGACGATCGAAGTTATCCTAAGAATATTTCTTGTGAGAATATTCTTCCGGAACTTCGACAAATTAGAAACAGCTTATACTGTAATCCTAGTTGAGTAGGATTGGCGACGCGTTGATCGGGCCGATGCAATCCAAGACGATCGAAGTTATCCCTAAGAATATTTTTGTGAGAATATTCTTCCGAACTTCACAAATTAGGAAACAGCTTTATACTCGTAATCCTAGTTGGAGTAGGATTGGCAACGCTGATCGGCCGATGCAATCCGCATCGATCGAAGTTATCCCTAAGAATATTTTTGTGAGAATATTCTTCCGAACTTCTCGACAAATTAGGAAACAGCTTATACTGTAATCCTAGTTGAGTAGGATTGGCAACGCTGATCGGCGCCGATGTAATCCGCGACGATCGAAGTTATCCCTAAGAATATTTTTGTGAGAATATTCTTCCGAACTTCGACAAATTAGGAAACATTTATACCGTAATCCTAGTTGGAGTAGGATTAGGCGACGCTGATCGGCCGATGCAATCCGCACGATCGAAGTTATCCCTAAGAATATTTCTTGTGAGAATATTCTTCCGAACTTCGACAAATTAGGAAACAGCTTATACCGTAATCCTAGTTGAGTAGGATTGGCAACGCTGATCGGCGCCGATGTAATCCGCGACGATCGAAGTTATCCCTAAGAATATTTTTGTGAAAATATTCTTCCGAACTTCTCACAAATTAGGAAACAGTTTATACTGTAATCCTAGTTGAGTAGGATTAGGCGACGCTGATCGGCCGATGCAATCCGCATCGATCGAAGTTATCCCTAAGAATATTTCTTGTGAGAATATTCTTCCGAACTTCTGACAAATTAGGAAACAGCTTATACCGTAATCCTAGTTGGAGTAGGATTAGGCGACGCTGCTGATCGGCCGATGCAATCCGCACGATCGAAGTTATCCCTAAGAATATTTCTTGTGAGAATATTCTTCCTGAACTTCTACAAATTAGGAAACAGCTTATACTGTAATCCTAGTTGAGTAGGATTAGGCGACGCTGCTGATCGGCCGATGCAATCCGCACGATCGAAGTTATCCCTAAGAATATTTCTTGTGAGAATATTCTTCCTGAACTTCTCGACAAATTAGGAAACAGCTTATACTGTAATCCTAGTTGAGTAGGATTAGCGACGCTGATCGGCCGATGCAATCCGCACGATCGAAGTTATCCCTAAGAATACTTGTGAGAATATTCTTCCGAACTTCACAAATTAGGAAACATTTATACCGTAATCCTAGTGGAGTAGGATTAGGCGACGCTGATCGGCCGATGCAATCCGCGACGATCGAAGTTATCCCTAAGAATATTTTTGTGAAAATATTCTTCCGAACTTCGACAAATTAGGAAACATTTATACCGTAATCCTAGTTGAGTAGGATTAGGCGACGCTGATCGGCCGATGCAATCCGCATCGATCGAAGTTATCCCTAAGAATACTTGTGAGAATATTCTTCCTGAACTTCTCGACAAATTAGGAAACAGTTTATACTCGTAATCCTAGTTGAGTAGGATTGGGCGACGCTGATCGGCCGATGCAATCCGCATCGATCGAAGTTATCCCTAAGAATACTTGTGAGAATATTCTTCCGAACTTCACAAATTAGGAAACAGCTTATACTGTAATCCTAGTTGAGTAGGATTGGCAACGCTGATCGGCGCCGATGCAATCCGCATCGATCGAAGTTATCCCTAAGAATATTTTTGTGAAAATATTCTTCCTGAACTTCTACAAATTAGGAAACAGCTTATACTGTAATCCTAGTTGGAGTAGGATTGGGCGACGCTGATCGGCGCCGATGCAATCCGCGACGATCGAAGTTATCCTAAGAATATTTCTGTGAGAATATTCTTCCGAACTTCTGACAAATTAGGAAACAGCTTATACTGTAATCCTAGTTGAGTAGGATTAGGCGACGCTGATTTGGCGCCGATGTCAGCGTAGCGGCTGCTGTCGGCAGCCGTGTCAGCATTGCGGCTCCCTTCCAGCGCATTGCACCGAGGCGTAGAAGTCTGCCAAGCGTAACCCGGCGTGACGGCTCTTGGCGGCGGCAGCCATGTGGCCGATCTGGTTGGCCGGGGCGTTGTGGTGCCTCGGTGTTCGTTGTCCATGACCCGACAGGACCAGCGAATGTTGCTGAATTCGCTGATTTTTTCGACTGCATATCTAACTTTTCGTCGTGTTTTTGCAGCTTCCGATGTCGTCGGGGAGATCACGCGTTTCGAGGAGTCGATCAACTCGCACGGCGCGTGAATGCACGCCTCCTTCTTTCGGTGGTGCGCCAGCGTCATCATATTCTCGTACATATATGCGTTGTATCCCCGCTTCGTTCTCCTTTGTGAGGCGATTGGGAAGAGCCGAGATTCTCCTTCGTGAGGGTTGAGGCTTCAGATTGTGCACGTTCGTTATGACCCCGCTTCGTTCTCCTTTGTGAGGCGATTGGGAAGAGCCGAGATTCTCCTTCGTGAGGATTGAGGCTTCAAAGATCACCCGTCTCGATGTTATTAACGGGAGCGATTTCATACCGTACTCTTGCTTCGTAGAACGGGATATATATTGTCGCTTTGTTTACACGACTATATTTATCGTTCTCCGGGTATTTAATACGGATGAAATCGTCATACCCGTTATAAGGTCGTGACTCGATCTCATGGGTTTCTGAGAAGAGTTCTACGCCTTATACTGTTTCCCTTTTTTTTTTTCGAGATATTCCTCCTAAATGATCTGTTAACCCTTTGTTCTCTTGTGGTAGGCGGATGCTCCGATGATTATTCGTCTACTTCGAAGGCTCCCAATGTCAAGTCTCGATTCTCAAGGTCATCCGGGAGAAGGCCTTTTTCCACCGAGGAAGCGAACCGCAGCGAGGCGAACATTCGCATGAAGAAACCCGCGAAGCCTGAGCCTACTATCATAATTTCGGATGACGAGTTTGAGGGATCGCTTCCATCATCCGCTTCCACCGCCTCCTTACGCCTTTGGCCGAAACCAGATTTCCGACCCTTCGAGCATAGGGCGGTGGAGGCCTCGTGTTAATCTTGACGACCACTTCCACGGATTCAACCTATTGCCGAGATTGCCCCGCCAAAAATCGCCATTCGACTCCGGTTACGTGATGGGTCTCCTTCACCGTTGGAGTAGGATTAGGCGAGCGTTGATGGGAATTCGGTCGAGTGTTATCTGTAGAATAAATCTTGGAATCTTTCCCAAATATGGCGGAGGAATTAGGAGCCAATCAGCGGTGATTTGGCCTTGTTTTGATATCCGGATAAGGTTCAATTAGGACTCCTAATTAGGCTGATTAGAGTCCCTAATTAAATTGATTTGGGCCCCAATTAAATTATTCCTACTTCTGCCAAATAGGAGTCCTTATTCAAAGAGGATTGGGTCCACATGGGGTTGTTATAAATACCCATAATCCCTCCTTTTCTTCTGACCTAGGCCGGCCCCCCTGCTCTCTCTCTCTTGTTTTCATCTCGCTTCTCGCCGTCTTATCTCCTTCGATCAACGAGGTATGTGTACGAGGGTTTTGTAAATTCTTTTTTTTTTTTCTTTTTCTTCTTCTTGTCGTCGCGAGCGGCGAAGACCCGCGAGGCGGCAATGGCCCTTGGTAGTGCGGCGGCCGGTACAACGTATGTAGCCTTGGCCATGCGCCCGTATTGCGTGGCTGGCTGGCGCCGGCCTTATTCGCGATCTTGGCGCCGATGTCCCTTGTGCTGGCTGTCGGCGCCGGTGTCACAGCTGTCCAGCTTCGCGCCCTTCTTGAAGCCCAAAGTCACCGGCGGCGCCAGTAAGCGGCCGCCGAGGCGCGCCCGCGCCGGCGGTGATCTGGTTGGCGGGGCACCGTTGGTGCCTCGATGCGATCCGCGCGAGCCACAGCGGAGACCAAGCAAACTACATTCGCGCGGAATCGCTGATGATTTTTGGTACGTATCTAACTTCGTGTTTTGCAGCGGTTAAATGGCGGGGAGATCCGCAGCGTTTAGTCGATCAACTTCGCGCGTGGCGTGAATGCACTCCTTCTTTCGTTAGTCGCCCGGCGTCATCATATTCGATACATATATCGTTGTATCCCCGCTTCGTTCTCCTTTGTGAGGCGATTGGGAAGAGCCGAGATTCTCCTTCGTGAGGGTTGAGGCTTCAGATTACGTTCGTTATGATTTGCAGCGTTCTCCTTTGTGAGGCGATTGGGAAGAGCCGAGATTCTCCTTCGTGAGGATTGAGGCTTCAAAGATCACCCGCTCTCGATGTTATGGGGCGATTTCATCCGTACTCTTGCCGTAGAATGGGATATATATTGTGGCTTTGTTTACACGACTATATTTATCGTTCTCAGGAGTATTTAATACGGATGAAATCGTCATACAGATTATAAGGTCGTGACTTCGATCTCATGGGTTTCGAGAAGAGTTCATGCTATCTTTGTTTCCCTTTTTTTTTGAATATTCCTCCTAAATGATCACTTAACCCTTTTTCTCTTGTGGTGGCGGATGCTCCGATGATTATTAGTCTGCCGAGGCTCCCAATGTCAAGTCTCGATTTCCAAGGTCATCAGGGAGGCCTTTTTCCACCCAGGAAGCCCGCAGCAGCGTGAAGTGAACATTAGAAGAAACCCTGAGCTGAGAGCCTACTATCATAATTTCGATGACGAAGTTTGAGGGATCGCTTCCATCATCCGCTCCACGCCTCCCACTCTGACTGCAGAAGCAGAGATTTCCGACCCTTGAGCATAGAGGGGGTGGAGGCCTCAGGTTAATCTTGGCGGACCACTTCCACGGATTCAACCTATTGCCGAGATTGCCCCGGCCAAAAATCGCCATTCTGACTCGGTTACGTGATGGGTCTCCTTACTTTGAGAATGGTTTGAAGCAGCGATCTCTATTATCGAGGTTAGATGGGCGACTTTTTGGTCTTCGCCCATTCATATTGAGTATATTGGAGGAAATTCAGTGTTGGTGGCCCCGGCTAGCTAATGGTTGTGAGCAAAGCTCACTAGGCAGCTAACTCTTGCATCTGGAGTGTGGAGGATTTAGCCTTTTGAATCATCGATGAGTGGTACGACTTCGTCGTGGCTTCGGATCAAGGCTTCTTCGTGACGCGTTTTTCGAGGAGGAAGATATCGAGCAAGAGATCATATTTTCGAACTCATATGGCGGTGGCGTCGCTTCGGCGGTAGATAAACTAACCACACTTGTGGGAATCGGGGAGTTCAAGGGGAGAAGGCGTTGAAGGATTTCCGCAGCGTGAGTGCACGAGTCGGATGTGTCGCGAGCGTGAAGCAAGCAAGTCGTCCGAGAACATCGCGAGGCTGCTATTATTGCCAAATTACGAAGAGAACTTGAGGAAGGGGAAGCGGGTTGAGGCGATCCGGGAAAAATTAGCGTATTTGTCGACCTTGCTTCCTTCACATTACCGGATTGCCAATGAAGTCGATGTCTTTGCGAGACTTCTTTGTTCACCAGTCGTTAGATTTTTATTTAGATGTATTATCATAGCTTGAATCAATTGTCTCGACAATTATAGCTCCTTTATATTTGCTTCAAATGAATAAGATCTGTTCCTTTCATTGCTTATTATGATTCTTTTATTTGATGAAATAATTAACCATAATACTTATAGGATTTTGGCAAACCCTCACCATCAACGGGTTTGATTAGCCTTTACCAACTACCGCTTGAGTTGGGCTAGCGTGGGATTATCCGATCCGCTTTCAAGACGGACGTTGTGCTAGAAGAATGAAACTCTTCTAGACTTGTTGCTATGATATCAATACATAGACTCGCGACTCTTTACGCAAGAGACCACCCAAGAACGCTGCGTGTTACATAGACTCATCCCTTCTTAGGCTTCGATGAAATACCCTAATCAACTCGTGTCTTCTTCAATCGGAGAAAGACTAAACCGCAACGCTGCGGTGAGGCGCTGGCTTTATCCCTTCTTAGGCTTTGGAATAAAATACCCTAATCAACTCGTGTCTTCTTCAATCGAAAAGACTAAACCAAGAACGCTGCAGCGTAGCGTTGGCTTTAGGGTTATCAACAACCCCAAATCAACGTTTGATGAGCCTTTAGCAACTACCGCTTGAGTCGGCTAGCATGTAGATTATCTAAACCGCTCTTACACAACGTTGTGCTAAAAGAATGAAACTCTCGGACTTAATGCTACGATGTTGAATAATGAGGCTTCGGCTTTTTCACGGAAGACTAACCCGCAACGCGCACACGTACTCATCCCTTCTTAGGCTTCGATGAAATACCCTAATCAACTCGTGTCTTCTTCAATCGGAGAAAGACTAAACCGCAACGCTGTGAGAGGCGCTGGCTTTATCCCTTCTTAGGCTTCGGATAAAATGCCCCGTAATCGAACTCGTGTCTTCTTCAATCTGGAAAGACTAAACCGCAACGCTGCGGTGAGGCGCTGGCTTTATCCCTTCTTAGGCTTCGATAAAATGCCCCAATCAACTCGTGTCTTCTTCAATCGGAGAAAGACTAAACCGCAACGCTGCGGTGAAGCGCTGGCTTTATCCCTTCTTAGGCTTCTCGATAAAATGCCCCAAGATGAACCTTGGTGTCCTCTTTGACCGAGAATGACCGAACCGGATTAAGATTGATTGAGGTGGGAAAGGAAGAATGTGTTCTATTTCCCTGATGAGGCTAACACAGATTCCTTGCCGTAGAATCAAAGACTCGTGTGACCTTCACGGACAACCCGGTTCGAAAATCTCTACAAGATACCTTCACCGGCGCTACCTAAGATGAAAGGTGGACCTAAGAGTGGGATCTCCACCGAGAACCGAAAGACTCAGTGACCTTCACGGACAACCTGGTCCAAAATCTCTACAAGATACCTTCACCGGCGCTACCTAAGATGAAGATGGAACTAAGAGTGGGATCTCCACCGAGAACCGAAGAGACTCAGCGACCTTCACGGACAACCCGGTCCGAAAATCCCTACAAGATACCTTCACCGGCGCTACCTAAGATGAAGATGGAACTAAGAGTGGATCTCCACCGAGAACCGAAGAGACTCGTGACCTTCACCGGACAACCCGGTCCGAAAATCCCTACAAGATACCTTCACGGCGCTACCTAAGATGAAGATGGAACTAAGAGGATCTCCACTCCGAGAATCGAAGAGACTCGTGCACCTTCACGGACAACCCGGTCCGAAAATCCCTACAAGATACCTTCACGGCGCTACCTAAGATGAAGATGGAACTAAGAGGATCTCCACCGAGAACCGAAGAGACTCAGCGACCTTCACGGACAACCCGGTCCGAAAATCCCTACAAGATACCTTCACGGGCGCTACCTAAGATGAAGATGGAAAGAACCCTTCCGCTTATCACGAAAGGATCTTACGCTTGGAGAGGAAGAATTTTATATTCTATCTCCCACAAAAGGGATTTTGATTGGGCCTCTTGTTCATAGAAGGAATCAAGAGGGATTTTGGTAATGTACCGTAAAATTTGTAGACCTACCGCCAAGGAATTTGATCTGGGGAAATTATGATGGAGGACAAATCTAGGGTTATCCTCAAGAAAAGTGGGTGAAATATCCCACGAGGAACTTCCCACGAACGGTTATCCCAAGATACTAAGGGTAGTATTTCTTCAGAACTTCCCATTTATCTAAGACATTGCCTGTCCGCCACTTTGGGTAATTAGGGCGAGCACACATATTGAGTAAACCGCTTCTATTACAAACGGACCCTCCCATTTAGGTTCGAATTTACCTTTCTTTTGAAGTGAGGATTATCTCGCCGAAAGCAATGAGGACCAAATCTCCTTCTTTGAAACTCCGCTGTCGCATTTCTTGTTGAAAGCTCTCGACATCCTAGCTTGGTAGAACTCAATGCATTGTTGAGCCTGCTTCTCATCTAACATCTCAAGCTCTTCGAGACGCTTTTGATGTTGTTCTTGGCCGCCATCTCTGCTGAAAGGGCGACAATGGCGACGGATCTGATCTCAACGGAGAATCGCCGCACTCGTGAAACCGTGGAGTACGGTCTTCCATTAAGGCATATAGCCGCGATACTGAGTGCTTCTCCGAAGTTTATCATCCCGCTTTGTTACTCTTCACAAGCTTCAATGAATTTTGATGATCGCCTTGTTGAATGCTTCGCTAATCCATTTGTCGCCGATTATAAGCCGCTGACGAGACATCTTGTATCTTGAATTTCGCAAAACCCGATGAAGGAATTGCGATGAATTGGGGACCATTATCATGCACGATCCGTTGGGACACCATGTCGATAAATGACATGGTGTTTGATAATGACGGTACTTCGCCTTGACTTCTTTTAGCTGATTGCTTCGCCCACTTGGAGAAGTAATCGGTGATCGCTAGAATAAACCGATCGCCTTTGGCGGCGGAGGAAAATGGGACCTACGACGCCCATTCCCCATGTCTCGAATGGCGAGGATGTGCGAAGGATGCAAGCTGCTTTCGGGAGGTGCATATAATTAGCGTGAATTTGACACGCGTGGCATTCGGCGTGCTTCGGCCGCGTCATTAATCATTGTTGGCGAAGTAGCCCATTCTCCCGATTCGATCAGAGCTTGGGACCAGCCGGTGTGCACCACATTCACCTTGTGTGCTTCCGGAACCCTCCTGCCTCTTTGTTTGAGAGCATCGAATAAAGACCATCGTACCCTGCATATAGCGTCGGGTTTGAGTGTCATAAAGAATCTTGAGTTCTTCACGGATTGACTCTCTCTCCGTCTTCGTGAGAATGCCATGTAAGACGAGTCGATGATAGGAAAGCCAATCTCGGCTCCAACTTGGTTTGGGTTGCATGTACTTCTTTGGTAACTACCCCTTATCTTCTTGTGTCTCATCGTATAATGGTACGAAGAGTTGGTGAGTCGACCGTGTGGTTTGCTCGGAAGGTTGTGCTAACGACCGACTACTTATTTGCCGGTGCATCCGCATAAAGCGTTTTGGAAGCGGGATATATTCGATGAAAACTCTTCAATGAGTCCGCTATTTCAACGGCTATCGATGATAGGGATTAGATCCGATTCCTAACTTCATAGTCACGCGGATGCAATGCGACTATCAATTGCGAATCGTAGGTATGCTTGAGATACTCTACCCCGGCTCCTTGGCGAAGCTAAGTCCGATAAGTGGCGTTGTATTGACTCGTTATTGGAACAAGGTTCGTGAGTGAATAAGCACGGGCATGACATGATTCCCGGAAATCAAGACAACTCAGACTCCGGAAATCTTAGAACATCCGGGCGCCACATTGGTGGCCCGAGAAGCTCCATCAAAATACAATCGCCATATTTGTTGGTGCGATGTAGTGTTGACTTCGTGGACTTCATCGGGAAGATCATCATATAGCTCAACCGCATCCGTTGTCGGTGGCGACCAAGAGATCACAAATCGCTTGTCCTTTGGTGACTTACGTTGTTTGAAATACAAGTCATATTGGGACAAGAGCAAGGCCCATTTGCATGCGCCCAACTCATCCGGGCGGTGGGTCATGAATATTCGGACCGATTCACGTTGGAAATAACATAAATCGTCTGTCCGGAGCTAAATAGTGCGCATTTTGAATCGCGAACACTAATGCAAGGCACCGCCACCATTGATATCGAGACTCAAAGACCACTAATGTTCGCCTGATAATACACCGCCGCCGGACCGCTATCATCGTCTTGCGCGAGTAAAGCGCTTAACGAGTGATCCGTTGCCTTGACGTAGATCAAAAACGGTTTTCCCGACCGCGGTGCAACAAGAACAGGAGGTTTAGCGAGATAAGACTTGATCTCTTCAAACGCTTTCTGACAGGTGTCGTCCCAAATAAACGACACACCCTTCTTGTTCAACTTGGAGAACGGTTGGCACTTCCCGATAGGTTCGATATGAACCGTCGGATGTACGCCAATCGCCCTTGTAACCCCCTGAGTTCTCTCAGATTTCTCGGAGGTTGCAACTCTTGAATTGCCTTCACTTTGTCAGGATCGACGTGGATTCCTTTGTCGGTGACGACGAAGCCGAGGAACTTGCCACCGACATCCCAAGGAAGGATTTGGTGGTTTATCTTTAGCCGATGAGTCCGCATGAGTTCAATACCGCTCTAAGATCTTCGATGTGATCTCCTTTGTCACGCTTTTCACGCACCAAATCGTCGACGTAGCATTCGACCTTTTCCCAAGATGATCCCGAAAATCTCCGCCATTGCTCTCGGTATGTTGCGCCAAAGATTTTTGAGGCCGAACGGCATGACCGTAGCAATATATGCGATGGAAGCGTTACGCATTGTGTGTTTGGCGTCATCGGGGTACATCTTGATTTGATTATACCCCGAAAAGCCATCCATAAAGGACATTCTTTCAAATCCACACGTGTTGTCAACTATGACATCAGTGATTGGAAGAGGAAAGTCATCTTTCGGGCAAGCCGCGTTGAGGTCTCTGTAGTCGACACAGATCCTAATCGACCCATTTTTCTTCATGACCGGGACTATATTCGCCACCCAATCCGGATGTTGAATTTCCTTGATGAATCCCGATTCTATGAGTTTCTTCACTTCACGACAATTGCCTCCAATATTTGTGGGCCAGCGTCTTCTTGTTGCTTGGCGGGTTTGACATCCGCCTTGATGTTGAGGCGATGTGTTGCCACATTAGGGTCGAGTCCCGCATGTCCTCGTGAACTCCGTGCTAATACATCGATATACTCCCGATTAGGGCAATCAACTCTTCCTTTCTTCCAAGGAGAGTATTGTGATGTTTATGAGTTTAGGATGCTCTTCATCCCCCATATTAACCTGGACTACCTCATCCTTAGTGGGGGGTTCTCTTTGTTCAAACCTATCCCCAAACTGCTCTTGGAGTTGATGGATCCATGGGTCTTCCCATGTTGGCATGTCTTCATCACTCTCAACAGTAGCAGGATCGACCGTAGCCATATTTGACATTAAAGCCTTGAAAGCTTCTAGAAGTTGTGGAATCCCGCCAGAAGAGTCGGGCGAATGTCAGTCTCCCTCCTAGTGGATTATTATCAATCAGCCACGAGCATTCATCTTCTGAGGAGGATTCGTATCCCAATCCCCTTCTAAATGCATAGTAATTATCCGGCTTCCCTTTTGGGACATATGCCGCTTTAGGAGGGGTTCGAGGGCCTCGTCCGAAACATAGACCTTCCCCTCGTGTCAAGTCATACCCCCATCTCTTCATGATACCCAGTGTTTCTGGACTATATCTGAATGTGTGGAGGATAGGCCCATTGTCGTCTTCGTCGTTTTCGAAGAAGTGATTCGGCGCTGGAACTGCATCTCCTTTTCCGTAAACCAAGTCTTTTTCACTACTTGATCTTAGGTGGGATGGCGAGTCTTTGTCCCAAAGGAGTCTCGAACCGCTTTTGTGTAAAGTAAGATGACCGAAGTTGGCAGTGCAACTCGATCATTGTATAAACTCGCATCACATCATTCAAAAATGAGGATACTCTAAATCGCCATTTATTGATTCATCGGCAATTTGCCAATTACAATGTTCATCCGACGATTCTTCATCGCCAAGATTGATTACAAGGGGTACAATGTCATTTAAAACAAAACCTCCACTATAACCAAGCGGTTTCGGTCTCGGCTTCTTCGCGTACCTTGGGCCGATGATTCAGCCGACTCATTACCGTAGAGGAGAGAATCGCTGAAATAATTCTCCATCCCCTTAAACGGTTGTTTGTCCGCGACCACCGTCTTGACCTCATTATTCGTGTCTACATATTTGAGACACTGATGAAGAGTAGACGGGACTATAACGTTATTGTGGATCCAAGGTCGACCTAACAATAAGTTATAGGAAGTCTCTGCGTCAATCACATAGCGGTGACTTCGACTTTAAGTCCCCATTTGGCACTTTCGGATCTTACCAGCGGCGAGACCGGTGTTAAATCCATAAATCATTGTGCTGTGATGCCGGTTCTTGGCGGGAATTCAAGATGATACATGAGGCGCAGGGCATGATGCTCACAATGAACCCGGATCGACTTGGATCCGTTAACTTCACTAGAGCCAATATACCCGGTGAAGTATAGCGGCCTATCGTGCTTGGAATTCCTCGTCTGCATATCCTCCTTTGTAAAAGTGATGCAGGGGAAGTGTTTAGTCGCAAGATTGCATTGTTGGGCCAACTCTTCTGGACTCGGCCTAATTTGGGTAAGGAAGACTTCTGAATCGGCGAGGGCTTCTTGAAGAGCTTCTCTCGTCTCTTTTGATAACCGTAGCAACTCATAGAGAGTGATCCTTGCGGGGATATTTGCCAATTGTGCCATCACGCCGGCGATATGGGAGTTCGGTTCCTGCTTATCTCTTCCAATCGGCTAAATCGAGGCTGGGGAGTTGAACTTCCCGTGGTCGCTTATCTTTCGCCTTTTCGGCGAGTGAGGGTGTTGTTGGTACCCCGGCTCGAGGCGTCTTGGCATTTGGGTCGAGATTTCGGTACTTGTATTTGTACTCGTGTCACTGGTGGCGTGGGCGGAGTTCCCCGCCGGACGGTGGAATGTTACCACATGTTCATCGTTTCCCTCGAGTGCGGAGTAGCATGGCATGCCTTTCCTTCGCTCGGCTTATTCTTCAAGAAGAGGCTACCCATTGCTCATCTTCGGTAGAGTGCAGGTGGACCCACAAGACTTCGCCATTCGGGTCAGATACGATACAAGTCCTTTACGTTGCTTGTGTGGGTCGTCATTTACCGTCTTCACTGCAACTTTGACCACTGGTTCAGGTTCAAACCATGTCAATGGCACCGACCCGAAACTTATGGATACCGCATTCGCTCCGACCTTCTTTTCTTTGGACGGCTTCATAGTAATGACCCCTACATCAATTAAAGCCTGGATTTTGTCCTTAAAGGTGAAGCGATTTAGTGGGTGATGAACGCCCTGGTACGCACAGTATCTTGGGTCATTCGTGTTCATCGCCTCCTCTTGATTCTGAATCGGAGGGAGCTTGATCTTGTTATTTTCCACAAGATATTTGAAGAGACCGGGAATCTCGTCGTCCCTAAAGGAATAGGACTTCGGGAATCTCGGCTCTAAGGCCTTCTGTTTTTGTGGCCCAGGTTGCCACGTTGATTGTGCCTGTTGCGGCGCCCGTTGCTGCTGCTGCTGCTGCTGCTGGGGTTGGAGTTGGAACGTTTGGTTCGCAACCGCCGTCTTGGCTTGCTCTTTCCCTTTGCCGCGCGGGACAAAGTTACGCTTCGGAGCTTCCGTTGTCGGCTGACCTCTCTCTGCCTTTTTCCTTTTGAGGAACCTCTCGGCTTGCTCTCCACGAACCTTCAGGTCCTTCCACGTTATCGATGGTGCTGTACCCATTGCTTCAAGCACATCTATCGATAAATTGCTGTGGCAGGTTTGGAGGATGAACTCCTCCGTTATTGGATCCCGACAGTTCATTGCCTTGTTCCGGAATCGTTTGACAAAGATATCCACGGTTTCTCCGTCTTTCTGCTTCTCGTCGAGCAATGTCCCGATCGATACCTCGGTATCGTCATCAAAGAAATTGGTAAGGAAGCTAGACTCCATGTCGTCGGTTGTGAATGCTCCCCGCTTGAGACGGCGGTACCATTCGAAGGCCCGAAGGGTGCAGCGAATGACCGAACCATCGTGGGTTCGCCGTAAATAACTCCGAGGTGTGACTTGAAATAAATCAAGTCTTTGCATCGGGAACCCTTCCGTCAAATGGTGTGAAGTTTATTAAGTTAAACTTCGGCCAGTGCGGATTGATTCCCATTCCTGTATGGGCAAGGAATACTGTCTTCTTTACTTCTTGAGCGGAAATCAATGAATTGATTTTGCTCTCCAAGTCTTTGATCTTCGCCTCATGAGCAACAGCGGCGTCGCGTGGTTCGGGGGTTATCATCTTCGGTGCTTCCTCGATCCGAATCGCTATCATCTTCATCGACGCTGACGCTACCGACTCGATTCACCTTGATGTTTTGTCGTGGCTTGGATCTGTTGGTCGCATTTCTCTCATCGCCCGCATGGCCAACTCCATTTCTAACTTGAAGTTTTCCGTTGTTTATTCAGCGCCGTCTAGCATTTTGGCCACTTGATGCATGCGATCATAAGTGTTTCTTGGGCTCCTTCGCTAGATACAATATGATCGATGCGATTGAGCCAATATCTCGACGATCATCCTCCGCGGTAACCCTTCGAAGCTTATCGTATCACGGACCGTCGGATAGTCGGGACCATAAGCGAGTTAGCGTTGCGATCTTGGCAGGAATAGGTGGCGATGATTCTTTCTTTGGTCATATTATTAGTGACCTCGGCAACTCACCCTCTCGAGATCATCCTTTTCTTGGAATCGCCTTGTCCTAGGTCTCGGCATCTCGTGGTGAGTCTCTCGAAGACCGACACCCTTTCGGAGCTTCTTGATGGCAATTGCACCGAGAGCATCGCCTTAATGAGCTTGGAGCACAAGCATATTGCGTCAATTTGGGGAATCCCTTCGAGATTTTCTCGTACCTCTTGCCGCGGTAGTACGGCTCATCGGCGTGTGTGCGGGAGCAACTGCCGTATGTTGGCGTGATCTTTCGTATAACGCCCTCATCGCCGATGAAAACGCCTCTTCCGAGGACGGGTCAATCCATCGAAACTTCCGAAAGTGACTCGCCTAGACTTTCGATGTGGTAGTCTCGGCGGACTCTCGGACCGATTTTCAATCCGATAGGAGAGGCTACAGAATCTTCTTGTCCTTGTTGGAGCGGTGCGACCTCACATGAGGAGTGACCCGTGATTCTCTTCGAGGACCGAGATGATCCTTGATAGTCGGTTTGGTGGTGGTAACGGAGTTGGCTTCACGCGGTTGAATCTCGGCCTTTGACTTTGAGGTGTCGTCAATCTTGGACCTTGGCGTTGGATCACCGCGCTGTCCTTCGGTTTAGGTGCCGGAGACAGAGTGTGGGCAACCGAGGTTGGGGCACCATTAGACTTGGGCCTCAAACTGGCGATGCGTTGGTGGCTTCTTTGCTACTTCCTTCTTTAACTCACGAGCTGTTGCACCGGCTTCGTGCTTGCATAAGGAGTCTTGGCGGATCGCGCTCACGAAGTGTGGAAGCGGTTCCGTTTGACACGGACCCACTCGTTGGTTGACGGCTTGGTAACCGTCGATCACTTGGTAAAGCCTCTGCGTGAGTTTGGATCTTAGATCCGCTTTGTAGCGGACCCCATCCATGGATTGCATGGCCTTGGCAAGCTTGCGCGCCATGCTTTGTCGTCGCCTTTGGCTCGCCTGGAGAGTGCCGGCGCATCGTTGGCGTTCATCTCGGCACCATCCGGACTTTGGGGCGAAGATTTCCTACTGCTGGCGGCGAGGTTGGACTCGCCGCCCCGGGCTCTTCATCGGAGGCCCATCGGGTTCTCCTTGCAGCGGAGACCTTCTTGGAGCGGCGGGGGGAACTGGATTTGGAGGAGGGTGAAGATAGGTACTCCTCGAACTTCTCCGGTCGAACTCGAACTCGACCTCTTCTTCCAGGGATAGGGATCAGCGTTGCGGCGCAGGCGACCTCCGATCACGAGGCGGTGGCTCCTCTAATGGTCGCCCGACTTGTTGGCGGTAAAAGTCGGGATGATTGTCATTGATTTGAATTTGCTTACCTTCTTTGGCCTACAACGAAATTCAAAAGAAATGCCTTTATTTTAAGGCGCATAATGAAAATCAAAAAGATTACAACTTTTATCCTTAGTGAACAAACACGAGGATCTCGTTATATCGGATCCTCGCTATGCGGGTTCTTTGCCCGTGTCGGGACTTATTGTGTCCGTGGACCACAGCGCAATTCAATCTGGTGTAAGCAGGGATGCGGAACTTCTGAGCGTAGAGGCTCGTTTCACGAAGGAAACGGCTCGGGGATCACACTCACGAGGGAGAGGATCGCCAGGGGATCACACTCACGGCGAGAGGATCACGAGCGTGAGATCTACAAGGAGAAATCACAGCTATCCCCGAGGTTAAGACGGCTTAACCTAGAGGGTATCTCAGAGTTCGACCCGAGTTTGTTTACCTTCCGCCTATAGATCGGCGTTGATGGACTTGAGCTGCATGGGCATGCGTTAAGTAGATCTGTGAGGCTCTTGAAGTCCGCCAAAATCCAAGCCCAATCCCCAAAAATCCCACCTTATCGCAAAATCAGCCCTTGATGAGGAGAACCCCTATTTATAGCATGGGGGGTCAATGGCTGGCAACCCACTTGGCGAGCCACCTCGGCCAAGTTGGTAGAGGTGGCTCGACCATGGTGGCCCGAGCACTTCGACCACTTGGCAGGAGTACCTCGGCAAGTTGGTAGAAGTATGCTTTCAGCTTCTTTTTCGCCGTTTAAGTCGTTTCACGACTCTTGGCTTTCTCCGGACTTAGATTCCGTCGTATTTGATTAGGGACTAATTCTTGGTTAGTTCGGTTCAGCGGTCTCAATCCGATCGTCCATTCAAGTCCGGTTTAAGCCGTGCTTGTGGCCGTGGGTTAGCCGTCGAGTTCGCGTCTTAACGATCCGACGCCGTGATCATTCGATGGGTTGTCATTCGCCGACTCCCGTCCGCGAGTTGGTTTCGGGGATCTTGTAAGTATTTTTCAACGCCTACAATGGAAGGTTCCAATTAAATCTCAAAATACAATCTATTTTCCCAAAGGGCCAAAAAAAAAAAGAAAGAAAAAAAAGCTAAGGTCCCATTGCTACCTAACTAACATGCTATCTCTCATCAAAATAGCGACCCAAAATTCACACATTTAATTTCCTTAAAAAGCTGAAATCCCACATCCAAATGTCGCAAATGTCTCACTCAACCCCAGCAACAGTACCTCAATTTGCACCATCCCCATGTGATTCATTTTCCCCCCTCTTTCTCACGCGCGCACCAAACTGCCCACACCACTCGTAACTCATAACCTGCCAAGAGGACTAATCTTGGATTAAAAATAAAAAAAATAATAATAATATAGAGAATCATATATGAAAGAATGAGATCGCGACAAGTGTCCTAGTACAGATTTTAAAATTGTACTTGATACAGTATTGATGATTGCGTCGACACACTATTCTGAAAGTTTGTTTAGTTCATTGTAAGATGATAAGTACAACAAATGTTGTAGCAGCAAATATAGCTCACTTTTTGCAGAAATTCTACCTCCAATATGTTTTTTGAATATCTAAAATTTACGTAGAAAATACATTTTCATGACAAATTTGTTGTGATCTAAAAGAAATTGATGTGAATTGGAAACTTTGTGATGAGGAGACATTGTCTTTTAATTTTTCAAAATTTCCTTTTGAAAATGTCTAATGTTTGTGGCTACAAAATTAGCTATAGCACATGCTGCAGTTTTTTTTTCTAATAACACTGTTATTAATCAAAACACTAAAAAACTCCTAGACACTGATGTTAGCTGAACTGATATTATATTCTGATTATATTGATTTAAAGTTGATAGTGAGATACACGTCGCGATCTCCTTTCTTCTTATACCCTTACATCACATTAATTTCTCCTTCTTCAAAGTTCCTTTTTAAAGTGTAAAGTGAGAGCGCAACAGGAGAATGATGCAACTCGCTACCATCCAAGAGCTCAACACATGCCCTTTCTCCAAATTGGGAGCTAAAAACTCCCAAGAGTACATTCGAAAAACTCCTTTGAGCTCATTGTGGGTGCTTGCTTGCCCCAATTAACATAAGAGAGGCTTTGCCCATAACGAGCTTTGCTTACTAGAGGGGGCAGTATCTTATCCCAAGGATCATGGGGGCAATATACTTGCTCCTCCTATATCCTAAAAAACATTTGTTATTACTACCAATATCACTTATATCCCCTATTATATTAGGCGATCATCGCTAATACTATGGTTGCTTTGTTATTTTATTTCTAAGAGATGAGGGGAGCACGTGGGTTGCAACTCTTACTCATGACATGGTCATGCATACGTATAACATGGGCCGTTCAAAAAAGTATATTATTTAGGAGCCTAATTTATGTTTTTCATATAACTTATGTTGTGTTATTAGCTTGAAAGGGTGAGCTATATAATTTTTCAGGAATATTGTTTTATATGAGATATTTGGTTAATTGTGTATACTCCCATAACATCAGTTTGTTCCTCCTCAACTTTTAGCCGTTGCTGATGAGGGGGATGTCCTAATCTTTCAATGCATTGCAGAGAGATATTCTATTCTCTTATAAAATATAAAAATATATATTTCATATCATATGTGTACAGCTAATTGAGATGTATTTTTATTTAGATATCAAAGAGTCTAAATGTTAATAATAATGATAACAATAGTAGAGATGATAAGTAGCTTACCCTCCTATTATATGATGGAGGGCGTATATACTATAAACCCTGAAATATTTGATTATTCTAATTCTTAAGGAAAAGTATGCCGAAGAGAAGTAAGTAACAAGTTTGTACACATCCACTTGGAGTTGAGTCCACATGAAACCGAGAAATTCAGTGATATAAGAAGCTGTGCATTAATGTACCTTCTTAATTATGCGCTCTCAAAAACATGAAACTTTTTCTTTTGGCTTCTCCTACTTGTCTGTGAGCACTAACTTAAGCATCTGAAGTAGCATGAGAATCTTTTCATCAAAACATTAAATCTCGAATATGTCCTTAACTTTGGATTTTATTTCCAATTTTCCTTTTAACTTCTTCAATGCTAATTTCTCATCCAAGAGTCCCTTATTTATAAAATAAAATGAGATGCTCTGATATATCTAAAATATGCAATTGCATTCGAGCACATCTATAAAATGTGCCTATGAAATAAATAAATAAAAATTGTTTTCGTGCATGAGTTTTTGGCATAAGAACAAAGAGCTTCGTGCATGAGTTTTTGGCATAAGAACAAAGAGCTTGTGATCAGTGGCGGATCCAGGATTTCTTGAAAGTGGTGTCACTACCTATTTAACAATTAAAAAAACTTTTCAATTTTCCTTGATGAGTTTTTATCTTTCGAGAAAAGTACATAATCACATCATTAATAACACTATCAAATACATCTTTCTTAGTATAACATGTCACTAATCACGGATTCTCAAGTTCCGATCTTGAATTTTGGTGTGAGTTTTTGTCAAGTTTCTTAGTTATCCCCTTCAACTTTCAAATTGTCACAAAATCCTACTTAAATTTTGGGGTTCTCAGAAAACTCCCCCTTCAACTTTCAACATCATTTAAAGAAAATCCTTGCTCGTGTTAATCACAATTCTCGCATGTGTGATTAAATTACGCAGGGAAAGTTTTTATAGTGAAAATTGTGCTTCATGTCTATGGGGGTTTTTTTTGAAAAATTAAAAGTTGAAGGGGGTTTTCTGAGAAACAAAAACCTAAGAAGATTTTGTAACATTTTAGATGTTAAGGGAGTTATCTAAGAAACTCCTAAACTAAGAGGGTTTTTGTGAAATTTACCATTTTAATTGAATGGGATCGCATGGCAATTTAAAATTTTAGGTTGGGTTCATGTAGGGTCATCAAAATTAAATGTGCCTATGAAATAAATAAATAAAAATTGTTTTCGTGCATGAGTTTTGGCATAAGAACAAAGAGCTTCGTGCATGAGTTTTGGCATAAGAACAAAGAGCTTCGTGCATGAGTTTTGGCATAAGAACAAAGAGCTTCGTGCATGAGTTTTTGGCATAAGAACAAAGAGCTTGTGATCAGTTCTTGATATGTCAAAATACCAAATCGTAAACTTTAGGAAGTGTTCTTGTAAGTACAAGGGTCATTTTTTAGCCTAAAAAGAACTGCAATAATACAATTCTTCTCAAATGGCGCCAGGATCAATATTTACCTCATTTTGAGGGGTTGCTAAACATGGTCTTCGAAATGAATATACTGTAGATCCTACACGGCTATAGCATAAATAGGGTTAACTTAGGTGGTATCATAACACAACTCTGATCCCCCTTTGTTGGGGAGAGTAGTGATCAAACGATGCAAAATGGAAATAACAATCTACTCTCCTCCCATAAATGCATAGTTGAGAATATGAAGAACCAAAATAGATCACGCCTATGAAATCAAGAAGCAAAAACAATCACAAGAACATATGCACTTCTTCCACATTAAAAAGTGCTTGTGTTCTTGTGATTGTTTTTGCTTCTTGATTTCACAGTGTGATCTATTTTGGTTCTTTATAGTCTTAACTATGCATTTATGGGTGGAGAGGAGATTGTTATTTCCATTGGGCATCGTCTGACCGCTACTCTCACCAACCTAAGTATCCTATGATCCTAATAAGGAGGTGTTGCCTAACTCCTTTAAAGGAAGTATCATAATTCACAACAGTTGGTTGAAAGATGAGGTCAACTTTGAAGTTAAATCAACGCTAAATGCACTTATATACCCTATTGTTTCACCTACTTTTCACTCATATAACTCAACTTGCATTTAGTAGCAAAAAAATACCCTAAAATTTTTACAACTAGCACGTAAATACCCTAAAGTTTTTAAAACTCGCACATAAATACCCTCAGTTATGCAAACTTGAGAGTATTTAAGTGCAAGCTTTAAAAACTTTAGGGTATTTAAGTATCAGATTTAAAAAATTTAGGGTATATAAGTGCAAAGTTTTAATAACCCTAGGGCATATAACTGCTACCAAAATTAAGTGAGGGTATATAAATGCAAGTTTAAAAAATTTTAGGGTATTTTTTGCTACCAAATGCAAGTGGGGGTATATAAGTAAAAAATAGATGAAACAATAGGATATATAAGTGCTATTTAGCCTTAAATCAACTTCCTCCACAAACTTCATGCAATTAATTAGTTTTGACAACAGCTCTTAAATAGCACATAAAATTCATAATCATTAATCAGTCAGGTCCTGACAACTACGTGCAAAATACTATTGGCTGGTACATCAGATGTAGTGATCGACGAGATTAATTATGATGATAAGACCCCCTTATGACACTAGCTCACCAATCAATCTGAGGAGGATAAATGTCTCGTCATTAATCAAAATCCATCCTTTTCAATCATTTTCTCAAGAGTAGGAACTAGAATAGGTCACACGTTTGAGATTTTATCACCAGAATCATCTTGTCAAGAAGATTACACAAGATCTTTGTTAGGGTGGAGCTAAGCTAAAGGTTTTGAGGAATATACATCCAAATGTTAAAGCTTAGAAAAGACACATGAAGGATATATCCTTGTCTTTTCTAAGGGCTAAACTACCAAATTGACATTTAAAAAAGTCTCGTTTTACCGCATTGGTATTTAAAATATCTCCGATGACGTTTTGGTATTTAAAGTAGACTTCCGGTAACAATTGAGTCCAAATTTTCGTCGGCGTTAACTTTTCCGGCGGGAAAATTTCTTTACACCCCCTAACGTCTTAAAATCATTATATTTTATACCATTCTTCTTCTTCTTTCCTCCTAACAAGATCTTTGTTAGGGTGGAGCTAAGCTAAAGGTTTTGAGGAATATACATCCAAATGTTAAAGCTTAGAAAAAGACACATGAAGGATATATCCTTGTCTTTTCTAAGCTATGCATTTCAGGAAGAGTAGGCAAACATATTGCACAATTGTTTAGGAATTAGCAAATTCTCCATAAGAAATATCCCCCACAAAAATCAACTGTTAAGATGAAGGGGGAGGAAATTTTGTCCATTTTACTGTCTGAAAGTGACTTTTGTTGCAAAGGAAAAAAAGAATAGAAAATTCCAAATGCAATTTAATTATTGTAGAGGAACAGAGGATTATGGATATGGGGGATAACCTTTCAGAATCCTGCAAACACAGTATTGAAGACTCTAGTGATAATGCATTGCAATCATTAGTTCATTTCATGAATTGAATCCAGTGATAGTGGGTTGCAATCATTAAAAGTTCATTTCATGCTTTGCGTGAATCATTTTATTGGCCACAGACGAATAGAGGGCAAGGTCACAAAGCTGGACCCTGTCCTTGGCAAGGGAAACAGTGAAGCTTGAAAGGACTCTAGTGGTTTTTTTATGACCAACAAAGTCTAATTACTCAGCATCAGCACTTGCTGACAAAATGTAATCTTACATCAAAAATTTCTAACAAGGCGTAATTGCACTTAAGTACCCTATAGTTTCCCCAACATTGCACTTATATACCCCCCTTTAGATAGCACTTATATACCCTAAAGTTCTTAAATTTTGCACTTAATACCCTCACTTGCCTTGGCAGCACTTACATACCCTCTCTTGTTTTGGCGGTATTTATATACCCTAAAGTTATAAAAACTTGCACTTAAACACCCTCAGATATACAAACTTGAGGGTATTTAAGTGCAAGTTTTAAAACTTTAGGGCATACAAACGCTGCCAAAACAAGCGAGGATATGTAAGTGCGAATTTTAAAAACTTTAGGGTATACAAGTGCTGCCAAAAACTAGTGAAGATACATAAGTGCAACATAGTTGAAACTATAGGGTATGTAAGTGCAATTAAGCTTTCTAACAAGCTGGCGGGCGATATGTGAAAATCTTTTAGCTTTAGGTCCTGAAAAAGGCTATAGAAACAGCTAAGATTTCAAGCATCAGCAGCATTGGATTCTCCCAGTAAAATTTGCGGCTTGCTTCTGAATGTCAAAAGTACTCTCTATAGTCTCAGCGAGCAGCAGTCCAAAAGTTTGGTGGTGATGACACTTCAAAGATTTAAACATATTTTTTTCCCCCAATGGGTTCAGCTCTGAATCAACTGACAACAGTGTATTGCCAATTACATAACTATTACCACTCATTGGTCCTCCTGTAATTGTTGAATGTTCATTGAGAAGAAGGAAAAAAAAAAAAAAAAACAATCATGCTATGACATGTGAGATGTGTAAGAGATTGCTTCTCTCTTTTTCTCTTTTGTGCTCAGAATGATAGGGTACTGAATCATAGCAGTCTGCAGTGATTGTTGGCCCTCTTAACTGGAAATAAATTCAACATAAAAAAGTAGGGTATACAATCATGCATATTGAATAAAGATGATAAAAGTTTCAGTGGTTTTAGACTTAAATTGTTAAATGAGAGTTATGTTAACTGAAAAGCACTGTTCCTAATATTTATAAACCAGTAAATATTGACACTTATACAATAATTAGCACTTATTCATAGCACTTATGCAATAGTTGGTTCAATATTTTTCCTTTTAGAAACTCTGCAAAGTAATTAATGATCAACTATCATAACATAAAAGTATATGACCAATGGACAGCTATGTTTGAAAACCAGCTCAACAACTTTAGCTCTTAGGTACCTTATCATGAAAAAGTTAGGCATATGAAAGCAAAACTCCATTTATTATGCTAGCAAACAAGAAAAGTAAATTGAAAAGTTCTTCAGGAAGACAAATGGATAGTGAACTAACAAAAGTAACTTGAATTTTTTAGTTTTTTCCCTCCTTTTAAAAACATCCTTACTTAAGAATTTTTAGAATCCTGAAAACTCCTACAAACATACCCTTACATATCCAAACATTTATACCTTTCAGTTTGTCAGCAAGCCCACTTTGATAATGGATATTTAAGTCTTCTCATTATTTCCTTCTCTATTTCTAACAATCAGATGAAGATTCTTCAGTCTTTTAATGAACAGATCTATGATATGAGGGGTTTAATTGTCTAAGGTCCAAAATACCAAATATTCATGGATCGCATGAAGAAAAGAACCAGTTAAGCTTTTAAATTGGAAACACAGGAGTTTGGACATCCAGTTACATCATAAACAATCACTATTGAAAACTGTAACCAAAGATATCTGAAATTGCACGGAAGTAACCTATACAAGCATCAGCTCCTTAAGTTAATAGGAGTGCCTTTAATTTCAGACTTTATTAAGAGAATAATTGCGATAAATTAGTAAAAAGGGCAGCTAAATTATGTTATGGGTAACCATTTTTAAGGCATAATGGGAAAAAAAAATATTAGTCCATTGTGACTACCTGAAGAGTCGAGTTTCAATCATGTAAAAGCCTACGAAAAAGATTAAAGTTCAATGGAGGATATCAATCATGAAGAGTGTTGCAGCATAGTCTTAGTATTAGCGTCAGCTGATTGGTGGAAGAAAAACAAAAGCAAGGAAGAAGGGGAAAAAGAGCAATAAATCACACCTGAATTAGTACCTCATGCTAATTAAGGTATCACTCCTTCAAAATTAGGATTTCACTCCCAAAACTGAATCACAAAATCTATAGTAATCATAATTTTTTCATAACATCTTTATATCTCTATCGAATTAAAACTAGTCTTCATGCACTTATAAAAACTTAATGACCAAGAAATTAATTCCAAATAAGGAAACTTTCTAACAAAAGCTTTCCTGATTAGATCCTAAAACTTCTAACTCAATTAAAACTAACAATTTGTCTTTTATAGATAAGAATACACAAAAAAAGCTGCTAAAACCAAAATTCTAACAATTTGTCTTTTATAGATAAGAATACACAAAAAAAGCTGCTAAAACCAAAATTCTAATATATATATATATATATATATATATATATATATATATATATATATATATATATATATATATATATATATATATATATATATAAACATATATATATATATATATATATATATATATATATATAAACATATATATATATATATATATATAAACATATATATATATATAAATTTTCCTCCCTCCATCTTCTCTTGAGATGTGTAGCATGTACAAATAAAAAAATAAATTCATATCTTGCATGGATCCCAAGGGAAAATGGAGGGAGGAAAAGTTGGATGGATAACTTTACTTATCCACTTAAGTGGATCAAAGTTCTTCTATATATATATATATATATATATATATATATATATATATATATATAATTTTGTCATTTTCAAAGAGAAATTCATCTGACACCACATCTATAATGTATCCATCTTTTCTCTTCTTTAAAGTATGTTCAGATCTTCAGATCTCAATGGCTAACCTTAACCGTCTTCTACCTAAATTCCTAGGGACTCTGTGTCCTTGTATTCCTGCAACCTAATAGTGCATCTTACGTCCTGTTCAATCCCATTGAGAGTAATAGTTGAAGGTACACCCAACGTGTGTGCTATCAAACTCCCAGAAATAGTGTATGAGATAGAGAGTTCCATCAAAGATGAGCGTGTCTCAATCAGTTGTATATTACTATCTATCTATATACTACCTCTGACTGAAAAGCAAAACCTCAAAATTACCATTCATTCTTACAGTAAACACTATTCTTGCTACAATATGATTCATAATATTAAAATTGTTGTTCATACTACGATAAAATTTTCATTTATTAGCCACACTAATAGTGCATCTTACGTCCAATTCAATCCCATTGAGAGTAATAGTTGAAGGTACACCCAACATGTGTGCTATCAAACTCCCAGAAATAGTGTATGAGATAGAGAGTTTCATCAAAGATGAGCACGTCTCAATCAGTTGTATATTACTATCTATCTATATACTACTTCTAGCTGAAAAGCAAAAACAGCAAACACTATTCTAATTACAGTATGATTAATAATATTAAAATTACTGTTCATACTACGGTAAAATTTTCGTTTATTAGCCACACTATTCGCGTTTTAATAATTTCCCCGTGAATGCTGTTCATGTATAGTATAAATTTTGGAGTTTAAACATACTCTGTATGCTACAGTAATTTTTTGCCATTTTCTCCATTGTTTAAGCTGAAGTAATATTGTTTTTACCTTGAAAATAGTGTTTATAATACCCGCAGCAACACGAGGGCATAATATTAGTAGTATTAAAGCAAGCAATTGTATCCTTTTCTTTTTCTTCAAGCCTCATTCATTGATTTAACAATCATGGTGTCTTTCTACTATCTCATTTGCTGTCGACAACTTTAAAATGCTTAACTGTAAAAGTTGTCATGAGATTGAATTAATAGTTGCCTCCATACCTGTTCAGCTACAGGATTTGTTATAGGGACATAACTGTAAATCTGACCAAGTGGCCAAAGTAAAACTCCCGGGCTAAGAATGACTTGGTTCATTTATTTAATCTACTAAGTCAAGGTTAAGGGTCTGTTTGAATGTCTACCAAAATCATAGAAATATGTGATATTTCATCACTTGGGAAAAGTTAACATGATATACTTGAGGGAGTTTAGATGGACTACTAGATTACAGTATCCAAAATGTGGAAAGAATATATCCAAAATTTACAATTTGGATTTTCAAAATGAAATTCCGCACCACTAAATGTGATGTGATGTAAGACACATGGACTTTCGCAAGCAAAACATTCAATGATTTTGATATGTTTTTTTTATCATGTATTAAGGGATAAAAAATATTCAGACTTTTTATGAAAATTCTGAAATGTAAGTTTTGACAACACACTATGTACATTAAAACACATTGAAATCATCCGAGATTGGATTTGAAGTAGATCATATCCAAGTATCCAACGAATACAGACTTGCAATTTAGAAATCTAAAATTTAAATTTGGATCCACAGCATAGCATCTTCGTCATACTACCAATATATAACTGATAACAGAGGATGTACTTCTAGACAATAGTCTGATGATTGTTATTGATAGTTGAGTGCTAAAATTATCTTATGAGGTCCTGATCAGGCTAAATAAATGATATTTCACTATCATTTTCCCTTAAATATGTGAATTACAATTTGCATGGCCTATCCTAGTAAAAAGAATGATCATGTTTGAATAAATCACATAACCACAGAAATTGCTTCAACTATGGTCAGAAGGAAAATGTAGGAATGCCACCTCAAAATAGTCGGATTTTGAATAATAAACAATAAATACTGCTTACTAATTTCAGCTAGACAAAAACTCGCTCTAGATCCAGTAGTTGTAGCACACTTGATACCAGAAGATTAAGATAAACTTGCTAGAAAGAATAAGATTTTTCATATGCTGCATTCAAGTTTTCACTTTTGTAAGGTAATAAATGATTATTTATTTCAACTATATATCCTATGCTCAAAATTTTATAAATGTAAGATTTATATGAAGGGAAAAATCCTTCTAGCCCCCAAAATCAAAAAGCAAAGTACCCCCACCCCAAGACTTGGTTAACAAGCCAAAATCCCCCAAAATCAGCTCTTTTGTGCTTCTAACCCTAGATATAGTGCCATCTAAGCAATACATTTTTATTCCCCACTATACCCCTAATTAATGCCCATGTGGGCTGCTCTCTCTCTCTCTCTCTCATCTTCCTCCACTCTTCTCTTTCCTCTCTCCCCACTCCATACCCATTACCAACAAGCTCTCATCCTCTCCTCTCTCCCACTCCATGGCCAATACCAATTTACCACCAAGATCTCACCTCTCCTCTTTTTCTCCTCCCTCCCTCGACTTCATTCTGTATCCTCCATCTCTCCACTGTCCACCTCCTGTCCACTTCCTCCACCCTCATCTCATTTCTTTCTTCTCCTTTCTCCTTATCCATTCCTTCCTCCCTCCATCCTTCCATTCCTCCCTCCCTCCTTCCCTCCTCCTCCGACAACCCCTACCTAGACTTCTTCGGGCCCACCATCATACATCCACCCCCATCTTCTCTTCATTCTCTCCTCCTCATCCGACTTCAAATCTCTACAGCCCTTCCCCTACTCCCTCTCCCATCCACCCCCTCCTACCTCGTCACCTCCCTTGTCTCCTCCATCTGGGCCCATCACCCCTCATTGTCCTCAAACTTATCCTCATTATTTTCTTATTTTTCTCTTAATCTCTCAAAACTAGGATACGGGAACAAATACGGCACGACTTAACAACAAATACATAAACTTAACAACTAATGAGATGAGCTTAACAACTAATAGCTATGCTGAATAATTGATGAAAAAACTTAACAACAAACGCTTAAGCTTAACAACCAACACATAAGCTTAACAACTGACGAAAAAGCTTAACAAATGCATAAGCGTAACAACCAATGCATAAGCGTAACAATTGACGAAAAAACTTAACAACAAACAGATAAGCTTAACAACCAACGCATAAGCTTAACAACTGACACAAAAGCTTAACAACCAACACATAAGCTTAACAACTGGAAAAAAAGCTTAACAACCATTGTTTGTTAAGCTTTTGCGTTTGTTGTTAAGCTTTTTCATTAGTTGTTAAGCTTATTCGTCGGTTGTTAAGCTTATGCATTTGTTGTTAAGTTTGGTTGTTAAGCTTTTATGTTTATTGTTAAGCTTTTTCATTAGTTGTTAAGCTTATTTGTTGGTTGTTAAGCTCATGCATTAGTTAATTTTTTTTGTTAGTTGTTAAGCTTATGCATTGATTGTTAAGCTTTTTAGTCAGTTGTTAAGCTTATGCATTGATTGTTAAGCTTTTTCGTCAGTTGTTAAGCTTATGCGTTGGTTGTTAAGCTTTTTCATCAGTTGTTACGCTTATGCATTTGTTGTTAAGTTTTTTCATCAGTTGTTAAGCTTATACATTGGTTGTTAAGCAGATGCGTTTGTTAAGCTTTTTCATCAGTTGTTAAGCTTATGCGTTGATAGTTAAGCTTAAACATTCGTTATTAAGCTTTTTCACGGATAATTCAGCGTAGCTATTGGTTGTTACGCTTATCTCGTAAGTTATTAAATTTTGTGTTTGTTGTTAAGTCGTGCTATAGCCATTCCCGTACCTTAGTTTTGAGAGATTAAGAGGAAAATTAAGAAAATTATGGGGACAAGTTTGAGGGCGGTGAGGGGTGATGGGCCCAGATGGAGGAGACAAGGGAGGTGACGAGATAGGAGGGGGTGGATGGGATAGGGCGTAGGGGAGGGGATGCGGAGATTTGAAGTCGGAGGAGGAGGGAAGGGAGAGGACATAGGATGGATGTATGATTGTGCTCTCGAAGAAGCCAAGGTAGAGGTTGCCGAAGGAGGAGAGAAGGGAAGATAGGGGTGTATCTATGATGGTGGGCCCAAGGAGATTAGGAGGGAAAAGAAAAGAATTGTGGGGAAGAGTTTGAGGTTGGTGAGGGGGTGATGCAGGACAATCATGGATCGTCCATTAAAAGATTTTAAGATCTATTAGAATAATTTTAATTTTATTAATATTTGATTTGATTCCATATAATCTTTTTTTTAGTTAGAATTTCTTTAGGATTTGATTTTAAAATCTCTTTCTATTTTAGTTAGGATTTTATTTAATTGCATCTTTTAGTTTTGTTAGGTTTTGATTTGATTAGGATTTTTATTTACTTCCTTAAATGTTTAGTTGCTTTCTTTTCCTATAAATAAGAGATGTAATCCTCCATGAGGAATAGACATTGATGAAAAAAAAATGAGTTTGTTCTTGAGCATGTGAATTGCTTATTGGCATGTGAAGTGTCTTTAGGGTGTGAAGCCCCTAGATATGAGACCTAGTTATTTATCTATAATTTCTCAACTTTGAATCCTAGCCATCAGATCTCAACCACAAACCAAAAATAAAAATAAAAACTAGTGTTCACGGATGAACAGTTTCCGCCCTCGTCGTCTCTCCTTCGATCATCCCTTAATGAGTTATGATCCCTCGCTGCTAAGGTCTTACAACACAGCTTTGGAAAGTTATCGACGACTGAAAAATCTAACGTCTCCCCCTTTCAAATCCCGTTCAGATTCGAGCACCCACCAAAATTCACAGATCGAGAATCTCGTGATTTCCCATCGAATCCGGGTTGGCGTCGAAGACAACACATTCGAGAGCCATCTACTTTCGGATCGGAGCCCTTGCCCCGCTCCCCATCAAGGGGTAGTGCGCCCAGGCGGAAAAGACAAGGGAGGTGACAATGTAGGAGGGGGTGGACGGTAGAGGGTGTAGGGAAGAGGATACAGAGATATGAAGTCGGAGGGGAGGAAGGGCGGAGTGAGAAAAAAGAGAAGTGAGAGCTTGTTGGTAATGTCTATGGTGTGGGGAGAGAAAAAAAGAGAAGAGAGGAGAGAGAGAGAGCAGCCCACATAGACATTAATTAGGGGTATAATGGGGAATAGAAAAGTATTGCTTAAGTGGCATTAGATTTAAAGGTTAGAAGCAAAAAAAGTTGATTTTAGGGGTTTTTAGCTTGCTGACCAAGTCTTGGGGGTGGGGGGAATTTTCTTTTTGATTTTGGGGGGTAGAAGCATTTTTCTCTTATATGAAACACCATCAGCTTGTAGTAAGATCAAAAAGTTTCTTTTGAGCTCAAAAGAGGTATACACTTACTATGATCTAAAATTTGGAAACGATTGTTCCAAAGGATATCTCCCTATCAAGACACACGAGTTACATCACTTAAAATTCCTAATGACATTGAAAGTCTCATATCTGTCTTTTTCGTATGCAGACATTACACACAAATGCAATTCAAAGATAGATACACTTAAATATCTGAATCCGAATTCAGTTACTGCCGGATAAACCCAAGTACCCAACACTACCAACTACCAAGTACAAAACAAGTAACAACGCATATCCTGTTTACCATAAACCATATATCGCATACCTCATTTAAATTGTTATTATTGTATATATATTTCCATAAGAGTTCTCTCTTCCAGAACTAAAATGAATCTCAGACTACACTGTTTAGTGTCAATAAAGTTCATGCATTTCATCGTGGTGGATCTTTTAGTGTAAATAAATGTGGATTTTTTCTGACATTTTGATCCATTCTCACGGTTGTTTATAATAAAGAAATACTTTTAGAAAAGCATGATCCATATCTACCATTGTATACTCTCAATCAACGTGGATATGAATATGGGTAACACTCCAATCTGCTATAGCTATTTCCATTCGAACGGGTTTAAGAAATAAGATTGTAATTTTAATTTTTTTTAAAGAAATCTCCGGGCATATGTGAAACCATGCAGTCTGTAACTACGAAAAAGACGGAATTTTGCCAAGAGTTGAAATAGTCTGAAACGAGTTTGGAATTGGGAACTTTTTCTAAGCATTCTCTTACACTTAGCAAGTTGTGCAGGCTGCCTTGCTCACTTCGTACTACGTCAATTGAGCATTTGATGCTGTAATAACATAAGAGGTCGGCAAGCTGTGTCAAAGAAAATAAATTATGTGCAGCTTTATCTTATTCCCCTTCTCAATATATTGAAGCCAAACCCACTCATTTATTCCCTCTTCTTTTCTTTAATAAACTTCAAGAAATTGGCCTGAGAAAGAGAACAGCTACCGAAGGGGAAAAAGGGCACATAAAATGCTGTCTCGATTAGGGATGTGAGGTTCTCTTCGGTCTTCAGTACTAACGTATCTGTTCTCTCACAAACAACTACTATCCGAGTCACTAGAAATCCATAATTATTTTAATATCTGTATAATGGTAGGCTATTAGGCATGAATACATCAATTGAAGACATATAGCCATACACATACAGTATGTATCAAATATTAGACCTGGATAACCCATGTGTGTGTCAAATAATCATATAGATGTATTCTAAGCATTCGCAAACGTTATCATTCGGTTTCAAATATGCATCATTGACAGAATTAGCAACAAGAATGCATGACAATAAGCGATGGGAACCTATTATTTCACCTACGGTATTAGTTTATTAAAACAGTTGGAGGTTTAATAATATATGCTTTAAGTTTATAGAACTGTGTATCTTCCAATATGCATCCACTCTTGTCAATGATGATTAAACATCCATCCAAACAATAAAGATCAAATCTTTGGCGATCTTTCGTCGAAAACTTCGACCAATAATAAAAATTTACAAACAAATTTCAAATGCAATGAATCAAGAAGAAAAAAAAGAAAAATAAGATTAAAAAACTTACTCAAAATTTCAAGAAGCGGTGAGTGATGATCCCCTCCACGGCCCCCAATCCGGCCCCGGCGACCACGTCCATAACAAAATGCCGCCCCATCAAAACCCTCGACACCGCCGTCACGGCCGCCCAAACAAAAGCCGCAGCAGCAACCCCGGCCCCGGCCCCACCAACCAAATACAGAAACGAAGCGACGAAGAAAACCCTAGAGGAGTGGCCGCTGGGAAAAGACCAGTGATCAACGGCGACGACGAGGGTCATGTTGCGGTTGTAGACGGGGCGAGGTCGGCGGACGAGGAATTTGAGGGCGCCGACGACGGCGATGTCGAGGAGGAGGCCGAGGAGGAGGGAGAGGAAGAGGGAGGAGGAGAAGGGAGGAGGGAGATGGAGATCGGGAACCAGAGGCGGCCGTCGCCGGAGATTTCTAGGGTTTTGAGGATTGGGCGGGGAGGAGGAGCGGAAGAGGTCGTGGATGAGGAGAGAGAGGGCGGCGTCGAAGACAATTAGGCGTTCGAGGGGGGTCAGAGGAGGCTTTGCATCGCCGGCGACGGCGGAGACGGTGGTTGGATCGCCCGCCATTGGTGAGAGATTTGAGAATGGGGATTCGATTTTTTGGGGGAAAGTTCGTGGATTTCGAAATTGGATTGTAGGCTGAAAATGGGCCGGTGTTGGGCTTCAACAAGTTTAGCCCAGCCTCTTGCTCTTGCCAGTTGTTGCCTGGGATGTTTACTAGCTTGTTAATCTCTCAAGGCTTTTTGTTTTTTTTTTCTGCGTTCCCTTTATGATGTTAGTCCCTTATATCATTAGTATGTTGATATTAGTCCCCCAAATTATCTTAAGATATTGATATTAGTCACTTTAATTAGTTGGTGCTAAATTAGATGGAAAATATTCTGTTATGTTTAACTTTTTTCTTAAATAGACAATTATACCGCTAAGTTGCAAATATCCAAATCCACAACCCTTTAAACTTGTATTCGCTGATTAAGACCCAAAATCATTTCGCTCATCTTCTTTCATGCCATATTCAAGCCCAATCCCATTAATCTTCAGTTTAATTAAAAAAAAACCAAAAAAGAAAAAGAGAAAAGAGAAACAAAGGGGGGGAAAAATTTTCCCCAAAGCAGTCAATTGCACGTACCCAACGCAGTACCAGCATGTGAATCCAAATTCATGAACCATACATCCGCAATGAGAACTGAACAAATTGCATATAAAAATAAACATAAAAAAGATCACAAACTAATCTAAACCAAAACTCATCAGAGAATTCAGACTACTACTCCCAGAACACGACATTTGGGATGAAAAGAAGAAACATTCATGACGCATTCAAGAGAAAAAACTCAATGAGGTTGGAAACAAATACTTAGCTTCAGTATGCGGAATACAAAATTTACAAGCAAGGAAAAGAATAATACAAACTTAGTAAGATCGTAGAAGATAAATAAACAGAAGTTTTAAAAGCCATACGAAGCATGCTCTAAATTGAAGAATGCCCAAAAAGGATACCAATTTGGAAATGAAACCTCATCAATAAAATGCAATTTGCGTACAGAAGGGGATTAAAAAGACAGCACTACAATCAAAATTTACTTCACAAAATAGACCTCTTGATGGGTAAAAAGGGAAAACATCAGCTTGCAGCTCCCAGTTGAACACTCTAAACGTGCATAAAAGTATTTATGTAAATAAATCCATGTCAGTGAGCTTCCACAAGAATGAACAATGGCTTGCCGCTTAATCTCTCACGCCCCTGCACGTTTCGATTCACATAGCATACAACATAGATGATTGATTACCTACTTATTAACAACATTATGTACCAGACAACAGTAACAACAACAACAATAATAATAGGTGTTAGTTGCAGATAGACCCCTTGTAATATCGTTGTTTTAAACTTCCTACCCCTCTAGTTTATTGTCGTAGATAAACAGCCTGAGTGAAATTTTTTGACTCTTTTACCCTCAGGGGGTCTAATTGTCAAAACTATAGTTCTTTCTCTGAGGACAAACAAAGTCAAAAGAAAAATTGCCCGGGGTGTCTCTGCAACAACAAAACTAGAGGGGTAGTAAGTTCAAACGAGTATCATACTACAGGGGGGTCTATCCACAGTTAACCGAAATAATAAGAGTTGGAACTACAATCCACTTAAGTTAGGCGGACAAGAGCTCCTATGCACTTTGGATTGTAGATCAACTCTAATAATAAATAATTAACAACATTATTGTGTTTGGAAACAAATACAAAGTATTTACAACACACCTTAAGTTCAGGCAGTTCAATCACACAGGCACACTCTACAACTTCAGCCCCTACGCGCTCTGGAAGAAAACAATTAACAGAACGGACCTTATGAGGGTGGTTGTAGAAGCATTAGCTCTTTAAGTACAACTAGACTATATAAAGCCACAAATATTTAGCCCCTAGATTGTTTTTAGTAATTGATGTTGATTAGCTCAATTATGATCTAGTAGAGTAAAATATCTAATTAAGTTTTGACAAAATCATGACGTGTAAGCACATACCAAGCAAATTTATAGCCGCACATAGAGTTCCACCGGTTGCAATCAAGTCATCAACTACTAAAGCGCGTTCACCAGGCTGAACAGCGCCAGTGTGCATCTCAAGACAGTCTGTTCCATATTCGAGAACATATTTTTCCGAAATTACTTCACCTACACATTTGACAACATATATCTAAAACATAATTTTCATTACAGCACGTAAAAAACTTATGATTGCCAAATCATAGTCAACATGGATAACTCGCACTAAGAGAGACTAATTTAGATAGACCTGAGGATTACCTCTATTTCACAGGGATCACAGGCCTATTCCATCAATCAATGACTTAATATTTTATAAATAAAAATGTTACTTGAAATATTATCTTTCGTGGGTGGTTAATTGCGCATACAGTCTGTAGTTTCATTATTGCAAATAGAACTATCCATTCATGCTTCCCCAAAAAATATGTGAACTTCATGGGCAGTCTGCAAGAATGACATACAAATGGGATTTGTGGAACAGAAGCAAGAAATTTGTTAAACACAGAAAGAGCGGTAGCTTTGGAGAAAAAGGCCAACTCTTTGATGCAAAAACAGACACATAAAAGTGGAAGTAGTAACATTTCCAGATTTATCACAATTTGTTCAGAAGTGCTGCTTCAGGTCAAAGATGGTGCTTTTCATGCTGTTAATGGGGCCAGGCAAATGACATTTAGTTATGGGGTTTTTTAGGATTTCAAAAAGTCCTACAAAGTTTAACAAACTTCACCCCCAAAAAATGGCACAATCTATCCATGTGGAGCTGACAAATAATAGTACTAAGAATATTAACAAGAAGTACTCTTAATACTTATGGTCATAAATCATCACCACGTGAGAATACTCCTTTAGCAATATTTTGGCTTTCCTTCTTCCTCTTATATAACCAGTGATGTAGGACATCTAGAAGATCGTCTTAGTTAGGATTTTTTTTAGAATATGATTTTGAGATATTTGTTTAGGGTTGGATACTTGGATCTATTATTTAGTTAGATTTGTTATTTTGCTAGATTTGATGTTATCAATTTGTTAGGATTATGATTTCATTTTATGGATATAAAAGGGATTGTAATGTTTCATTTTGGGAAGAAAAATTGATGAATAAAATATGAGTTCTGAGAAATGTTTTGGAGTGATTCCATAGGCGTGAAGCCATATTTTTTTGCTTAGGCGCCCGTGTGTTAAATCGGCCTCTTCAATTAATTTTTAGAGGTTACATACTGTGAGTGAATCTGGTCTAGCCTATTTATCTTTTATCTTTCTTTATTTGGCCTTTTTTTGACAAAAGAATTAAAAAGGCGAGAAGTTATTGTTCACGGGTACTGTTCACCCGAGCACTATTCATCACCACTTCCGTTCCGCATCAACCAGTCACTGGCTTTATATTTTAATTAATTAATTACATTTTTTATAGTATCTTCAAAATTCAAGGGTTTGATTTTCATATTTATCTTAGATTTTCATATTTGACATATGACAGATACTCTTGTTTATTATGTCTAACGTATTGAAATAATTAAAGGTCTTTTATATTAAACCCAACTTTTGAGTGGGCTTCATTTTCAACCCATCTACTTTCAAATTTCCTCATAAACCTACGTCAATTATTTTTAAACCCAAAACTTCCTTTCCCTGACCTCGGAGCCATTTGACGACAAGGGTAACAAACCAATGATTCTCTCATCGTCCACCACCGAAACCCATACCCTCCTTTTCCTCCCTTTATTCTCTTCATCCTCTTATCACTAGGTTTATAGCTGATGGTATGCGCTTCGATTTCCAAAATTTACCCAATGAAAACTTTTGCCTCCTATTTTGATTAGATGCTTCTCAATAATTGTACACATATTTATTCTTCAAGCTTCTCGTATTTATTCTTTCAAACATGATTCACTATACTTGTAAGGAGCCGTAAATTTTGCCCCGTAAATGGAGGTTTAGTAGCAGAAAAAACTATGTGGTATGTTTTTCTTTTGGATAAATTATATTCTAGACTCTAATTTAAGTTTCTTAAGTTTGGAAGAATACCCTAGTATCATCATCGAATTTATATATATATATATATATATATATATATATATATATATATATATATATATATATATATATATATATATATATATATATATATATATATATATATTCTAGTGATTATTATCGAGGTTCTTCAAAATTTATCATACTTAATAAAATATATAATACATTCAAAATAAATAAATAAAAACATACATGACAGAGTCTTGTTCCGTCATGAAAATCCAATCCTTGAATTTTGAAGAGACATTCAAAATTTTAATGATGTCAAAGTTGTTTATGGAAAAAAAATAGTACTTTCATGTGGCCAAAGGGGCTAAGGGTCTGTTTGGTTACTTTTTTGTAAAATGCGTAGGTGCTACAGTACCACGGAATTGGGGGTGGTCCAACTGCGCCTGACAGCTACAGTAATGCAACCCCATTTCCTAACTTTTTGTTGGGAATTGCTAAGGGCCTGCCAACTCAGCTGCAGTAACGCAACCATTTTAACCCACCAAACAGAGGAGTTGGTTGTAATACTATAGCGCCTAACACCTATAGGATTACAACCCCAAAAACTCTCAAAAAAGTGGCAACCAAACGGGCCCTACCCAAATGAAAATTGGACATGGGGTTTTAGGATTTCAGAAAGTACCACAAGGTTTAACGAACTTCACCCAGGAAAATGTCTCAATATATCTATGTGGAGGTGACAAAAAAGGGTACAAAGAACACTGATAATAAGTACTCTTAACACTCATGGCCATAAATAAATTGTCACCATGTTAGAATAATTTTTGGCTTTCCTTCTCCCTCTTATATTACCGTTCACTAGCATGAATTTCTTTTTGATGCCTTCTTTAATGGATCGATACCTACTTTCTGGACTAAATTAATTTATGATGTGGCTCTCACAATTAGCCTAAAAGACTTAGTACAAGGAATGGCAAGGCTTCAGCTGAACGTATTAGACTTTGAGGTAACAAGGTGATTACACAATAGAAAATGTTAGATCAATGTGAAAGGAGAGCTTCATGCGAGGATCATTAAGTTGCACAATATATTGTACCTGGCAACTTTCTTGGTTTCCTCAGTGGTACAAACTTTGCGCCAATTGCTAGTGCAATGGGAGGGCCAAAGAAAAAACCTCTAGCCTCAACTCCTGTAAAATCCAGCAGGAAATTATATATGAAAGTGTCATTTAACACAAGTATTAAATGTAGAATTAATTTTTATATTAAATTTAAACGTTCTTACTCATATTTAAGTATCATATAAAAATAATTAATTTACTCAATTAAAAATTATAGAAAACAGACGTATAAAATAGAATTGTGCTGTCAATTTCTGATATAATAAGCTAGTGGTAGGCATATGTCAAAATAATAGCAATAACAACATTTGAAGCATAGGCTTACTTTATTCAATTGGTTTCATTCTAATACCAACGCCTTTATATAATTCCTTCAAGTGGATGAAAAATAAAGGTTGTCCATCAATATGAAACTACATCAGAAAACAGCCCAGCAATAAAATTATCAAACACATACCTTTTTCTCCTGTCCGAAAGAATCAGATAATTAACACATAGAACTAAGACATTTCAGCTATTAAATTACTTATTATAGCAATCTATCTAACATTCAAAAAATTGGTCAAAATCATCCAAACCCTGTTTGTGTGAAGACGTTAATACATTTGCATTCAGTTTTTAGGCAAAGTTATTTTCTACAAGAAAAACAAGAGCCCTTATGAGCAGTAATAATAGATGATAACTTTGTTTACACTAATATCAGCATAATAAAAGGTCCTACAAAAATTGAAATTGAAGGTGAAAACCATCAAAGAATCTAAAGGAGAAAGTACCAAAGAAGAAGGAAAAAAAAATCAAATCTTTAATTTTTCACAGCTTCTTATATACAGCAACTTATCATCCATACAAGACTCCGAATTCACAACCACAACCCCAATTTATTTTCTACAAAAATACAAAAACAAACAGCTTATTACTACAAGCCAGAAGTAGTAAAATATATGATCATTTTTATGAAAATTAAAAAAAAATCCCAATAATTGCACATAAAACATTGGAAATAACTGTAATCAATTAGAACCACAACCCCAACCAAAATCTCCCCAGAATATGCCGTCTAGAATTTCAAGAACTAAACAGTAAAACAACATTAAAATATAGGGCTCTTATTTATATAAACCCAAACTTTTAGCCTGATTTATTTTTAAACCACCCACTTACACAATCATCTTATACCCAATATTGAATTATTTTTAAACTCGGCTATAGCAGTTTAAACCCATAGCTACAGAAACATCAAACATAACAACTTAAATCAATATGTAGCTGCTTATGCACCAAATGTAGCACAACTGAAACTTAAAAAAAAATCAAAATCAAAATTGTAACTTTTCCAAAGAAAATTTTCAAGTAAATTGACAGGATGTCCACAGGGTAAAAGCCATCATCATCATTGGGACTGTACCAGAGTCAAAACCAGCCGCCCCATACAAAAAAAGTTCGTCAACTTGCAATGATGATCTCACTGGGACCCCCAATAGACACTTTGAAAGACAGCAATTTCAATTTTAATCACATCAGCCCCTAAGAATTCTCAAAATTTATGACTTTTCAAAAAAATAAAAAGAAGAAGAACTACCAGCAACCACAGAGATACTCTTCCCAATGTATCGCTCCACAAACAAATCCACAGTATCCTTGAAAGCCCGCGGATCGAGCAGCAGCGTGGTGATATCTTGAAACATTATACCTTAATTCCACCAAAAGGGTTTCATTAAAACCCCAAATTGAACAGACCCACGTCATCAAAATTCGATCTTGATGAATGAAATTGGAGATTGGAGGAGTTATGCTACCTGGCTTTGGGAAGTTGGGCACGACTCTGATGGAGGATGCGATGCGCTCAATGCGCTCGTCCTTCTCCGCCATTGCTCTGCAGATGAGGGAGAAAATAGTTTCTCTCTCTAGGGTTTTATAGAGAGATGAAAAATGAAGAAGAAAGAAGCGGGAGGGATTATTTATAGAGAGAGAGAGAGTGGCAGCAAGACGAATCAGGAGGCAAAAGATCTCTTCTACTTTTCAACCTTGTACTGTTTCGCTTTAAAGAGACCGTATCTTTAATGGGTTAATTTCACAAAAACCCCCCCCTGAACTTGACCGTATCTTTAATGGGTTAATTTCACAAAATCCGCCCTGGCCTTTAACGTTTGTTGCTGCAAATAAGGACTTAGGAGAACTCACCGTAAAAGCTAACTTGTAGAGGGTCTCTTATAAACTCACATCAAGTCATGTATTACCTATATAATCGATGTGGGACTAAAGAGACCCTAATACACCACGACGCTTCCGATCCCGCGCGCCCATGCAGGCTGGCTATGCACTAGTTTAGTCTCGGGCGAACACTGCGATCGTGACGTCACCCATTTGGATTTGCACTAAACTAGTCCCAGCGAACACTACAATATCCGCATCACCACCTGCGCAGCAGAAGCGTGGTGGTATGTTAGGGTCCGTTTAGATCCAAATCGGTTATATGAGTGACTTGATGTGAGTTTATAAGAGATTTGGGTTCTCTCCCTGTATAAGCTAGCTTTTAGGGGTGAGTTCTCCTGGGCCCCTTACAAGCGGTATAAGAGCAACCGATTGTTGAGGAGACAAATATATTGAGTCTCGCAGAAGTAAGATAAATTGACTCAAAGGCATTGTGGAGCAGCAAGGAGTATACCTGAAGAGCGAAAGGATCGATGGGTTATCACATATGATAATGAGAATATCTTCACAAATAAGTGGACCGGTGGAGCAATTTGGTACGATGTCAAGGCACTACACGAGTCAATTTTGGACTCTCCCCTAGATCTCTATGCAAATGCACCGCTATCGTGGGTCGTGAATGCAACAACTAATGCATTATCCATCTTCTCAAACATATCAACTACAACGATGACTAACTCGGGACCACCACCAAAGTGCAGAGTGGATTTCCCTCTAGTCACCAGCAAGAACATCCACGGTTAAATCTATCGTGTGCGTCAACTTTTGGATTTTTACTCCATACCGAAAAAACATGTTCTCAGCGTTTGATGATGAAGGTGATGGAGGACAGGATTGGGGCTTGTTATCATTTGGGCTCAGGACGAATCCCTTGTTAAGGGGGAAGAATTGTCAGGTTTTGACCTAAATAAGCCAAACATACCCGTTTCCGGTTACTAACTAAATGTTAGTGTAGTTGTGGGGAGAGAGAGGGGGAGGGAGTAGTAGTTAGAGAAGCTATTTGTAGTGAGTCTATATAAGTAGAGAGATGGAGGGTTGTAGTTTCTTATGTTTGAATGAAGTTTTTCTATCTCTAGTCTAATTATTTCTCCTTACTTGCTAATTTCTCTACTACTGTCCCCTCTCGCTCTTATCTGTCCCCATTAATTTCTCTCTTAATCTTATATTGTTCCTCTCTATTTCCCTATTCCCTATTTCTTTCCTACTTTAATCTATTTTCTCTGATCAAGACATGATGGTTGGACATGATTATGAAAATGTCCCTAGCAATCCCCCTGAACTTTGAACTTTTCCCATCAATATCCCGCTACATGTAATTTGTAAATAACTAAAATTTCTTAAGAAATAAAATCCAAAAACTTAGGGAAGGGGTTTGATGTCTGTAAATGACAAGTGACCAAGTTTTAAATTTTTTTTTTCTCTCAAAGACAATTTAATTATTTGCAAGTTATAGAAAGAAACTCTTAACCGCGACATGGTAAAATTTAGGGGTATTTCGTGAGACACCCTAAAGTTTAGAGAGTTATGTGAGGTAAATAAAGTTCGGGAGGTTATGTGTAACAACCCCAAGGTACAGCAGGTAATGTGAAATTAACCCATTTTTTCGGAGATCAGTTTGTTTCCATATACACCGCTCAAGTTTGCTATATATTCAAATTTATCTCGAAAATATTAATTTTGGCTAATTTTTTGAGTTAGGTTAAACAACATCCATTAACGAGTACGAATTTGTTCTGAACCGTCCACACGCAAGCAATAGCAGACTGATTTTCTCTACGCAAGGAAATAGGAGGAGGCTGTAAGATTTTTAATGATTTCAAAATATTATTAATATATATATATATAATTTCCTAATTATATTAAACATTGTAACTTAGTTTATAACCCAAAGGTCATGTGCATGTATTTTATTATGGATTTATTGGCATGGTTAATGTGGAGAATCATGGCTAGTGATAACTCCACATGGGGAGGTGAAAAGGCTTATCTCTAGAGATGGTAAAAAGTCTTTTCTCATATATATATACCTTCATGGTCCTACAAGTGAGGCTGCAATTTAACTTGTCTAGCCGAAAGGTGCAAGCTAATCGCTTGTAGAAAATTCTCTTTATCCATGGATGACACTACGGAAGTCGGTGATCATTTGGAGAAGGTTAATCAAGTTCATCACGGAGGTATGTAATTTATCAATTACTAGTTTTGTTATATGGAATTTCATTGATATTGCTTACAATTACAAGCGATTATGCCTCTGCTATTTTATGTAATGAAATTCCATGATTAAAATGTTAACTAAAAGTATCTTTTGTCGTATCATTTGTTTTATGATGATATAATGCTTGGGTATATGATCAACTCGATTTTTCTTCAAGAGCATATTGTTAACCATAGAATTTATTTTAAGCGAGAGAACTGTTTTCAATTTCGCTTGAGACAAAAATAGCCAATTTCAATCTATTTTCTCATCACATGTACATGCCCGTGAAATAATTTGGTTTTTGGCAAATGTACATAAGACAATGAAAGTCATCTCAATGTTTACAGATCATGTGCCACATGCACAAATTTCTTTTAAACACAAATCTCTATGATTAATTAATGGATACCTACTAGAGAATGAGTTTGAAGATCAAAGTCAGGTGTTTTTTGCCCATGGATTGGGCACGGGTACAGAGAGGTTTAGCCCATGTGAATGACAAGAAAAAAAAACAACTATATCTACTTTCTGTACATATTTACAGTAGCATTCTATCTAATTATTTTTATGTAATTTAATTTTCTAAAGCTTATGCCTGTTCTTGTATGTATCTCATAACTGATATGTTTTAGAATTTAAGATTAGCATATAACTGAAATTTTATGATATATTAGTTAACTATACATTTCGTTAAATCCCCATCGGGTAATGCTTAATGTATAGTTCGTACTAATTATATCGTTCACAAAATCCCCATCGGGTAATGTGAATTATATACTATATTGTGTTTTACGTAGTAGTATTTTGTAGCTAATTATAGGATTTACTAAATCCCCATCGGGTAATGTGAGTCATATAATATTATTTTGATTAGATATGTAAATGTTGTGATTTGTTCTTATGAAGTTTGATAATTTTCATAAATCCCCATCGGTAAATTGAGATTATTGAAAATCATAAGATATGTGAATAATTTGTGTATGTTTATTCTATAGGAATAGTATTGCCTTCACCTAGTGGTGGTTCCGATTTGGATATTCAAAAATGAAGCTCTAGATGGAATTAATTATGTGGACTAGAAATAAAGGGTTGATATGTTATTAACTTTTATGGGTATAAGGATATTCTTTTTGCTGATCAAACTCCTAAGAAACCCCACCCAGATGAAGTTGATAAAGCTAAATTCGATTTGGAGTTTAGAAAGTATAACAACTGGAAGTTGGCCAATGATATTTCTAAGTCTTATGTGCTTAGTGGTCTCAACAAAACCTTCCGAATGACTTACTTAAATACTCCCACCACTAAAGAAATCTTGGAGAAGTTAGAGACAAAATATGGGAAGAAATCTGATTCTCATGTGAACAACTTGTGGAAGAAGTTTACTAGAGCTCAATGTGAGGAGGGAACTGATGTTAGAAAACATGTAAATGACATGGTGGCTATTGCTGATGAATTGATATTTCATGGATGAGTTCTTGATGAGAAGATCATTGTGTCCACAATCATTAATTCACTGCCACCTTCATGCAAGTATATTGAGGATTACTATATATTGGCTGAGTCTAATTGGACAGTTGAGCACCTAATTAATAAGATTGATTATCAGGAGGATAGAAAAGCTATGACAAAGATTGATGATGTAGCAAAGTCAAACCCATCTGCTAGTAATGTGGTCTTTAAACCGAAAAATAATAAAGGCTTCAAGAAGAAATGGAAGAAGTTTGGATCTCAAAGTTATAATCAGGGTTGTAATCAGCAGACATTCAATCAACAAGTTGAAGTGAAAACTCAGCAAAAATTATGCTTTTATTGTAACAAGCCTGGTCATATTAGGAAGAATTGCAGAGCTTGGAAAACTGTAAATAATCAGAATGCTGATGGCAAAAGCCTGAGTACTAATCTTAGTGAGTCATTTCTTCTTGAATGTTGTGTTTCTTATATTGAACCCTTTAGTTGGTGGGCTGATTCTGGTGCAACTGTTCATGTATCAAATAATTTATAGGGATTCAAGGAAATAAGAAGAATTGAAAGTGGTCAAAGCTTCATCTATATGGGGAATGATAACAAAGCTACTATAGAGGAGTGGGAACTTACCGATTAAAGCTGCAGGAGAATAAAGTTTTAATTTAGAAGATTGTCTTTATGCTTCTTCGATGAGGAGAAATCTTTTGTCCGTTTCTTGCTTGGAAAAACTTGGATTTACATTTTACTTTGGAAATGGAAAGTTTGTGATGTATAAAGATGATGCAATAATAATGAAAGGTTTTCAAATTCGATATGTATCAAGTCCAATTATATGGAAACCTTGTTTGTGAAGTTTCTAATTCTTCTATTATCCAATCAAATGAATTTTATTTGTGGCATTTATGTCTTGGACACATTGGAAAAGAGAGGATTAGTCACTAGTTAAGAATGACTTACTTGATAATGTAAGTATTGTGGAGTTTCCCACTTGTGAGAGTTGTTTGTATGAAAAAATGACTAAAGTTCCATTTCCTTCTATAGCCAAGAGAAGCAGTGGTATTCTTGATATCATTCATTCAGATATTTGTGGCCCTATGAATGTACAAACTAGAAATAGTTATTTATATTTTATCACGTTTATAGATGATTTTCCTAGATTTGGAAGGATATATCTCTTGCATGGAAAACATGAAGCCTTAGATGTTTTCAAGGCTTTCAAAAGGAGGTTGAAAATACAACTGGAAGAAATATTAAAACATTTTATTCTCGATCGTGGTGATGAATATAAGTCCGATTATTTGATGACTTTTGTAGAGAAATGACATTGTGCATATGCTTAGTCTACCACGACCGAGCAAAATGGAATTGCGAAAGAAGAAATAGGACATTATTAGACATGGTAAGATCCATGTTAGCATTTGCAAATTTACCAACTTCTTCTCGGGAGAAGCATTGCTATCGCAAGATTCTGTTGATAAAACTCCATATGAACTTTGGTATGGTAAAACATCAAAGTTGAACTATATGAAGGTATGGGGTTGTGTTGCACATATTCTCATCTCAGATTCAGGGAGAGATAAATTGTAAGCTAAAACTAAAAGGTGTCTGTTTGTTGGGTATCCTGAGTTCTCTAAGGGGTACAGGTTGTATGATCCAATAGATAAGATCATCATTGAGAGCAGACATGTGAAATTCATTGAAGATAGATTTGATTGCAGTGAGTTTCTTGGAGAAATGTCTTCTCTTGAAGAGATTATAGAGACTTCATCTTCTATTCCTTTAAGTAACAATCAAAATCTTGATGCTTCCAGGAAAAGAAAAGATCACCCTGAACCCACCAGAAGAGGGAGTAGAGAAAGGAAGCCTAGTTCTATTCTTACTTCTTCAGAATATTATGCTTATGCTGGTGAAGTATTTGAGCGAATAAGGTTGAATGAGGATTCTTCAGATCCAAAGTCATATCAAGATGCTATTAATGATGTTGATGCTAAGAAGTGGAGAGAGGCGATGTAGGATGAAATACTTTCAATGTATAAGAATGAAGTGTGAAAACTAGTTGATGCACCTGATTCTGTTAAACCTGTGGAGTGCAAATGGATTTTCACTCGGAAGAGAAATTCAGAAGGAAAAGTTGAAAGATACAAAGCTCGGCTAGTTGCGAAGGGTTTTACTCAGCACTATGGAGTTGATTATGATGAAACTTTTTCACCGGTTGCACGTATTCTATCTATTAGAGCAATTTTATCTCTAGTTGCCTTTTATGATTATGAGCTCTATCAGATGGATGTAAAGACTGTATTTTTAAATGGAGATATGACTGAAGAGATTTATATGGAGCAGCCTTTGGGTTTTATAGAATCTGGAAATGAAGGAAAAGTGTGCAAGCTTAAAAATTAATTTATGGCTTGAAACAAGCTTCTAGACAATGGAATATAAAATTTAATAGATCCATAGAGGCATATGGTTTTGTTCAGAATCCAGAGGATGCTTGTGTTTATGTCAGAATAGTGGGAGATAAAATTGCCTTTCTTACTCTATATGTTGATGATATTCTTTTGGCCGGTAATGATGCATCTTTCTTGATGGAGATCAAAAGTTAGTTATTCAATATTTTTAAAATGAAAGATCTTGGTGAAGCCTCATATATCCTTGGTGTTAAAATTATTAGGGATAGGTCTCAACGACGATTGAGTTTATCCCAAAAAAATTATATTGACAAAGTTTTACAGAAATTCAAGATGGATCGTTGTTCTGAAGGTAGTGTTCTATTTGATGCAACAAAGAAGATGTCCAGAGATGATTGTCCATTGTCACTTGCTGATAAACTTGATGAAAGTAAATATCCATATGCTTCTGTTGTGTGTAGTCTTATGTATGTTGTGATGTGTACAAGACCAGATCTTTCTTTTGCTGTTGGAGTTTTGAGCAGATTTCAATCTAATCCTGGAAGAAGTCACTGAGAAGGAGTTAAACGTGTATTACATTATTTGAAAAGGACAATATCATTTGTTTTGAGTTTTCAAGCAGATGAATTGCAACTAATTGGGTATTCTGATTCGGATTACAGGTGATTGTGTAGATACTAGAAAGTCCACTTCTAGATATGTTTTCATGTTTGGTGGCGGGGTTATTTCTTGGAAGAGTTAGAAACAAGATTGTGTTGCTCACTCCACCATGGAGGCTGAATATGTAGGCATTAATTTTGGCTACAAAAGAAGTAGTATATCTCGAGAAAATTCTTGAAAAGCATATTGAAGGAAAGTATCACTATATCGGGGATATGTCAAGAAAGAAGAGGTCTTTGTTAATAAAGTAACCTCAAAGGATAACTTGGCGATCCATTTACTAAATCGCTTCGCTTCAGATTTGTTAACCATGTTCGTAATATGGGTTTATTGCCATGTTAATGTATTGATAAACTTGGTTGTCATATTATTGATAATAATATGTGTTTTGTTTGGCTAGCTCGATGATATATTATGAGTACTCATGGATTGTCCTTTGATCTAATTTCTCATGAGGTATACACTGCGATCAGATACAAGAGGGTCTCATGGAGGAATGAATTAGATCTTAAATTTGTTCAGCCTATGGAATGTTCGGCACATTTCCTTAGTGGCTAATACTCAAACTAGTACGGATCCTTATCCAGGGTTCCTAAGTCTTGAGTATGTTATGAACGGTGGACCATTGATTTTAGTATGTCAATTTTTTCCATATGTATATAACAATGGATATATACAATGTAGACCCGGAAAACTACATTGTATATATAAGTATTTTGATTTATAAACTTTGCATGGCCTTTGAATTTTTCTTAAGTTTTAAGTTTTCTCAAATCAAGTGGGAGATTGTAAGATTTTTAATGATTTCAAAATATTATTAATATATATATAATTTCCTAATTATATTAAACTTTGTAACTTATTTTATAACCCAAAGGTCATGTGTATTTTATTATGGATTTATTGTCATGGTTAATGTGGAGAATCATGGCTAGTGATAACTCCACATGGGGAGATGAAAAGGCTTATCTCTAGAGATGGTAAAAGCCTTTTCTCATATATATACCTCCATGGTCCTACAAGTGAGGTGCAATTTAACTTGTCTAGCGAAGGTGCAAGCTAATCGCTTGTAGAAAATTCTCTTTATCCATGGATGACACTACGAAGTCGGTGATCATTTGGAGAAGGTTAATCAAGTTCATCACGGAGGTATGTAATTTATCAATTACTAGTTTTGTTATATGGAATTTCATTGATATTGCTTACAATTACAAGCGATTATGCTCGCTATTTTATGTAATGAAATTCCATGATTAAAATGTTAACTAAAAGTATCTTTTGTCGTATCATTTGTTTTATGATGATATAATGCTTGGGTATATGATCAACTCGATTTTTCTTCAGTAGCATATTGTTAACCATAGAATTTATTTTAAGCAGAGAGAACTGTTTTCAATTTCTGCTTGAGACAAAAATAGCCAATTTCAATCTATTTTCTCATCACATGTACATGCCCGTGAAATAATTTGGTTTTTGGCAAATGTACATAAGACAATGAAAGTCATCTCAATGTTTACAGATCATGTGCCACATGCACAAATTTCTTTTAAACACAAATCTCTATGATTAATTAATGGATACCTACTAGAGAATGAGTTTGAAGATCAAAGTCAGGTGTTTTTTGCCCATGGATTGGGCACGGGTACAGAGAGGTTTAGCCCATGTGAATGACAAGAAAAAAAAAAAACAACTATATCTACTTTCTGTACATATTTACAGTAGCATTCTATCTAATTATTTTTATGTAATTTAATTTTCTAAAGCTTATGCCTGTTCTTGTATGTATCTCATAACTGATATGTTTTAGAATTTAAGATTAGCATATAACTGAAATTTTATGATATATTAGTTAACTATACATTTCGTTAAATCCCCATCGGGTAATGCTTAATGTATAGTTCGTACCTAATTATATCGTTCACAAAATCCCCATCGGGTAATGTGAATTATATACTATATTGTGTTTTACGTAGTAGTATTTTGTAGCTAATTATAGGATTTACTAAATCCCCATCGGGTAATGTGAGTCATATAATATTATTTTGATTAGATATGTAAATGTTGTGATTTGTTCTTATGAAGTTTGATAATTTTCATAAATCCCCATCGGGTAAATTGAGATTATTGAAAATCATAAGATATGTGAATAATTTGTGTATGTTTATTCTATAGGAATAGTATTGCCTTCACCTAGTGGTGGTTCTGGATTTGCGGATATTCTGAAAAATGAAGCTCTAGATGGAATTAATTATGTGGACTAGAAATAAAGGGTTGATATGTTATTAACTTTTTATGGGTATAAGGATATTCTTTTTGCTGATCAAACTCCTAAGAAACCCCACCCAGATGAAGTTGATAAAGCTAAATTCGATTTGGAGTTTAGAAAGTATAACAACTGGAAGTTGGCCAATGATATTTCTAAGTCTTATGTGCTTAGTGGTCTCAACAAAACCCTCCGAATGACTTACTTAAATACTCCCACCACTAAAGAAATCTTGGAGAAGTTAGAGATAAATATGGGAAGAAATCTGATTCTCATGTGAACAACTTGTGGAAGAAGTTTACTAGAGCTCAATGTGAGGAGGGAACTGATGTTAGAAAACATGTAAATGACATGGTGGCTATTGCTGATGAATTGATATTTCATGGATGAGTTCTTGATGAGAAGATCATTGTGTCCACAATCATTAATTCATCGCCACCTTCATGCAAGTATATTGAGGATTACTATATATTGGTGAGTCTAATTGGACATTGAGCACCTAATTAATAAGATTGATTATCGAGGATAGAAAAGCTATGACAAAGATTGATGATGTAGCAAAGTCAAACCCATCGCTAGTAATGTGGTCTTTAAACCAAAAATAATAAAGGCTTCAAGAAGAAATGGAAGAAGTTTGGATCTCAAAGTTATAATCGTGGTTGTAATCAGCAGACATTCAATCAACAAGTTGAAGTGAAAACTCAGCAAAAATTATGCTTTTATTGTAACAAGCCTGGTCATATTAGGAAGAATTGCAGAGCTTGGAAAACTGTAAATAATCAGAATGCTGATGGCAAAAGCCTGAGTACTAATCTTAGTGAGTCATTTCTTCTTGAATGTTGTGTTTCTTATATTGAACCCTTTAGTTGGTGGGCTGATTCTGGTGCAACTGTTCATGTATCAAATAATTTATAGGGATTCAAGGAAATAAGAAGAATTGAAAGTGGTCAAAGCTTCATCTATATGGGGAATGATAACAAAGCTACTATAGAGGGAGTGGGAACTTACCGATTAAAGCTGCAGGAGAATAAAGTTTTTAATTTAGAAGATTGTCTTTATGCTTCTTCGATGAGGAGAAATCTTTTGTCTGTTTCTTGCTTGGAAAAACTTGGATTTACATTTTACTTTGGAAATGGAAAGTTTGTGATGTATAAAGATGATGCAATAATAATGAAAGGTTTTCGAAATTCAGATATGTATCAAGTCCAATTATATGGAAACCTTGTTTGTGAAGTTTCTAATTCTTCTATTATCCAGTCAAATGAATTTTATTTGTGGCATTTGCGTCTTGGACACATTGGAAAAGAGAGGATTAGTCAGCTAGTTAAGAATGACTTACTTGATAATGTAAGTATTGTGGAGTTTCCCACTTGTGAGAGTTGTTTGTATGAAAAAATGACTAAAGTTCCATTTCCTTCTATAGCCAAGAGAAGCAGTGGTATTCTTGATATCATTCATTCAGATATTTGTGGCCCTATGAATGTACAAACTAGAAATAGTTATTTATATTTTATCACGTTTATAGATGATTTTCCTAGATTTGGAAGGATATATCTCTTGCATGGAAAACATGAAGCCTTAGATGTTTTCAAGGCTTTCAAAAAGGAGGTTGAAAATACAACTGGAAGAAATATTAAAACATTTTATTCTGATCGTGGTGATGAATATAAGTCTGGATTATTTGATGACTTTTGTAGAGAAAATGACATTGTGCATATGCTTAGTCTACCACGCACTCCGGAGCAAAATGGAATTGCAGAAAGAAGAAATAGGACATTATTAGACATGGTAAGATCCATGTTAGCATTTGCAAATTTACCAACTTCTTTCTGGGGAGAAGCATTGCTTACTGCAGTATCTGTTGATAAAACTCCATATGAACTTTGGTATGGTAAAACATCAAAGTTGAACTATATGAAGGTATGGGGTTGTGTTGCACATATTCTCATCTCAGATTCAGGGAGAGATAAATTGTAAGCTAAAACTAAAAGGTGTCTGTTTGTTGGGTATCCTGAGTTCTCTAAGGGGTACAGGTTGTATGATCCAATAGATAAGATCATCATTGAGAGCGCATATGTGAAATTCATTGAAGATAGATTTGATTGCGTGAGTTTCTTGGAGAAATGTCTTCTCTTGAAGAGATTATAGAGACTTCATCTTCTATTCCTTTAAGTAACAATCAAAATCTTGATGCTTCCAGGAAAAGAAAAGATCACCCGAACCCACCGTAAGAGGGAGTAGAGAAAGGAAGCCTAGTTCTATTCTTACTTCTTCAGAATATTATGCTTATGCTGGTGAAGTATTTGAGCGAATAAGGTTGAATGAGGATTCTTCAGATCCAAAGTCATATCAAGATGCTATTAATGATGTTGATGCTAAGAAGTGGAGAGAGGCGATGTAGGATGAAATACTTTCAATGTATAAGAATGAAGTGTGAAAACTAGTTGATGCACCTGATTCTGTTAAACCTGTGGAGTGCAAATGGATTTTCACCTAAGAGAAATTCGAAGGAAAAGTTGAAAGATACAAAGCTCGGCTAGTTGCGAAGGGTTTTACTCAAAGACTATGGAGTTGATTATGATGAAACTTTTCACCGGTTGCACGTATTCTATCTATTAGAGCAATTTTATCTCTAGTTGCCTTTTATGATTATGAGCTCTATCGATGGATGTAAAGACGTATTTTTAAATGGAGATATGATCAAGAGATTTATATGGAGCAGCCTTTGGGTTTTATAGAATCGGAAATGAAGGAAAAGTGTGCAAGCTTAAAAATTAATTTATGGCTTGAAACAAGCTTCTAGACAATGGAATATAAAATTTAATAGATCCATAGAGGCATATGGTTTTGTTCGAATCCGGAGGATGCTTGTGTTTATGTCGAATAGTGGGAGATAAAATTGCCTTTCTTACTCTATATGTTGATGATATTCTTTTGGCGGTAATGATGCATCTTTCTTGATGGAGATCAAAAGTTAGTTATTCAATATTTTAAAATGAAAGATCTTGGTGAAGCCTCATATATCCTTGGTGTTAAAATTATTAGGGATAGGTCTCAACGACGATTGAGTTTATCCCAAAAAATTATATTGACAAAGTTTTACAGAAATTCAAGATGGATCGTTGTTCTGAAGGTAGTGTTCTATTTGATGCAACAAAGAAGATGTCCAGAGATGATTGTCCATTGTCACTTGCTGATAAACTTGATGAAAGTAAATATCCATATGCTTCTGTTGTGTGTAGTCTTATGTATGTTGTGATGTGTACAAGACCAGATCTTTCTTTTGCTGTTGGAGTTTTGAGCAGATTTCAATCTAATCCTGGAAGAAGTCACTGAGAAGGAGTTAAACGTGTATTACATTATTTGAAAAGGACAATATCATTTGTTTTGAGTTTTCAAGCAGATGAATTGCAACTAATTGGGTATTCTGATTCAGATTACAGGATTGTGTAGATACTAGAAAGTCCACTTCTAGATATGTTTTCATGTTTGGTGGCGGGGTTATTTCTTGGAAGAGTTAGAAACAAGATTGTGTTGCTCAGTCCACCATGGAGGCTGAATATGTAGCTGTTAATTTGGCTACAAAAGAAGTAGTATATCTCAGAAAATTCTTGAAAAGCATATTGAAGGAAAGTATCACTATATCAGGGATATGCTGAAGAAAGAAGAGGTCTTTGTTAATAAAGTAACCTCAAAGGATAACTTGGCAGATCCATTTACTAAATCTGTTTCTGTTTCTGTATTTGTTAACCATGTTCGTAATATGGGTTTATTGCCATGTTAATGTATTGATAAACTTGGTTGTCATATTATTGATAATAATATGTGTTTTGTTTGGCTAGCCTGATGATATATTATGAGTACTCATGGATTGTCCTTTGATCTAATTTCTCATGAGGTATACACCTGCGACTGTATACAAGAGGGTCTCATGGAGGAATGAATTAGATCTTAAATTTGTTCAGGCCTATGGAATGTTCAGGGCACATTTCCTTAGTGGCTAATACTCAAACTAGTACGGATCCTTATCCGGGTTCCTAAGTCTTGAGTATGTTATGAACGGTGGACCATTGATTTTAGTATGTCAATTTTTTCCATATGTATATAACAATGGATATATACAATGTAGACCCGGGAAAACTACATTGTATATATAAGTATTTTGATTTATAAACTTTGCATGGCCTTTGAATTTTTCTTAAGTTTTAAGTTTTCTGAAATCAAGTGGGAGATTGTAAGATTTTTAATGATTTCAAAATATTATTAATATACATATAATTTCCTAATTATATTAAACTTTGTAACTTATTTTATAACCCAAAGGTCATGTGTATTTTATTATGGATTTATTGTCATGGTTAATGTGCAGAATCATGGCTAGTGATAACTCCACATGGGGAGATGAAAAGGCTTATCTCTAGAGATGGTAAAAAGCCTTTTCTCATATATATACCTCCATGGTCCTACAAGTGAGGCTGCAATTTAACCTGTCTAGCCGAAAGGTGCAAGCTAATCGCTTGTAGAAAATTCTCTCTATCTATGGATGATACTACGGAAGTCGGTGATCATTTGGAGAAGGTTAATCAAGTTCGTCACAGAGGTATGTAATTTATCAATTACTAGTTTTGTTATATGGAATTTCATTGATATTGCTTACAGAGGCAATATTGGAATTGCACTCTCTCTTTGTACGAAGTAGAACAACGTGCTCGATTATTCTGAGATGATAAGTATTCTCCACTAAAAACATAAAATGTCAAGCGGAGAATGAGTACAAAGAAAATAACCCCTCCCCCTCTCTGCTTCTTTGCCCCCCTCTTAAATTAACTCTATTTGCAGATCTACCTCTCCAATATGCCAATTTGTCGATTTACCCCTATGTATATGTTTTAAATTGTGTTAAATAAGAGGATTATAAAAACTAATCTATGAAAGAATATAAAGATAAATTGACAACTACAAAGATTAGAGAGCACGAAAGCACCCACCACGAGTGATCCGGACGGTTAAAAGGTTCCAATATAGCTCTCACACGTTCACGCACTCTTTTGGCTTTGGTGGGGCCCAAGGGGATCAATCGGGTGTGATTTTGGGTGGGCTTGGGTCAAACTCCCGATCCTTAAACCTATGCGAATCTTACCTAACTCATAGCAAATCTTGTGGGTTTTCGTGACCCAGATCCGAACCAAGACCGAGACAATATAGATGACAATCAATATTAATGATTAATTAATGTAATTGGCAGCGGATGAATTGCAGTGAATGTTTGGATCCCTATCAACAGCGGTGGATTTAGTATTTATTTTATCAGTTCACTATTTATTCCATCCTTTTTTTAGTACACTGGGTATGCCAGCACTTGGGCAAATAGTATATGGGTCGATCTGCAAAAATAGAACTACAATCAATACTATAATACTAAAATAATAACATCTAGCTGCATTTTTGACACATGTCAATTCCTCAATTATTTCATCCTTCTTTTTGCAATTGTTTTTCCTTTTTAGCTTTTATAGATTTTTTGTTTCTAAGGTTTCGCTCTCTTTCTCTTGGTTAGAGATGAAAATAATAAATACAAATCTAACTCAAACTCATTATTAAATCCTATCCACCGCCTAAATTTAAGTAATCACAAATTACAATGGAGGGAATTAATTTTAACATTATTTCATCTTTTCAAATTTCTAGAGAACATTTGGAAATACAACAGCCTTTCAAATTCTTGACATCTCTTATTATTTTCACACACCTCTTCCAAATAGAATTACATTTAGCTTATTATTCGAAACTCAGAAGCTCCGATCGAAGGACCACTAAAGGAGTTGTCTTTGCTTTTTCTAGTCATGTTTTCTATCTTATTATAGATGATGAATTTTTTTCCTTTCTTGAAAGGTACTCACTTTGATTTTTTTAAAATTTTATTTTCCTAGTCACATCGTTATTTGTAGCTTTAAGCTGAGGTCCAATTGAAAAGGATAATATTCTTCATCAAAAGAGGTACCGGATCTATTAATCTTGGTAGAATTTTGAGTTTTTATTTGAATGATGTTGGATCTATATATTCTATGCTTTTTCTAAATGTTGGATCTAAGCTATTATCAGTACATTTATTTTTTTAATGATTTTTAAAAATCATCGATTCTAATTTATGGCTATGTTCTTTTCTTTTAGGTTTTATAGTATATATTGAGGATTTCAATTTACAACTCATGAATCTTTATGAAATTTTGAGGTAAATTTCCAGCTTGCTCCATTTTATTCATTTGAAGCTCTATATATTCTAATTAAAGAAACTTTTAAACACTCATTTGAATCATTGTCATGGATGTAGGCATAACTTAATCTTTGAAATTACTTCTTATTGGAAACAAATAAAGAAGAATATTAAAATGAGCTTAGGCAATAGCAAGGATCTTTCCTTAAAAGTCTTTCCAGTACAAGAATAATAAAGATTAAATTAAAGCACGAAACTAAAATAGATCAAACTTGTTTATCACATTTTAATTGCAATGGTATATACGTTTGTGAAATTTTGCGCGATGATTTGAAGAAATAATACTGAGGACTAATATTTTAGTATTTCAAACTTACAGTGTATTTCTAGCAGTCTCATATTGTTGATGAATCTGATATTGATTTTCATGTGTTAGTTTTATCTGGCTATCAGCTCATTTTATTTATTTATTTTAGTAAAAGTATAAGCTAAGTGTTGGTAGAGTTCCTCTTTGTAAGAATCATTGTCAAGGGTTGATATGAAGTTGGTTCCTCTCAGAAAAAAAAAGTTCTATTCATAGAGATTACTATTCGTCATATATATATATATAAACAAATTGTTTCTCACTGTTCTTAAAATATTATCTATCCTTACATGTTATTTATTTTACAAATACCGTTTACCTTAATATGTAAACTGTTTTCTTACAAACCTCTTTTATACATAAATTTTCCCTTTTTATGAAGCTATCTATACCATAAAATAAAACTCTTTCTTACTTTTAAAACATTTGATAGCATTTGTTTGGTTAAAGTTGTCAATTTGATTGTAGAAGGTAACCTATTTTATTACTTTTAGGTATATAAATACTTGATAGCATTTGTTTTGTTACAGTAGTTGATTTGATTATAGAAGTAAACATGATTTCCTACTTTTATTTATAAACATTTGATAGTATTTTGAAGGAGAATGTATCCTAAGTATTTGCTGATAGTTCTTTTATTGTTTGATTTTAAAAATAACCGAGCAATTAATTTCTAAATTTGATAATTAAGTTTATCAACTAAATTTCGTAATCAATTAAATTAGACTCCTATCATTGATTCAATTTAGAATAATAATATCTTAGTACCAAATCCCGTGCATTGCACAGGGTTAAAACTAGTGGGTCTATATTCACTTAACCCTAATAACTTTAAAATTAACAAAAAAAATCCTAAGTAATTTAAATTTCCAAAACGTACAGCAAGAAGAAAAGCATAATTTCCTCCCTTTTCAGTTGCTAATTTAGCTGTAACAACAAGAACTCCTGTAATCTCTTATATCATTTTCCTTAAACAATCGTAAAAGTATTTTCAGATACAAACTAAAGACAAAACATGAAAGAAAACATGCTGCAAATGCTCGTTTCCTCAAATGCGCCGACCCCGGAGCATCTCGCCGACCATCCATTTAGTTATTCAATAGCGCGTTACCTAACCTAGCAAGTAGTTGAAACCCTAGGCTATTATATATTAAGTTAGAGAAAAGTTTACTAGTGATGTTTGAGAACATTAATTACACATAGTTATGCATATAGATGATCTAAGCTAGTAGTTGAAAACACCAACTATTATTAAGTTAGAGAATAGTCTCACAACTGATGTTATATTTGTTTAAGATATTAAGATCATTACCTTCTCCAACTTAATCAATTATATATAGCTCTCATTCTTTATTTATTTTTTTTTTAAAAAAACATCTTACTACTTATAGACAGGTTTTCTCTAATGACACTGAGAGGCTAGAACTTGCGGCCTATCTTTTACGGTTTTACCAGGTGGCTAAGCACATAATTTAAAGATGCTAATTATAATAATATAATATTCTGATTGCACTGATATGACATTAGTAATTGTATTGATGCAATATGTTAATTTGAATTTGCATACTGATTGTACTGATCTAGAATAGATAGTAAAACAAATGTCATGTTATTCTTTCTAGAAAAAATTGTGTCTGGGCTCTAAAATTAAAACCCTCTTGTGACCCAGCCCTCTTGACTTTGGGGCATGTGCTTAGACCTTTTGACCTAACTTCTCATGTGAAAAAGCCCTCCTCAACCCATATTTATCCCTCATTCCTAAAATACCCTTTATCTTTTTCATCTCCTTTATTTTCCTCTTAGACTCCCCCCCCCCCTCCCTCTCCCCATCCACCCTACCTTCTCCCTCCTCTCTGTATCGCATTTACCCTTCTCCCTTTTTCTCAACTCTATCTACGTCCTCTACTTTCCTTTGCCATCATTCTCCCTCCTCTCTCATTTATTCAACTTCATTCTCCGCCCTCCTCTATCCTACATTTCAACTCCATTCTCGTCCCTCCTCCAGCCTTCTCCTTCCTCCTTTTTTCACCTTTCTCTTTCCTCCACTCCCCCCTATCCCACTTTCACTTTCCTCCCCTCCCGTCCATCTCCTCTTCCATTCCATTTCCACCATCCTTTCTCCTCCTTCTTCTTTATCTTCATCTATATCTTCTCATTTTACAACTATCACCGTATCATTCAAAGATTATTTTTTGGGCTAAACACGAATGTCTCATAATGTCACGTCAAAATTAATTCTTAGAGTTAAAATTAACATCTAAGATTTATACTTAACATCTAATGATTAAAGTTAATATGATCTAAAGTTAACATCTAATGATTAAAGTTAACATGTGATATTTAAAGTTAACATGTGAGTTATAAAGTTAACATCTAACTTTATAAATTAATATAAAAGCTTTCAAATTATTAAATATTAACATTATCACATGTTAACTTTAATTATTACTTGTTAACTTTAGACTTCTCCAATCAAATTTAGACCTCACAAATTTAACTTTAAAGTTAGATGTTAAATGTAAAGCTTAGATGTTCAGTGTGATTTTAGGAGATGATCGTTTTAGCCAAAAGAGACGGTCTTTGAGCGATGCGACAACGATTGCGAGGGAAGAAAGAAAAAAGAGGGTTATTGAAAGAATAAAAATGACAAAGGAGAAGTGTGGCGGTGAAAAGATAATAGTTGAGAAATGATAAGAAAAGAGAAGGGGGATGTAATGGCTGAGGTTGTGATGAAAAGGATAATAGTTGAGGAAAAGGAGGAGAAGTAGGAGAATTATTCATGGCTTCATGAGAAAAATTATTAATGGATTGAGGAGAAGGAGAAAAAATTATTTATGGGTTCATGAGAAAAAAAAAGAGATGAGAGGTTCAGAGTGAGGATAGATTGGGGATAAAAAAGAATGTTTTCTCTCTTTGTTGAGGTGACAGTGGTAAATGAGCTTTTTCACATAAGAAGTTGGGTCAATGGGCCTAAGCACATGGCCTAAAGTCAAGAGGGCTAGGTCACATGAAGGTTCTAATTTTAGGGCCCGGACACAATTTTTTCTCTTTGTTTTCGATGTTAGTCCCTTAAATCTTTAATACTTCAAAACTGCTCCCTCAAGTCATTGAGATGCTATTAAATCCCTGAACTTTATTTTATCAGATCCGACCCGAATAGACGGGGACCCGAAGTCAAGATGGGCCCCTATTATCTTTAGGGCTGGAAACAAATGGGGAACAGCTGCAAAAACCAGTTGATAAGCAAATGATTCAAAAGGGACCATCCAAAAGAGGTCACTGCTCCCTCAGGAGAGTACAGTACTCTGTATATAGCACATCCTTTTGTTTATATCAGAGAGAGAGAGAGAGAGAGAGTAATGACCGACAAGAACAGAGGCCAGCTAGCTATGGAAGAAAAAAGCATATGCATATGAGATCTTATGTATATAGGACTGAGATTTTGGTGATCGAGTCTCCGAACCTAACATGCTGGAATTATTGATCAATGATTTTATGATGAGTAATTTAAAATGGTAAGTAAAAACTTAAAGTCTTCCACATATGGTATGTTTCCATGGACCATGACAGGCTGGAATTATTGATCAATGATCAATGAAGATGCTACATTTGGAGAAACTATTCACATTTTGATATTTTGCTATCATTGCCCTTGTTGTGTGGTGGGTGCACTAAGTCTTCCAAATTTAGATCAATGCGAAATAGGAGGAGGACTTGGAAATAAGTAAATAGATCCCCCCAAAAAAAAAAATTTCTTTTTATTATTTGAATATTTTTTTGGCTTAGTTTGAAGGGGTAAAAAAACATTATAATTATAAATGGAGGAGTTAAAAGAGTTTTGTTCTGGTTGCACTAATTTCATATCCATTGATATTGGAGCACATGTATAGGATATGACTTTGGGCTCACCAAATCTAGGAACACTTTTGAATCACTGTAGTTAATGAAGGTGTGCCAAACTTGAAGACGAACCAAGAGGTAGGCTATCATTGAGCCTGGATCTTTGCCTTTTTGGGCAGCCAAATCTAGGGTTGGGGTTGGTGCCCTTTTTAGGTTTTTAGGGTTTGGCTTAGCTCATGTTGTAGACATGATAGGGGCTGCTTTTGTTGCTCAGGGTTATTAAATTTATGCTATACGTTTCAGAATGTGATAGGATGAACCTGAGCTTTGAGGGGGACGTGGCAGCCTGCTACTGCATGATGGTCTTAAATATCCATATTTGCCACGAGAAAGTATCAAGCTGTTCCATTTGTGTAGGGGGCGGTTGTTTGGTTGTTTTCCTGAAATTATAGGAAAATAGTTATTTGTTGGCTAAAACTGTATTTTTCAAATTATTTCGAGTGAAAAAGAAAAATTATGTGATTGTTTCGCCTTTAAATCAATGGAGGAAATTGGTTTTCCATGAAATCCATAGTTTAGATGTAAGCTAAAAATAATAATAATAATAAAGGAAAAAAAAAGAAAAAAAAAAGAAAAAGAGAATCACAGTTGTAGGAAAATGAGAGAAAATCAAAGAGCAAGTGTTCTCACCCACTTGCCATATTTTTTATTGTAAAAAATATTAGATTTCCAAGCAATTCCAAGCAAATCTAGGAATTGAATATCTACAAATCTAATGTGTTTTCTCCACTTTGGGGCTATTTGGTTGCACAGGAAATTGGTGGAAATCATTTTTAGAAATAACATCTACAAATAGCTTCGTTTTTCTTGTTTGGATAGAGGTACTTTAAAGAGATTTAATGCTAAAAATGGATGAATTGACTCATAATTAGGGGATGTTCGGTTTGCCAAAATAGAATGGAAACCACGTGGAAAAGGCCCGATACGAATACCCTGCTAAAAAAGTGTGAAACATGAACCATATCCTTTAGCTTGTTTCACAATTATTTTTTGAAAATGACTGGACAAGAACTTAAATTAATATTCTTAGACTAATTTTTATGCGTTAAACTTGTTTTGTTTTGGTCCACCCCCGATCCAGGCCAAAACTGTCGAGTACGAGTTATATCAGAACCTCCCGCACCGCGGGGAGGTTCCCCCTCCTGGTAGGGGGGCGCTTTAGTAAACCGCCCCACCATCTACGGGGTTCTGATAGGATCCGTAGTTCTAAACTGTCTTATGCCGAAACCAGTTTAGAGGGGAGTTTCTAAACGGACCCTTACGTTGTCATAAACCCAAAATACAAAATCGTACACCTAAACAGCCCCCTAACAAGTTGGTCAACTTAAAAATTGTTCTTGTCTCTCCCTGAGTCATTAGTAGTGATTTGCAAGTCCAAAGCATGGCCTGTACTTTATTTTTGCATCATGTAATTTGTCTTAAAAATGCGGAGGTTTTGCGTCCTACTGTGGTGGGCATGTGACGCGAGGTGAGCGTGACCGATCACTTTAATGCTCGCTCGGGATAAAGTTTGGCTCCGACCAGATCGAGTACAGGTTGGACAACGCGTCACCTTTTTAACAAATAACTTGAGTCCTCATTTTGTATTTTAGTCTCATCTTATTCTCCGAACTAGCCAATTTATCACTATTTTTGCAGTTCCACACTACTTTATGAAGTGTATTTTAGTCTCACCTTACTTCCTGAATAAGGGTGCTAAAACGTATCCGTATCCGAGAAAATATTTATAACTGTATCCGTTAAGATACGGATATGGTTACTCAAATCTATAACCGATATGACATGGTTACGGATATGATTTTATAGTGAGATATCCGGATCCGTATCCAAAATATCAGAATACATATTGATCATACTGCTGCAATAGTTTTAACCTGTAGATTAATGAATTTGAGGCTAATTTTGATGATTAAGATGTCTAATCTTAGCTTTTCAGATATAACGAACATATTAATGAACTCTTTTATACCACATAAAATATAATATTATCTAGTTTTCTCATATCCATTTTGTATTTGAATGCATATCCGCTTATATATCTGCATATATATTCGTATATATCTGTATCCGTATCTGATTTTAGCTGATATGAATATGAATTTTCCTTACCGAGGTATATCCGTATCCGTAATGGGTAAGCGAATATGGATATGATAAGTGTTATATCCGAGCCGTATCCGGACCAAATGCACCCCTATTCCTGAATCATCATTTTATCATTTTAAAATATTCATAATTTAATAAAGAAAAAAGGGAAAATTATGTCCAGGCCCCAAAAGTTGAAACTACATGTGACCGGGCCCCTCCAATTATTGAATGTGTGGATCAGCCCCAAACAGTTGCGCGAATTGTGTTCGGACCCCTCCACGTCAGCCATATACAGCTGAGAAGCTGTATTTTGTAAAAAATCCTAAAATGCCCTTCTCCTTCTTCCCCAGACACGCCCATCTAGTCAACCATTAATGGCGATCTGATGGGAGAATTGGAGGAAAATCTCCCCTTTTTTACCCGATCATGAGCAATAACTATATAGTGTGGATCATGAGTAATAACTATTTGCTTTTGCTCTTCAAAACTCTTCTTGTCCTAAAATTCTCGCCATTACTCCTTCGCCATCATCTCATAGTACCAAAGCTGTAAGTAATACATTCACCATTCCAACTATGATCAGATCATATTCACCATTAACCTTAAAACATTAAAATAACTAGACTTAACATGAAAGTAATCAGGATTAACATGAACTAAATTAGACTTAACATGAATCAAATTAGACTTAATATGAAAAGCCTAACACTTCACAGTAAGCGATGTACGTTTATTAGAAAAGTAAATAGACTTAACATGGAACTTACGGGTATCAGTGGCATGCATCCAGGGATATATGTAACCCCTGGCTTCTTCAAACCTTCCAGAGCAACCTTTATGTCTCTAATAATTTCTTTATAAATGAAGTCACCCCATGCGACTTTGTTCACCCTCTCAATGCTATCCAGATACTTCAGTACTATTCTAGGGAAACCATCCCCGCTTCTGGGGCACCATATCATCGAGATCGATAAAGAATTTGCGGAGAACAAAGTCTTGGATATCCTTCTTTTCGTTGATTCCACTAGACTTTCTAGCAGATCTTCAACATATCTTCTCATGCTAATGTCAGCTTTTCTTTTTTTTCCACCCTTGTCATCTTTGAAAAGTTTAGAAAAATATTGGACCCACATTCTGCACTTGGAGTCTCTATTCGTCAAAATAATCTCACCGTAAATTGGAAATAAAGTATGATTACGGACCCAATCCACGTCAAAATTAATAACTTTTTTTCCCCATAATTTGCATCAGGGATAGAAAATGTTTGTTTATCACCACGTAAAACTCAACACGTGCTCAAGTGTTCGACGATCATGCGTGAGCACCAAATTGTATATAGTGCTCAAATGTGGATCCACAATAGGCATCCACGTGCCATTGTGAATATTTGGGCCAAGCCGATTCATAAAATCACAATAAGCCCTAATAACCGTTGGCCTAATATCTCCAGCCTCACCAACTATTTTCCGAAAATAAATTCAAATGCAAGCGCTTAATTAGACTTAACATGAACTTAACTTAGACTTAACATGAATCAAATTGGACTTAACATGAACTAAATTAGACTTAACACGAATAAAGTTGGAATTAACATGAAAAATAGACTTAATATGAGAAGACATTAGACTAGACATGACCTGAAATTAGACTTAACATGAACCTAGTTTAGACTTAACATGAAACCAATTAGACTTAACATGAACTAAATTAGACTTAACACTAATAAAATTGGAATTAACATGAAAAATAGACTTAACATGAGAAGACATTAGACTTGACATGAACTGAAATTAGACTTAACACGATTTAGGTTTGACTTAACATGAACTTCTTTTACTTAATTAAATTAGAATTAACATGAAACCCAAATCGGTTAATATCAAACTCTTTTAAATATCATGAAACTCGGGTTAACTCTCATGTATAGGATTAGAATTAACATGAAACTTCGGTTTGGATAACATCCAAAGGGGTTAAGTTCTTTAATTAAGAAAACCTAGCACTTACTTCTTTTGGGGTTGAAATCATCCCTTCTTGTCTTCTCTTCGGCCTCGACCTCGTGGTTCGCCTTTGCATTACCAATGTGGCCTTCGACGCCTCGCCTTTTCCAGATGATTCAAGACGTATGCATGACTGCGGATTTCGCTTCATCTTTCTCCTTCGTCTGCCACGAATTTCGACTTCAAATCGTTAACCGAGGCTTCCTTCGACGATATTTTTCAGCGAAGCGAAAACCCTAGATCGAAATTAGAGATGATTGGGATTTTTCCGGTGGTCGCTGAACAGTTGAAGGCCAAGAGGGAGAGAGAGAGTACTTGAGTGGAAGGAGAGGCGCTACACGAAGTTCCACACGCCGGAGGGTAGGATAGTAACTTCAAGTGTTATCTTCTCTGCTCACACTGCAGGTTTTTGTACCGACACAAATACTGGACCAGATTCAGCCTAAAACACTGGCTAAAAATAGAGGCCCCACACATGAGCTTCCCATTTTTGGGGCCTGAACACAATTTTCCCAAGAAAAAAAAATACTAACTTGATACCAAAAGTGAAAAATTCAGGAGATAATGCGAGACTAGCAATAGTATAGAAAATAATAATGGACGAATTAAACTAGAAATAGTTCATAAAGCATAAAGTGACAAATTAAAGGGACAAATTGAAGGACTCAGGGGGCAAGTTGGGACTGAAACCTAACAAATAAATAAATAATAATGGAGGGTACATAGTACGGGTTTATTTGATGGTACATCAGCACGCGCCCACTAATAATGAATGCTCACTTAGCAATAAAACGGCTGACGAGATGTGACCTATTTGTTTTGGCTTTGCTCGGATCGGGTCCTTTCATGTCCTTGGCTTTCTACTTGCGGCGAGGTATGGCCCAAGAGCCCAAATTATATAGCTTATATAGCTACCTAAACCACTCCAGGGGTTTTATTATTGGCTTTATTGCACTAAAAATACCCTATAGTTTTCTCTATATTGCACTTACATACCCTCATTTGCTATTGACGGCACTTATGTATTCTAAAGTTTTTAAAAGTTGCATTTAAATACTCTCGGTTATGCAAATGCGAGAAATTCACTCCGAGAACTCTCACGCAGCATTCACATGTTAATTTAAAAACTTTTTAACTCTTAATTTTTGTTTAAATTTACAGTAAAACTATCATAGTTCTATTTTAAACCAATCCTGATTATATTAAAAGGCTAAATTACCAGATTGGTATTCTAACTTAAATCTATCTTACAATAAAATATTTATTACTGCTTCGACGTTAATATGATATTTTAACGCGTGCTCCGATTACAATAAGACTCTTTTTTCTTGCAGGCAGCTAGAATTCCGGTGAGCTGTATTTTTTTTTTTTTGAAAATTTCTTTTTATCACCCTGAACTATAAAAATTATTAAATCTACACACTCCTCCTTCAAGTTCACAAGTCAAATTTATTTCGCTCATTTACCCAGTAAGATCCTCCTTTGAGATCTCTTTTTCTCCTTCAACCTCCTCCAATTCAAACATAGATTCTAATCCAACTCCAACAACCTCCATCCGAGTCGACACCAATTTGGATACGAGTTTAGGTTTGAATTAGGGGAGTTTGAAGGAAAAAGAGGGGCTCTATTGAGAAAGAAAGAGAGTAAAGTAGGATGAATGATCTTATTGGATAAAATGTTGGAAGAAATATGAATTGGGAGAGGTTGAAGGAGAAAGAGGAATTTTGATGGGTCATTTCCAAAAATAAAAATAAAAAATTACAGTTCACCGGTGTTGATGTTGGGAATCACACAGTCACTTAGTTATGAGTTAAGGAGATTAGGGTCCGCTAACTCCTCTGAATATCCGGTTTTGAGATGAGTTGTTCTTCCCTGCACATGCAAGAGCTCGTAAGAGGACGGAGTTGTGTTCTCCGGTTGTTCCTCCGACGATCAAGTCAGTAAGTTGCTTGAGTGGAGAAGAAAATGATGAACTGAAGAAGTTCTTAGTGAGCAAAAATGTTGCTTAGAAATTGCTTACCCTGATGATGGGAATAGTCCTCCTATTTATAGTGATAATAGAGGGGTGGTTTGGTAACTTCGGCCGAGTATAGGCTGGCGGCTGAGTCGGCATTTACTTTACATGTGTCGGCTGCGGAGTGGAGGGAGTCACTTCGGCATTTAATGTGAAGTGATTGGAGGCATGGGGTGCCGACGTGGTCCGATGTATCATAAAGATCTCCGGGAATGGAGAAATGATGATTTTGATCATGCATTTAATGTGATAGTGATGTCCCGTCAGCGGGGAGCTCGAGATGGTTGAGTGGGTCGCTCGTTGAGTCAGCCTACCAAGAAGGTCAACATGTACCGCCTTTTGAGCTAGCTTCGTGAGATGTTGACCCGTCGAGTCGGCCATGCTGGAGATTTTGACCATCCCGAGATGTCGAATTGGTTTGATCATATACCTAATGCGGGACACTTATCTGCTATCGATTGGAGATTAATATTTAGTAATTGAAGCACCATAACAACCGGAAAAATGACTTTAATATCATCGGAACGCAAGTAAAAATACCATATTGATGGTGGAGCAGAAATAAATACCATATTGAAAAATAGAGTCAAGTTAGAATACCAATATGATAATTTAGCCTATTTTCAAATAGGATGTTAAAGCTGTACCTAGTCAGTTATCTACTATAACAAATAATTCCTTGCGCATAAACATTCAATTAGTCATTGAAATGTTTCAAAGATTTTGTTTCTTACTTTAAAATCATAATGACGAGATTTCCACCAGTGAAAAAGAACTATAATGTCCAAATCTATAAAGGATCACAATGGTGGAATAGATAGAGAAAAGGAGTCACCAGTCAAATTCCTGTTGAGTATGTAAAGTAGTAGCCAAAACATATATTAAATAAGATGATAAAAATAAGCGAAACAATAAACTCGGACAACTAAGAAATTGTGTTTAATACGATTGAACTCCAAAAATATAAATGCACAAAACATTATTTATGCATTGAATTGTTAAGATCTAATTACGTTACACATATACATATTCAAGCAAAAGTATATTATCTAATGTTATAAAATAAGAAATATGACCTAAGTTTATTTTAGCTTTTTAAACTGTTATAATGGTTAATGAATAAAGATTCATGAAGTAGCTACTAATGAGTTTTGCAAGATAACGTCAGCGCCAATTGTGAATAAATTCACATTTGGTAAGAAGAAATTGATTGAGAAAAAGCACATTAAAAACAAGGAAGAGGCAACTTATGCAACTACACTTCCAGAGAACATAAACATCGCACATTTATCATCAAAACAACAGCAACAAGTGCACACATAAAAGGAGAGCATATACACAGGTAATTTTCCAGTTAATTTCCCTATTTCAGGCTCATTATTTTAGTCTTCCTTGACCATGTATTTCTCAAGTTATTTTCCACCTATTTTCTCCAATCACAAACATGACAACTTCATCCATATTAACTAACAAATAAACAAGGAAACCATCCCAAAATACCTCCAATTCATTAGAATCCCCAAATAAAAGCACCCAATAAAGCTACATGATTTTGGATGTAAGAACCTAAAGATGGAAGTCTAGTAAATATATCAGTTATCTATATGTTATGTTTCTCCCTGTTATACCGTATACACAAAAGCTCTCAACGCCTTGATCGCCTTCTCCTAACTGGTCTGAACCATTTCAACCCGTTAGCTCTCCTGGACCCATTCTTTCTGAGCTCATACCCAATACTGTGCATGTCTTCACAAATTTCATGCCTCGAAAGAGAAATCATTCCTGGCAAGATCTCCTTTTGGAAATCTCGAATCCTCCCTCTCCCTCTTTTTAGTTTGTGAACCCTGGTTGCATTGTCTCCAGCATTTTCCTCTACCTCTATCATTTGTGTTAAGTGCTCGTTGCTTATAACCTCGGGTAGCTCTAGTGTCATTGTCTCAAAAGTATCAGTGGAGTATTGAGGTTCATCTTTCTTATTCTCTGCAGTATCATATTGCTTTATTGGGGATGCTGATGATGAGGCTAAACAAATACCAGAAAGTATCTCAGCAGCATTAACAACTGCACGATCTTGATCATGTTGATGTTCGTTATAGAATGTTTTCTCTGGTGAACTTTCAACAGCCATGTTATCTAATTGTGTAGTTCCAGAAACTTCCTCCACAATTTTCGAACTGCATTCATTGCTTTCATTAAGAACATTGGATTTGATTCCAGCAAGAGATTTTTCATTGCGTCCATCTTGAGGTACATTGAGGTCTTTAGACGAAAGGGCTGTTCTTCCTGCATCATTTGGTAATTCTCCATTAGAATCACTAGAGAAGCCTTCTGCTGATTTTCTACAGCATTCAGTTATGCCTGTGGTGTTGGATCCCTGAATTTGATCAAAATCTGAAATATTTGATCTCTGTGAATCTTGGCAGAGAGGAAATAACCAGTTGGTGCTCTTTTGGACTACGGATGAGGTTGAGGATGGAGATGAAGATGTAAGTGTAGGATCATTGAGAGAATGAGAAGATTCATCATCTTGAGGAATATTAAGGTCAATAAGGATTGGTTTGGATGTATTAGGTTCTTGTTTATGGGTTGAGTTAGCTGATGTATTCACAAGACCGGGAACACTTGATTCACTACCTCCTGCAAAAAAATACATAGCCAATGAGAAGAAATTCAGGACATGCGATAACATATTACTTGCATAGAGTAAGAATACACTGCAGAATATAAGATCTAGCAATGTTATCAGTGACTAATCGATGTAAGAGTTTACTTTCCAATAAGAACAAAGAAAAGGACTTCTCTGCAACATTCTTATCAGCTTCAGCTAGACAAGCTTAAGTGTCACACTGGATAGAACTATGTAAATGAGCTGGTTTAGTAATATCCAGACAGTTCTCAGTCATCCAGCTATTGTATCCATTTAAATATTCACTATTTCCCAGTTATACTGTACAAAAGTGGAATATTAAGTGCACCAAAATTTGTGAATCCTTTTGTACTTCACTGCCAGTATATCGGCTTCTCCTTGAAAGTACTTGCACGATTTCACATACAGCAAAGAGATTAAAACGAAAATGTCAACAATCAAGGTATCCTTGAGTTTGTACGTGTGAATGTCAAATCTGTTAGTTTCCAACACCATGAGCAATTTTAGCCTTAAATTCTAGAGTATAGATGCTAAATATACTCAGGTAGAGTTGTTTTAAGACAGATTCCAGAATATATCAATAGCATTTTGTGATGATGTACCATTTTTAAAGGCATAGCTCTGTTATGAATTCCAACACGTTTTAACAAGTCTCTCATACTAGAGGTATGTGCATACTGTACATTATCATGCTTGTGGGATGTGCATGTAATTTATTACCATCAACACACGTGTTTGTGTATGCACATGTATCTTGTATGTAGATACATATGTGCAGTGGCGGATCCAAAAAAATTCTTTTAGGGGGGCAAACGACAAGCACCTATTTACCTAAAAATAAAAATATAATTATTGGTTATATAATTATGGGCTAGACTCCAAATGGAATAGGCTATTTAATGCAAACGGCCTCAAATGGGCTACTACTTATTGGTTATATAAGCAAACATTGGGCCATTGGGGTGCAAATTTTAAAAAATTCGGGGCAGTTTAAAACTTGTGAAGACCTTACAATGCACTTATGAAATGTCATAGGGTGCAATTGCACCCTAGGCTAAAGCCTAGATCCACCCCCGCATATGTGCATGTCTGGGTATGTGCATATCTTTATGCATGTATCAATGTTTTAAAAAGCCTCCGCCTAGGCGTACGCCTAGGCCTAGGTAGTACCTAGCCTAGCGCCTAGGCCGTACCTAGGCTACCCACTTAGGTTTTGGGAGCGCCTAGGAGAGTTTGGACTGCTTACGTGGATTGCACCCTTTAGGCCTTGATCATGATTTCCTCCGTTGCAGCCTCCACATCCTCTGACCTCCTCCAAACGTCTCTAGGCTCCAACTATGAACACCTCTTCTATCTCCTCTGATCTTTAGGAAAACATACCACTTAGACGAAGAAAGAAATCCCTCTAGGTGCTAGTTCGGCACCTAAACTTTCTATAACATTGGCAGTTACTATCAATTATTGTAATTAAAAAATAAAAAATAGGAAAACCGCCTAGGTTCCCACCTAGGCGCCAAGGCGCTAGGCTTCCGGTCAAACGCCTAGGCTGCCTAACACTTTCTGTAACCTTGGTATGTATGTACAAATGAACAAATGATAGTGTGCGTGTTCTCTATGTTCTTGAACATGTGCAAACATACATATAACGGGGAAAAAAAACAAATATGAGTTGGTAGCTAATTTTGTTAAACAAGCTATCAAAGGATAGAACAGTAGTGAGAGCACCATGCTAGTCAGATCCCATGTGTGGATTTCGACATTTTATTACCATGACCAAAAGGGATGTGACTTTCACATTATGTTATATTCTGAAGTTGATTGTTTCTGGTCTTATAAGCCTTTAAATTCCAACATTATAGATTAAGAGTAATTTCCAAGTGGATGCTACAAATGTATAACAGATTGCGGTGGATCTTATGTGATCCGAACTCTTGACTCGGTAAGAAGAGGCATGAACATATGCATGAAAACAATAAAAGAGAGTTACTGAGGGAATATGAATAAAGGATGTTGGATGTTTCAAAAGGATTGCACTAAAAAGGTCTCATCAGCATTAGTGGGAGAAAAACAAAATTAGAATCTTTAGAGGTATTAATAAATTAGAATATGCACAATTTCTTATCTCCCTCTCCCCTCTCCCTCTCCCTCTCCCTCTCTTTGTGTGTGCGCGCACACACAAACACAAGGTTTTGCATGGAAAGTGCATGCCCATATCACAAGACTGCGCTGATACTTAAACCATGTGCAGGTCCAATTGTTTTTCAAAAATTTTAACATGGCCAAGAATGCTAGAGGTCTAAACTCATCAAGTCAAAACACAACTGACATGTGTCCATCTTGCCGAACAGAGACATGGTTTCGTGCATGGTATAGGCACAATTGCTAACTGTACATGACCACATTGTTTAATAAAATCAGAGATTATACAATGACATCTTGAGTGCTCCTACGGTAACATAAGCACATTGGCAATTTTCACAGGGAAATAATAATATATGTTGAGTATTTGCTGAAGATAAGTGGGGTCGAGTTTTCACGTGAATTAGGAAACTGCTATAAAAGGGATAGAATTCAAGATATATTGATTTCACTCGCTTATTCTATAAAGGCTGGTCCTTCAAGTTCAAGGTAATAAAACAAAGATGCATACATATTATATAGAGTACAGATGACTTGGATGGATAGACTACAACAGTATCATTCATAGAAAATTAGAAAGGAAAAAAAGAAAAAGAAAAAAGAATACCAATATCTCTATCAAACAAGCACATATCAGCCTTGAGAACCAAACAATACCAGTAACAACGATAAACAATAATAGTAGCAAGAATAATAATAAAGAACTAAATTGGCATAAATGCTGATGAAGTGCTGTCTATCGGCAATGGGGACCAAAATCCATAAAGAAAGAATCAAATTATTCCCAATTTTGATAATAACTAAATGCTTTATAACAAGAGACTATATGCAATAAATATCTCTATCTAAGCTTCAAAAGCTATGGTCTACCAAGACAACAAAAGGAATTGATTAAGAAGAACACTCACCAGCACCAGAATGATCATCCTTATGCTCTCCCCATCTTTCACTACAACCATCAAGCAAAAGGTTCAAATCCGGCACAAAATCAGACTGCTTTCTCGATGAAGAAGGCACAAAACCAGACCCATTCTGAACTTTACTAGATGAAGCCATATCGGATGCAACGTGCAATGTGGAACCATCCACCAAGCCACAATTTTCCATAGGAGACTCTATATGAGACTCCATCTCCATGGGCTCCTCCAAATCAATAACCTCATAGCAATACAAGTTCTTCCCTTTATCCAAAAGGGGTATCATACTTCCTCCCTTCTCCTTAATGGAGTTCTTCGCAGAATTCTCAATATAAACATCTGCAGGAAGCTCTAAATTAAAACCTCTGTATCTATTCTCGCTAACTTCAACAAATTTCCCATTAACCTCCTCTAAACAAACTACATTGCCTTCCTTTGTCAAACCCGACTGCAAAAAATAACTCCTTTCTCAAAACACGATCTCAGCAAATAACCATCGAAATCTATTAAAGGGGGGCAATTTCTCATACCTTGGCTTGCTCTCTCATGTAAAGTTCTCGCATCAGGTTCTTCTGGGTCCAAAACAGGCGATGGAGCTCTCTAACCTGGATCAAAAACACCCAAATTAATACCCAATAAACCATTTCTAAATTTAAAAAAACGTAAATGTCTTAAAATAACTGACCTGGCTCCTAAATATGCTCTCCTGCTGAAGCATCGTAAACTTCACCTCCTCCATCGGATTCAGATCAGCTGTCATCATCATCATCTCTCTCGAAAGAACTCAACAACTCCACATACAATATAAGTAGAGAGTGGCCCAAAAAATCAAATCAAGAACCAATCTGAGCGTAATTCTCTAACATGGGTCGGTTAAAAAACCGAAATTGGCCCAATTTTGTTTGGGGGAGGAGCAGATGAGAAAAGAGAGATTAATGGGCATCTGAGATCGAACAAAGAGATACCCATTATGATGAAGGCCGGACAAAAAGAGAAGGGAATCTGAGGGGACTCAAGTGTGACCTTTTTTGGGGGCGAAAAGATGAGGAAGAGATCGAAATTTTGAGAAACTCTGTCTTCTCTCTCTCTCTAGCTAGCTTTTCCCTCAATCGTCAGCTCCAAGAAAAAAGATGGGACAGTGAAGAGAGAGAGAGAGCAGTCGCAGAGAACGGCAACAATCTGCTGCTTTCTCGCTGTCGATATCTCCCTCTCCTCTATTTGTATGGTCCATTAAAATAAACGTACTATTTTGTAGGAGAGAGAAAAGAGAGAAAATTAGAATCAAATTCATGCGATGAGAGGGTAACTATCTCATTGTGGAGTTACTATTTTGCCCCTGTCCTTTTTCTCATGATGGAGTCTTTTCTACCATTACTTTCTTGAAAAGGTCATGTAAACTCAATTGTGAGCTCCATCTGTCGACCTTTTTTTTCATAAAAAATCTCTTTATGTATTAGCCTATAATAATACACATCAAAGTAGGCAACGCAAAGACAGTCTTAATGTGCATCACAGATCAGCATATATCTGAAACTAATAAATTCATAGGATAAAAAGTTAGTTAATATAATCCTCGGTCAATTTAATTTAATTTCCGATAACGTGGAACCTTGGTGAAGGAGGATCCCAAAGAATACCCCAAGTTCGAGTCCCCCAAACCAAGTAAACCCCGTGGTAAGTGGGGCCCGCTTACCTTGTGCCCACTACCGAGTGATCTAGGACGCTTTGAACCCGAAACCTAGGGTTTGAGAACAGTATTACCACTGCAACCCATGCTGCTAGGCCATACGCAGTACACTAGCTACGCTCTTTTTTTAAGATGATCTACATGAGTTATACCTTTACATGCAAGGTTTTCATTGTTATGTCAAAAATCACTATAATCTTGAAAACCTCTATTAGACTTGAAAAGTGCTGGATTAATAACACAAAACACTTGACTTTAAAACTAAAATAAATCTTAACACTTGACTTTAAAACTAAAATAAATCTTTATTAACTAAATAATATCTCCATCAAACGCTTGATGCATGTTGCTCCCTCAACATGTACTTCTTCTCATCATTACATCGAACACTAGTTAACTTGAGATTCTCTTTTTTTTTTCAGAATCCTGACATAATTTATCAGTTCATTTATTCTTATTTTATCATTACAATTCATACCAGCATATTCCCATAGATCATGCATTTAAACTCCGATGGTGAAAATCTTTAGTTGTACTTCAAACCAACTAATCCAAAGAATCAAACAAAATATTTTCTACTTTGAAGAGCGCATGTGAAGCATGGGGACCATATAAGTCTTTAAGACAAAAGAATCGCTTAAATTAACAATAATGTCAACTTACAAAGTGTTTCCTTCCTTAAATTAATCAAAAAAGAATTCCTTTAATAAAAGACGATATTTCCTTACCTCGGACAACTCTGTCCAATAATGAAAAGACTGAGGGTATTTTTGGAACTGTAGAAAACGTCTTATATTTTATGCAATTTGTGATCTGTGATTGTGGGGACCACCAACCCCGATCGGGTGCACAACGAAAATCTTCACAGAAAAATCTGGGGAACAAAAAAAGGTAAATTAGTCGGATATTGAGAGTTTCCATCGCAATCCTCGGCCCTCGATCGAATCTGAGAGGCCTCTACTTCAGTGGGCCCGAGCTAACGACAAAAGCCGGGCTCAAGGAAAACGACAACTGGATTGAGGGTTAGGATGTGGTTAGATTTTGCTTGGCGTTTGAGTATGCAGTCATTGTACTATATTTTATGAATATGGTCTGATGTACTTACCACTATTTTATATATCTTATATTTCTTAAGAGAGAAAAAAAAGGGAGCAGAAAAATCAAGTAATGGTGTTATTATGAACTAGTTCATTCTTTCGGATTAGAGAAAGATGGCTACATCCTGGAATGCTATTATATGATGATACATATAGATTCTGATCTAATAAATTAAATTATTAAGACTTGAAAGTCTGTTACCATACTGTGTTCAAGTCAAGAATCTCGTACCAAAACTATTAACTTTTACTTTCATTTATCTTTATCATTGATCTCAGCGTATTGCAATGAATCTGCATCCTCTAATCTCGATAATTATAGCTAAACCATTTGCTGTCCTTCCAACCGACCAGTAGATCAATAGAATCAAAGAGAGTTTTCTCCTTCATCCTTTTCGATTTGGCAGTGTGTCATGTGAAGCATGGGGACCACCCAAATCTTAAACCAAGAAACAATAGTATAAAATCACCAAACATATAAAAGGGTTAATTTTAGATAGACCCTCTGCATTCCTCTATATATATAATTTTATTTGCGCTAATAGACGCCTGAGTAAAGTTTTTCCTATTAAACGAGTAAATTAAGAAAGAAAGGTTTACTCGTTGGATCTTCTTGGGATCTTTCGGGAAGATCCAACGAGCAGCTTAAGCGCTAATGCGACCCTACCTACGATACTTTCTCAATTATTTGGGAGAGCTTACGTGGGCCCGGGCTAAAAATAAATACTACCAAGCTTATTAATGTTCATGCAACTAAGCTTTTCATGGAAAATAAATACTAATCAAGCAGCAACAAGCGCCATAAATATTCTTGACGCTAAATTTCAATGGAAAATAAATAATACACCCTAATAAGTAGCATCAGCAAAGGCGTCAGGGTAGCTAGGATTAACAATCATAAGTAATTTGTATTTCAGTCAACGATTAAAATGAAGATATCTGAAATCTAAAATAAGCAAGTAAGATGATAAGATTTGTCTCTTTTAGCAATTTGTCGTAAGGTGGTCCTAACAATTATCGAGCAGTTTTGATGATGGAGGTTAGGAATGTCCAGGAAATTAATTAGATGGATGATGTAAGATACATAAATACACTCACTAGTCAAAAAATAAAAATTTATCTGGGGGCTTATTTGTAAGTAAATCCTTGCAGAAGGACAAGAAGGGTTGAGTCTCTTCGCAGATGGCAAACAACCTATTCTTGATAGCATAACCAATGTAGCATGTGGAGGACCAACTCATGTTGAGCCCCATGATGGGCACATAATTATCTTAGCTCATTGGCTATTCTAATTTGTTGTTACAAGTAGGCTAAAATATTGCTAAAATATTGCAACATAAGATGAGAAGTAATGAGATATTTACAAAGTGAACATGAAGGGGATGACGATTTGCTTGAGAAATTAAAAAAGTACTGTAACAAAATGATCTAAGAGGGATCTTTGATGAATAAACTCATTATGAGTTTTCAACTTTCTGCATCTGTATTTTTTCCATTTCTTGTAATTGTGATGCACACTTTAGGTATGTAGACCAAAAAATGGTCAATTTTCATTGTTGGCTAAACCCCAGGATTCTTTTGAGAGTGCATGTCTCAATATCTCCCTAGACTACCACAAATTTAATCAATCCGCCCAAATAAACTTCAATCCTCTCTAAAACTTTAAATCAATCAAAGGCTAAATATTAGAAAACCCCACTTTGGACAATTATCAGATAACCCACCATAACTTTCAGACATACCTCCCTTTAAGTTTAGGGGTTATCAGGAAACCCCCTTCAACTTTCAATGTTTTAAAAAAAACCCCAATTCAAACTCCAGATATACAAACCTCCAGTCTAACTTGGAAGCTACTATGGGACAAGTAAAAGTTCCAACCTCTAACTAGTTTCTCCAAATTAAGTGTTCTATCAGTCTCCTTAACAATTTTCTACTTAACACGACGGCTAGATAAAATATTACCAAAAAATATGGCGTCTTTCTAGCAATCTTCAATTTTCCTTTGGCTAATCTCATCAACAGTACTTTTGGCTAATCCATAACTTGGTGAAATTATAATAAATCTGGATTCAAAGGCAAAACCAAATATTCAACCACATAAAGTATAAATAGAAAAGTAACAAAAAATTTCTACAATGAAAATTTTACTATCATGAAAGATATAGCATTGAATTTTGAGAATTGCTATAATATTTAACAATAGCATGCTCAATTATATATGAAATGAGAAAATCATATCATGAATATAACATTATGAAAGATAAATTGAATGTGCACAGGATACTAATACAATCCCAGTGTTCGGAATGTAGAGCAATTCATAACACGAGGAATGCAAAAGAAAGTAAAGAGTTCATCTTCTTATATAAAGTAACTAAAGAATAGAGTATGACATAATCTGTAAATAATCACAAAAGATAAATAAAATATACTATAACATACCTTTTGGTTGTAACCAGAACTCGCAGCGAACTTGGACAGAAGGTGGCGATAACGAGTCCACTGACGATGACGCGGCAGGTTGAAGGGTGTAAACTAGACAATATCACCTGCTGCAGATCAAAGGAAAGTAAAACGGCCCCCCCAAAAAAAAAATCCCTACTTTTAAGCTGGTAGAAAATCAAGTCAGTATTTATTTACTAAACTTGTGAAATGTTGCATGTTACAGGGTTCACTTGCTATAGACTTCCTAAATATAAACATAACTCAATGATTCAAACTGTCCAAAATGGCAACACATGCATGAAAATATGTTCATGTAAAATAATTGCTCACATTATCCAAGATGGCAATTACTTCATCAATAACACTGATGTAAAGCACTTAAGTAAAATTTAAAAATATGTAAAAGTGACCATATTCAAACTTCTGTCTAGTTCCTCACCCTAAAGCAGTGTTATTGATAATGGAATTAAATTTAACAATAGCATGCTCAATTATATATGAAATGAGAAAATCATATCATGAATATAACATTATGAAAGATAAATTGAATGTGCACAGGATACTAATACAATCCCAGTGTTCGGAATGTAGAGCAATTCATAACACGAGGAATGCAAAAGAAAGTAAAGAGTTCATCTTCTTATATAAAGTAACTAAAGAATAGAGTATGACATAATCTGTAAATAATCACAAAAGATAAATAAAAATATACTATAACATACCTTTTGGTTGTAACCAGAACTCGGCAGCGAACTTGGACAGAAGGTGACGATAACGAGTCCACTGACGATGACGCGGCAGGTTGAAGGGTGTAAACTAGACAATATCACCTGCTGCAGATCAAAGGAAAGTAAAAACGGCCCCCCCAAAAAAAAAATCCCTACTTTTAAGCTGGTAGAAAATCAAGTCAGTATTTATTTACTAAACTTGTGAAATGTTGCATGTTACAGGGTTCACTTGCTATAGACTTCCTAAATATAAACATAACTCAATGATTCAAACTGTCCAAAATGGCAACACATGCATGAAAATATGTTCATGTAAAATAATTGCTCACATTATCCAAGATGGCAATTACTTCATCAATAACACTGATGTAAAGCACTTAAGTAAAATTTAAAAATATGTAAAAAGTGACCATATTCAAACTTCTGTCTAGTTCCTCACCCTAAAGCAGTGTTATTGATAATGGAATTAAATTTAAAAAATGGCAAGTACTCCACCAATAACATTGAAGTAAATTTAAAAAAGGTTCAACACATGCATGAAAACATAGTAATGTAAAACGATTGCCAACATTGTTCCTCCAGCCACCTTCGTCCTCATGTTTGTGCAGCATCAATGTTTGTTCTAGTACCAGTCCTTCGGTCTCTTATGCTATGGTTGGGAGTTTACTAATGGAGGGGAAGGGAAATAAGGGAAGGGAAAACAATGTAACGGAAAGGAAATGAAGGGGAGGAAAAAATGTAATAATTATGTTTGGGAGTTTAGCAAAGAGAATGGAGGTGAATCATTTCTTAGCCGTTGGATTTGTAGCATGATGGTCCACAACAATTTACCTCCTCTACACCCTAATTTGGGGGTTAGCCAAATTATATAGAATGGAGGTTAGGGGATGTAAAATTTGTTACTTCCCTTTCTCTCCATTCCCTTTCAAAAAAACTCACAAAGTTTATCCATTTAACTTCCTTCCCCTACCCCTCATTCACCCACATCCAAGCAAAGCATTAAAGTCCCTGCTACTACCACTAAAACTTCAAAGTTGTAGCGAGGGTTGAGAGTTATAGTTTTAAATTCTAACAGTGTCCTTCGGCTCTTAGAGGACCAACATTACCAATTTTAGCTGCAACTTCATTCACTAAAGCAGAAAAATTAAATCAACAGTCAACACACTTTCTTAAAATAGCTTCATTCGATAAAAAAAATCTCTATTACTACTGGGATGAGACGAAATAGTAGACATCCTTTAGGCCCCTGTCTTATTTTCTTTTTGTATTCCCTTTGGTCAGCATTCTTAGACTTCAGTGGGGCAGTAGAGGTGCCCGTACCTTGCATCAAAAATTTGAACTCATGATTTACAATCAATGAGGAAAACGAAAAATTTTAACCAATTATATTTGTAAGTTACCTCCCACTTGTGAAGAGACTGCAATCTTCTAGCCCTTCTGATGCAAGATAAGACGCTAAAGGATTATTAATGCAATTTGCGATTTAAAAAAAGGATTATTAATGCAATTTGAATCCAAGCAAACAAGCAATAAGATCTATAGTTATCACAATAATCAGAATAATTATGAATTCCTAACAATCTATAGCAATGCAAAACTAATCAATGAAAATTATGATTGTGGTTAGAATTCACCGAGGGGCGAGGATCTCAAATCCAAAATCATATGGACTGAATCACGTCTGAAATTAATTGATTCCTTGCTGATTAGTCAAGAATCTCTCACAAATCATCAAACAGCTGGATCCTACAACTTAGACTGATCTTTACCAAGCACCTACAACATCAAACAACAATCAAATCCAAAAAGAACACTCAAATAGAAACTATATACCTATAATAGGTCCGCACGGAGAAAAATCAGAGTGTTGAGGGTCTGTAGTCGTCGCTTGATGGCCGCTAATCTTCAAACAACAGCAAAAAGAAGTTGTCAGGGACTTCTGGTTGAGTTTTAGGCTTGCTGGAGACCAAGTCAAGGGCTGGTGGATGTCGTTGTGATGTCTGAAAGAGATGGTCCAGATGGAGGAGGTAGGGAGGGCGAGGGTGTTGCTGGTGATCGTGGTTGAGGTGTACGAACAGAGAATCGCTTGAGGTAAGGCTCTGGTTTGAAGGCACGTGAAAATATTTCACGTAAGGAACAACGGCAGAGAACTTTGGTGAGGGATTAAGGTCAAAATGAATGGTGGGATCTGATAAGGGGTCTAAATATGTGGATAGGATTAAAACTAGGGTTTGAGATAAGTGGGACTCACACCCTTGCAACTCACATGCAATTAAAAGCAACTCACATGCTAAACAAAACTCTCACAGAAACTTTTCAACAAGAAACCTGGACAAATGTTCCTATCCGCGCAAGTGGAGAGTAGCTCACACACACACACACACATGTATATGTATGTATGTATGTATGTACACACACACACACATATACACATACATACATACATATGTGTATACACACATACATATACATATACATATACATATGTGTGTGTGTATACACACACACACATACATATACATACAGATACATATGTATGTATGTATGTATACACACACACATATGTGTACACACACACTTATGTATGTGTAACATATACATATGTATGTGTGTGTGTGTGTGTGTACATATATATATATATATATATATATATATATATATATATATATATATATATATATATATATATATGTGTGTGTGTATACACACATACATATACATATGTATGTATATGTACACACACACATATACATATAAATATGTATGTATATGTATGTGTGTATACACACATATATGTACATACATATGTATGTATATGTACACACACATGTATATATATATATATATATATATATATATATATATATATATATATATATATATATATATATATATATATATATATATATATATATATATATATATATAGGCATGAAGTTTCAAATGTGGTTTTGATATGGAACCACATGCATTGAGTTGTTCCCCAAGCCCTATGAACTCAGCCACTACAGCACCATAATCAGGAGCCACTGAAGCCTCTGCTTTTTCCTGTTCCTTGTCCATAATTGCTCAAGTATAAGATAATAAAGCAGATCAAACAGCAAAAACATTTTGAGTAACTCTTTAGCTAATATGTTAGTGCAGGGAACTAAAATCTTGGCATGAATGGTTGAAGGTCATGAAAATTTCCTACTGCCAAAACATAATATGTAGAAGTTAAACCAGTTATCAACTATCAGAAAGGAGTTGAAGCAGTTAAACAATATCAAAATGAAAATCATAGCTATAACAAAATTGAGCAAGAAAATAGGAAAAAATGTACCTTATACAAGTCTTCTAAACATATGCCAGTGACTCTAGCTTAGTTTAACAATGATGAGATCTGGCAGCATCCTTCTCCGACCTGCGATGCAATGCTTATCTCTGACATCTAATCTGATATGACGTTCACACTACTCATCAGTCACTAAAGGCATATTGCTCAAGGAGTAACCATAAAATAGACAAAAAATTAGAAAAAGTAATTTGAACAATTTTATTCATTAAAACAAAAATCTAAAACTATGAAGCTGAATAGAAGTGCATTAGCTGATAATCATATTTGATATAAGAAATATGGAACTCTACAAGAAATACAAAGGAAGAGATAGGAAACTTACACTGTGTACATCAATGATGTGGCAATTCCACTCAAGCCCGGGAAGTAAATCAAAAGACAGGCTTTGACTTAATTAATCATAATTCAACAGATTCCAAAATTCTATAGTTATTTATGGATCTAAGAGAAAACTACCTGTTAAAATTTTTGGGGGTCTCATTATCACAAACTAGAAATTGGGGGAGAATACACGGACTGAAATTGATATTATGTCATGTATGAGCATTAAATCTATGTTTTAAGTTCATGGGTCTCCGTGGAAGGTTTTGAAAATTTTGTGAAATATGTATGGAAATAAACCAGCAAGAAGTGCATATGGCCAAGTCAAAATGGTCGAACATCAGGAGGTAAAGTCAGAATTAAAAAAAAAACAATTTAATACTTGCATCCACAGCATCAATGAACCAATGCACAAAAATTGGATACATCACATGAAGCGGCTCATGACATGCAAACCAAAGCCTAACAGAAATAAAACCAAACCAAACCAATACCAAAACCAAACAAATACCAGAACCGAATACCAAACCAAACCCTAAAACAAAACTAATACAAAAGCCAAAAGACACCAAAAACCAAAGCAAATAGCAAACCGAATACCAAGCCAACCCAAAACCAAGACCAAAGCAAAACCAAACCGAGCCAAAACAAAATCCAAGCCAAACCAAAACCAAACAAAGACCAAAACCGAATACCAAACCAAAACCAAAAACAAAACTAATACAAAAATCAGAAACAACAAAACCAATAGCAAACCGAATACCAAACCAACCCAAAACCAATACCAAAACAAAACAAAACCAAACTAACCCAAAACCAAGACAAAAGCCAAGCCAAAACCAAAGCCAAACCAATACCAAAACTAATAACAATGCCAAACCAATACCAAAACCTGTACCAAACCAAAGTAATGTTTCTTTCTTTCAACTAATCCTAACCCTAAATCCTATAATAAACTGCCAAACACCTAGAGTTACTAATTCAAAGTAAGCAATATAGCTAGTTTAAACTAAATAGTAGCAAACTAAAATGGAAAATCACTATATGAGGCTTACGTATAACTTGGTTTCGATTATGAATTTAATAACTAAGCATCTCATATTGATTCCATGCATAGATGGAAGAAATCATAATCTAATGAATATTTCTTTCAACATACCTGTATCTGAATTCTGAATTCACAGCCTTTTAGAATGTCCTTCTGAATGGCAAGTAAATCAAAAGTCAAGCTTGACCTAATAACCAATATTTCGAACAGTTAATGTGTCCAAGAGAAAACTTACCTGCAAAAGGTTTCGGTTGACTATCATCCTCCTCCCCCTATTTAAATAAGCGAGCACCATTAACTCGATGCCATTGTACTCCATCGCCAAAGCATTGATGTCTGCAGAAGAGATATCGAGGAAGTTGAGAGGCTGAAACAAGAATTTTACAAGCTTCATAATCTACAACTACCAAGAAAGTTCATCAGAACCCTAGAAAGGAAGTATATTCCAACAAGAAAACCAAGAGGCCAGCCACCCATAAAAAAAACAATAAAATCTGCTAAAAATAGTAGATGGGTGTAAGAGAAAGCTTACCAGTGAAATAATTTGTGGGCCTCATTCATCAAAATAGAAATTAGGGGATGAAACCGCAATTTTAGGCAGATTGAAATCAAGGGCACCACCTTCTCGATGCCCTCATCGTTCATCGCTGGCCAAATTTCATCCCACCCTGATACTAAAGGGTACTTCTTCAAACCCTAAACCTCCTAATTCTCCACAAGAAAAAGTTGTAAATATTTTATATCAATAGGTTTATGGCATCAAAACAATAAAAACTCCTTGTGAACATAGCAAGTAAATCAAAAGACAGGCTTGATCTAATTACTCATATTTTGGGCAGTTTCTGAAATTCTACAGTTAACATGCTAAGAGACAACTTACCAGTAAACAGTTTTGGTGGACTATCTTCCTCTCCCTCTTTCAATAAGCGAGTACCATCTATGCAATTCCCTTATCCTCCATCGCAGAATCCCTGATATCCACATTGATATCTTGGGAGCTAAAACAAGAATTTACAAGCTTCATAAGCTACAATTACCAAGAAAGCTCATAAGACCCTAGTCACTCTATAAAGGAGATATGTTTCGACGAGAAACCAAGAGGAAAGCTACCTGTAAAAATAAATAAAATTCTGCTAAAAATTAGTTAACAGGTCTCAGAGAAAACTTAGCAGCAAAAAAATTTTGGGGGCCTCATCCATCGAAATAGAAATTAGGGGAAAAGTATGTGATTTTTGGCGGATTGAACTTGAGAGCAGTGCCTTCTCGATGCCCACGTCCTTCATCACCAGCCCAATTTCTTCCCAAACCCAATGCTAAACCTGCCCCATCTCACAAAAAAGAGAAACAAGAGAGAAAAAAGGACACTGTGAATCTTTAATATCAATTGGTTTATGGCATCAAAACAATAAAAAGTACTTGTGAATAGCAAGTAGCAACTAGCGAGTAAATCAAAAGACAAGCTTGACCTAATAACCATATTGCCAATAGATCCCGAAATTCCTATAGTTAATGGGGAAAGTTATCCTTCCTCTCCAAGTGATTAGGGAAATGCAATTGGATCAGATTAATCAACTCAATTTACATGCCTAGTCCCTAAAATCGTAAAATCATCAAATAACATATGCATGTTATAAAGTGCAAAGTGTTTTCTTAACAACATGATGCCCCTGAAGTGCTATAAAAAATGTTTGGTAGTTAACTGGAACAAGATCCCTTTTAAACATTGAAGATGGAAACATGGACAGTCAAGTGAAAACCAACAGTACCGGTATCTGGACCTGAATGCTCTGGTTAATTTCATCTAAAAGACTTATCAGTTATCATCACATAAAAGCCAAAGAAAAATGATACAAATAAAAAAAACCTTAATCCATCAATGATATATTCTTCAGAGCTGATCAATAAAATCTAAAATAATAGCCTAAAGACTGATAATATCTTCTTCAAGGCTTCAACGATAGAAAAGCACTAAGTTATGGTTGCGGTTTTCCCTCTGACTTATTGGTGAAGGTTGTAAGGTAAATTATAACTCGAGTTTTCAGGTTTAAGAAAAAATGTAACATGGATTTACATTTTCATAGTGCAGTAAGAAATAGTACATATCCTATTATAGATAAACTAAGTGTCATTAGAAAGAAATTATACATACACAGCACCATATTATCTGAAGTAGGTGGACAGCCAGCCACAAGCAGATTCAAGAACATGAAATAACAGAAAAACACAAGTGTTTAGTGGCTGAATAGATGATTCAATGTACTCTATCATCTCACAAGGTTTGTACCGTCCAGGATCCTCATGAAAACTGATCATTCCATATTTTTTTATTTATCGTAGAAAACATCTGAATCTGGAATTTAAAGACAGTGAAAAGTAGCCAAACAAAGTTCAACAAGTGATAGGAGAAACATTACCAAAAAAACATTTGAAGCACGTGCTTTTCAGCATCCTTAGTGGTATTCAGTTGCGCGTGATTGGCTATATGTTGAAGTGACAGAGTCAAGTAGGTTAGGCTTGGCCTCCTAATAGAGGGATGATAGAGCTTGTTTCACTAACCCGAGATTGTTGTCTTGAAATAAAGAACATTACAGTGGCTATAGTCATAAAAACAAAATGAAATATCACTTGTAAAGTATTAATCCGCTGAGCAATAGGATCAAAAAGATAACAATAAAGTTGCAAGCAAGGCCTGCAGCTAAAATCTGATTACTAAAAGTTAAGTAATCACTAATCCAAGATTGTTGTCTTGAAATAAAGAATATTACAGTGGCTATAGTCATAAAAACAAAATGAAATATCACTTGTAAAGTATTAATCCGCTGAGCAATAGGATCAAAAGGGTAACAGTGAAGTTGCAATCAAGGCCTGCAGCTAAAACCTGATTGCTGAAAGTTAATTAATCTTAACTAGCCTTTTGATAACAATATAAGGTCCTAAAACAGGTTCAAGCAAGAAATAGATTGGATGTAAAAATGCCGAACACAAGATACAGACATAAAGAGACTAATGAGGTCTCTAAACTTCTTTCGACAATCCAACTGAGAAATAATTTCAATATAAACGAAAAAAATATCATATCATTAGCACTTTTACCTCTCCCTGCAAAGCGTAATGACCTATCAAAACCTAGTTGATCCAAGAAAATTAAATAAACCCAAGATTAGGTGCGGCAAAATTTACCCAGCAAGTCGAAATTAACATTTGTTTATGGTTCCAATAAAAGGATGTGGGTCTGTCTTGGGTTGACCTGCCTAACGCAAAACGTAAGTGGGTCAGTCCAGTTAGGATCAAGATGCTTGGACAAGATAACCATTTTAAAATTTTGTACCATTAAAAATAGGTTTTCGATTATAAACTAGGGGTAAATGCTGGAACCTATTAAAAGAGTTACTGAAATTTTAAAACTCCGGATAAATGTTGCAGCACTGTTACATGTAATAATTAAACAACTGTACAAGTACACGCAAATTCCATGCCTTACATTGGTGCAACTTTCCTAACAAAAGGTAAAGAACCATGTTCACAGAAAAAAAAAATGATCATCAACATTAAAAAGAAACACCTACAGTACATGGCAAACTAAACTCAAAATGTAGCACCAGCAACACTATAGATTCTTTGCTATGGTAAAATCATATATTAAGGTCTGAAAGCAAACTATGAAATAGGTGCATCAGTGATTCATGAAGTATGTTAAGGCCTGTTTGATGAACCTATTAAACTGGTTTTAGTTGGAACAACCTATAGCTTAGCCCTAGTTTGGCAAAACAAAAAGTTGGGCTTAACTTGTTTTTGTTTGGCCCCATATTGCCCAATAACTGGGCCAGAAAAGAACCATGCCCGGGTTTGAAATAGAACCCGTTTGTAGATAATCTGATTATCAAGTTGGGGCTCTATTTTTATAGATATGTGTTTACCAAACAGTAAATAGTTTGAACCAGTTTTGTCTAAAGTTAGCCAAACTAGGTCCATCTCAAAACTAGTTCACATATAACTAGTTTAGCCTAATCTAGACTAAGCCTATCTAGTTCAAAACTAAACCAGGTTAGTTTTTAAGTTGCCAAACTGACCCTTAGTTCCAAGATTTGCAGCAACACAATGGCACATTTTTAGGTCGTTTAACAACAAGAACGATAAAAAACAGAATAGGAGAAGAAAACTCACCAGATTCTGCAGTTACATAATAGGCGCCTAGCCGCCTACTCATGATCATTGTAACATGACTAGTCTCATTTTAACTCACAACTGAAAGAAGAAGAGAATGAGGCGAAAAACTGATATTCTAACAACATGAAAGATTAATAATAATAATAAAAGAAGTATAAGAGAAGAAAACTGACCAGATTCTGCAGTTACTTGTTAGGTGCCTCCTCATGATCATTGTAATGTAGTTTATGACTAGTCTCATTTTTAACTCACAAGGTCAATCTGCTTCCTTGGTACCAACAATCCCTCCTAGATAGGTGAATGCATGAATGGTTCAATATTAACTAAACAAACTTAGGTTCTTAGCCCAACAGGTTATACAACACAGGGAAGAAAATAAACATGGCTGAAAACTTGGCATTATATGACACATCCAGATAAATAAATTATTGAAACAAGTTCAATTCAGCAACGAGATTGATTGAAAACTTGGGAGTAACAGATGAAATTTACGGATGTATGAAGTTTAGAAGTCATACCATGGAACCTGCCGCTATCCACACTTCCATGAAGTTGAGAAGTCACTCAACATCGTTGCAATCTATGTACGTATATACATACATATGTATGTATGTATGCATGATATGTATGTATATAGCACACATGCAGTTATGTTTGATATGTATGCATGTATGTATATACAGGGATAACAAGAAGCTAAATTTTCCCTAATTTTTTACTAAAATCAAACTACAGAAACTCAAAAATTGGAGAATTACAAAAAATCATAACTCGCATAATTAAATGTTAACTTTCCTTTGACTCGTAGTACGAGCCAGTTTCATGTCTTGGTGAAGCTATGAAATTGTGGAGCTGCCTCTCAAAAGAAACAAACTTTCGGCGTGATTAAATTTCTACAGAGGACGTTGATACCTGTTTCAGACTGCTTTCACTCATTTCAGAGCAAGCAGTTTTCAAATGTATATTTAACTTGCTTTCTACCTGCATTCTAGCTTCAGTAATGTCCAAGCAATTTAGCATAATCAAGCTAGACCAGAACCACAGAACAGCAGGCTCAAGACCCACAAACCATAGAGCTAATGCTTATATAAAAATATTAAAGGGAAAAAAAAACCTAATTCCGGACGAACTAAATTAATTTGTAGTTTAAAGAAAAGAAACTCAAAACGAAATTAAAATACATGCGATGCAAAGTAAACTTCCTAAAATTGATTGAAGGCTTATAAGTCAAACATTAGCCTAGTGATGTTACTTGTACTCAGTGGTTTTGCTATTCAAAATAGTTTTGGACTGAACCATGATAAGAATTTAAATGTGATCAGAGCATGTAATAGTAATCCTAAAGCAGGGTCTAATGTAGCTTGCTAGTCAATCAAATTACTCATGAAGCTTCATGTAAAGTGTAAGAGGCTTGGGTTTCCAAAAATGAAAACAAGTTAGACCATTTTGCAACTGTTTACCTCCTTTGATCTGGGTAGAAAGCTAGAAACAAACTTATGATTGTGATTGAATGTTTAAGAAAGAAATCTCTTTGCACTTCCTGCATCAATGAGATCGAAATCGGTCTTCAAACAATCAATGAGATCTAATAGAAAGTTTACGGGTTGTAAGCTTCATAACTTAAAAAATCATCCAAATATATGAAAATTCACCGAAACCCTAAAAAGGCGACATCTTTCAAAAAGCCAAAGGAATGCTGCTCTTATGAAAAGAAAAAAACTAGAATTCTGTCAAAATAGTAAGCAAGTCAGAGAGAAAATTTACCAGTAAAAGGTTTTGAAAAGAAATTGGGGAAGAATCCTGAAGTTTGAGGGCAAATCGTCTCCTTCGCCGAGCGCTAGCACGCTCAGAAGAACTCCCCCAATTTCAAAAGAAAACCCCAAATTCATTTTCGAAACTTCCTCCTCCACCTCACTGAAACCCTAATCTTCCCCTTCGCCGCCCTGGAACCATAACCCAAAACCTAATCAAAAACCCTAATCGAGATTTGAGAGAGAGACTTTTTTTTATAGATGATCGTAGATTGATTTCGCGGGCAATACATAAAGACCGTCACGCCTTCTCCACGTGACTATTTTAGTCCCGCCGCTTTATTAGTTTGCTAATTAATGTTTCCGATTAAAAACAGGATGACCATAACCCGAAAGGGTGGCACACCCGGTTAGCGGGGGTGTGCTGTGGAGGGAGAAGGCGACAAACCCGTGTTCGAATCCCCCATTCCTAAAATCCTTTGGGCCAGTGCTTTGCCTAACCACCGCAACCGGCACGAACAGTGGATGTAGGTCCCAGGTCTGGGGGGCTGACTCTGAGGCTCGAGAAAATATTGCGGCCACCATGCCTTGATCTCGGGTCTCTGCCTCAGCTTGCTGTTAGGACTTGTGGCTGAACCATTGGGGTAACTCCGAAAAAAAAAAAACAGGATGACCATTGTTAGCCTAACTAAGTTTCTTGATCGCCAAGGCTTTGACCCGTTTTAGAGAAAATCTAAAAAAAATATAATCATTAGATTTTTCATTTTTTCTAATAATTGTTTTTGGAAATATCTGTTAACTTGCTAGAGAAACCGATTATTAGAGTAATAATTACGAGATTGAAAAATGAAGAGAAGAAGGTGTATATGTTAGAGATATTTTAGATACTTGACTATCAATGAGTTGTCAATTTATTTCCTCATTCAGGTAATTGATTTGGTTGCGACGATGGATGTTGTTATCAAACTACAGTAGCTTGTCCTTCATTGATTGGGAAAAGATTTTATTTTATTTATCTTTAATTTTATTTTATTTATATTTTATTTTATTTTATTTTATTTTATTTTATTTTATTTTATTTTATGTTCCAACGAACAACACCAAAAGATGTTGTCCCAAAAATTATCCCACTTACTCTAAAAATTACACCAACCAATAACCTCCTTAAAACTTTTGAAAAGAGTAGAACATCTCACCTCGCCTAAATGTAAAATCATTCTTTTCTCAATAATTAGGTAGAAAGTTTATCTCATATATGTTGGTTGCTATAATTAGGTATGCAATTTATTATTGTTATTGTTTATTTATTTATTTTGCCTAAAGACTCTAAACAAACATAAGATATAGATTTTTGAGAAATAGTGAAAGCATTCGAGTTCTTAAAATGATTCAAACATAATGAAAGACCTTTACACATGGGCGGATCCAAAAACTTTAGTCACCGGGGTAAGACTGCAAGTATAACTAGTGTATGATATTTATACCTAAAATAGAATGACATCAAAACCAAATATGCATCGTATTATATGTACAAACAAAATATAGCCAATAAAAGTGTTATATTAGAATTCTTTATAATGGTTCCTACCGCATTTTCATATTTTTAAGGTAAACAATAGTGTATGAGGAAGTTTGCTCAATCCTTGATATCGAGAGCGATGCAGCGGTCTAGTGGGAGGAGGGTCTGTGGTTGGGAGGAGGAATTGATGCCAGCGTAAAGTATCGATTGACAATAATTGGAACAGAGCAAAGACGCAATTATAAAAGATAGCGGAGGGAATTCAGAAGAATTTGGTAGAAATTACGATGGTTATCTAGAGATAGAGTAATGAAAAGTGGATAAACGGGTTGGGTTTGTCCTATTTAGCATTTATTTTCACAGATATTACGATTTGGTTCAATAGGCTAAAAGAGTATGGGGTTAATTGCAAAATCTTGGACCAAATATTAAATATAGTTTCATGAGGGGTCAGTGGGAACGACTGACCCCATTGCCCCCACTATGAATCCGCCAATGCCTTTACATACACAATCATTCGTAAGAAGTGATTAAGCACTTATGGGAACAAGGCACGATTAAATTACATTTCAATTATTTGTTTTTTTGCACGTGCATAACGATTAAGCACTTAAGATTAAGAAGATGAAAAAGATACTAAATTACTTAGGGTATTATAGTCATTCTTATTTCTAGTGCTAGAAAACCACCAAACCGCTGTCACAATACCGTCAGTTGTTTTCGGTGCAAGCCCTCGACGATAAACGGTTGTGTTGTCTCTTCTGGCCGATTTTTCCTCTCGCTTCACAAAGTAATGGCTTTGATTTCAACGACACAGTTTATCGCCGGCGGTTTCAACGACTTCGACGAAGATGTGGACACTAGATTCGAGTACGGGAGGTTGACGTTTGGTATGTTCTCAAGCAATGACGGATGTAGATGTATGGGTGTGGGGGCACATGCCCCCACAGATATTATAAAAAACTCTAGGATTTATGTTAAAATTTAATTGGTGCCTCCACGAACTATTTGTTTGGTGCCCTTACATGGACAATAATTTGAAAAACTATTGCTGTAAGTTAGTATAATTTGATGAAAATGATAATGAAAAGTATTATGTGTTGAGATTTTATAATTATTATATAAATAAGTTTCTCTACTGATAGAATTTATATTATATAAGCTGTTTATTCATATTTATAACTATATAAGTGCCCTCTTAGGAAAAATTTTCTAGATCCGTCCCTGTGAATCTCAAGTGTGGTGACAGATTTTCCAATCTTCAGGTTTTTGTGTCCCCACTCTGTCCTTGAGCTCATCGCTCCTTACTTTTTTCGCATCCCTCCTCCTTTCCAATTGCTTTCATCATCCAACGGTCTCTTGCTTGTACGGTCATTAGCTACCAGCCTACAATGTTGTCAATCCCCAATATGATAAATTATAAATTATAATAATATTTGACAATATAGTTTAATAACTAATATAATATAAATATGTTATAATAAATTATATTATATTTTATTATATTATAAAGAATAAAAATATATTATATTGTATTATATCATATTATAAGAAAATATAATATAATATTATAATATAATATATTATTTTTGTAATTAATAGAATATATTAAAACATGATTAATTATTTTAATGATTTATTATTTAATATTTAGCCATAATTTATTATTTAGTAATTTTTCATATTTAATTACATATCGAGTATAATTAGACATATATTTATAGTTAATATATGAATGTTTTTCACAATTACCCCACTTATCCCAAACTATCCCAATATGAGAGTTGGGGTAAATTTTAACTTGGGAGCAAAGTTTTTCTATGTGAGTAGGATAATTTTATCCCATATGGGTAATTATCCCACTATTGTTCCAAAAACCAATAACACCATAGAGTAGAATCCCACTCCTAATGTTCCAATGAATAACACCAAAAGGTGTTGTCCTAAAATTATCCAATTTGCTCTAAAAATTACACCAACCAATAACTCCCCTTAAAACTTTTGAAAAGAGTAGAACATCTCACCTCGCCTAAATGTAAAATCATTCTTTTCTCAATAATTAGGTAGAAAGTTTATCTCCTATTTGTTGGTTGATATAATTAGGTATGCCATTTGTTATTGTTATTATTTATTTATTTATTTTGTCTAAAGACTCTAAACAAACATAAGATATAGATTTTGAGAAATAGTGAAAGCATTCGAGTTCTTAAAATGATTCAAACATAATGAAAGACCTTTACACATGGGCGGATTCAAAAACTTTAGTCACTGGGGGCAAGACTGCAAGTATAACTAGTGTATGATATTTTTACCTAAAATAGTATGACATCAAAACTAAATATGCATTGTATTATATGTACAAACAAAATATAGCGAATAAAAGTGTTATATTAGAATTCTTTATAATGGTTCCTACCGCATTTTCATATTTTTAAGGTAAACAATAGTGTATGAGGAAGTTTGCTCAATCCTTGATATTGAGAGCAGTGTAGCGGTCCAGTGGGAGGAGGGTCTGTGGTTGGGAGGAGGAATTGATGCCACAGACAATATCGATTGACAATCATTGCTACAGAGCAAAGATGCAATTACAAAAGATAGCGGAGGGAATTCAGAAGAATTTGGTAGAAATTACAATGGTTATCTAGAGATAGAGTAATGAAAAGTGGGTAAACGGGTTGGGTTTGTCCCATTTAGCATTTATTTTCAAAGATATTACGATTGGGTTCAATAGGCTAAAAGAGTGTGGGCGTAATTGCAAAATCTTAGGCCAAATATTAAATATAGTTTCGGGGGTTAGTGGGGACAACTGACCCCATTGCCCCATTATGAATCCGCCAATGCCTTTACATACATAATCATTCTTAAGAAGTGATTAAGCACTTATGGGAACAAGACATGATTAAATTACATTTTAATTATTTTTTTAACACGTGCATAACGATGAAGCACTTAAGATTAAGAAGTTAAAATAGATACTAAATTACGTAGGGTATTATAGTCTTTCTTATTTCTAGTGCTAGAAAACCACCAAACCGCTTTCCCAATACGGGCAGTTATTTTCGGTCTAAACCCTCGGCGATAAACGGTTGTGTTGTCTCTTCTGGTCGATCTTTTCCTCTCGCTTCACAAAGTAATGGCTTTGATTTCAGCGACATAGTTTATCACCGGCGGTTTCAACGACTTCGACGAAGATGTGGACATTGGATTTGAGTACGGGAGGTCGACGTTTGGTATATTCTTAAGCAATGATGGATGTAGATGTATGGGTGTGGGGGCACATGCCCCCACAAATATTATAAAAAACTCTAGGATTTATCTTAAAATTTAATTGGTGTCCCCACGAACTATTTGTTTGGTGCCCTTACATGGACAATAATTTGAAAGACTTTTGTTGTAAGTTAGTATAATTTGATGAAAATGATAATGAAAAGTATTATGTGTTGAGATTTTATAATTATTATATAAATAAGTTTCTCTACTGATAGAATTTATATTATATAAGCTGTTTATTCATATTTATAACTATATAAGTGCCCTCTTAGGAAAAATTTTCTAGATCCGTCCTGTGAATCTCAAGTGTGGTGACAGATTTTCCAATCTTCAGGTTTTTGTGTCCCCACTCTGTCCTTGAGCTCATCGCTCCTTACTTTTTTCGCATCCCTCCTCCTTTCCAATTGCTTTCATCATCCAACGGTCTCTTGCTTGTACGGTCATTAGCTACCGACGCCTACAATGTTGTCAATCCCCAATATGATAAATTATAAATTATAATAATATTTGACAATATAGTTTAATAACTAATATAATATAAATATGTTATAATAAATTATATTATATTTTATTATATTATAAAGAATAAAATATATTATATTGTATTATATCATATTATAAGAAAATATAATATAATATTATAATATAATATATTATTTTTGTAATTAATAGAATATATTAAAACATGATTAATTATTTTAATGATTTATTATTTAATATTTAGCCATAATTTATTATTTAGTAATTTTTCATATTTAATTACATATCGAGTATAATTAGACATATATTTATAGTTAATATATGAATGTTTTTCACAATTACCCCACTTATCCCAAACTATCCCAATATGAGAGTTGGGGTAAATTTTAACTTGGGAGCAAAGTTTTTCTATGTGAGTAGGATAATTTTATCCCATATGGGTAATTATCCCACTATTGTTCCAAAAACCAATAACACCATAGAGTAGAATCCCACCCTAATGTTCCAATGAATAACACCAAAAGGTGTTGTCCTAAAAATTATCCAATTTGCTCTAAAAATTACACCAACCAATAACTCCCCTTAAAACTTTTGAGAAGAGTAGAGCATCTCACCTCGCCTAAATGTAAAATCATTCTTTTCTCAATAATTAGGTAGAAAGTTTATCTCCTATTTGTTGGTTGATATAATTAGGTATGCCATTTGTTATTGTTATTATTTATTTATTTATTTTGTCTAAAGACTCTAAACAAACATAAGATATAGATTTTGAGAAATAGTGAAAGCATTCGAAGTTCTTAAAATGATTCAAACATAATGAAAGACCTTTACACATGGCGGATTCAAAACTTTAGTCACCGGGGCAAGACTGCAAGTATAACTAGTGTATGATATTTTTACCTAAAATAGTATGACATCAAAACTAAATATGCATTGTATTATATGTACAAACAAAATATAGCGAATAAAAGTGTTATATTAGAATTCTTTATAATGGTTCCTACCGCATTTTCATATTTTTAAGGTAAACAATAGTGTATGAGGAAGTTTGCTCAATCCTTGATATTGAGAGCAGTGTAGCGGTCCAGTGGGAGGAGGGTCTGTGGTTGGGAAGAGGAATTGATGCCAGCGTACAATATCGATTGACAATCATTGCTACAGAGCAAAGATGCAATTACAAAAGATAGCGGAGGGAATTCAGAAGAATTTGGTAGAAATTACAATGGTTATCTAGAGATAGAGTAATGAAAAGTGGGTAAACGGGTTGGGTTTGTCCCATTTAGCATTTATTTTCAAAGATATTACGATTGGGTTCAATAGGCTAAAAGAGTGTGGGCGTAATTGCAAAATCTTAGGCCAAATATTAAATATAGTTTCGTGGGGGGTTAGTGGGGACAACTGACCCCATTGCCCCCATTATGAATCCGCCAATGCCTTTACATACATAATCATTCTTAAGAAGTGATTAAGCACTTATGGGAACAAGACATGATTAAATTACATTTTAATTATTTTTTTAACACGTGCATAACGATGAAGCACTTAAGATTAAGAAGTTAAAATAGATACTAAATTACGTAGGGTATTATAGTCTTTCTTATTTCTAGTGCTAGAAAACCACCAAACCGCTTTCCCAATACGGGCAGTTATTTTCGGTCTAAACCCTCGGCGATAAACGGTTGTGTTGTCTCTTCTGGTCGATCTTTTCCTCTCGCTTCACAAAGTAATGGCTTTGATTTCAGCGACATAGTTTATCACCGGCGGTTTCAACGACTTCGACGAAGATGTGGACATTGGATTTGAGTACGGGAGGTCGACGTTTGGTATATTCTTAAGCAATGATGGATGTAGATGTATGGGTGTGGGGGCACATGCCCCCACAAATATTATAAAAAACTCTAGGATTTATCTTAAAATTTAATTGGTGTCCCCACGAACTATTTGTTTGGTGCCCTTACATGGACAATAATTTGAAAGACTTTTGTTGTAAGTTAGTATAATTTGATGAAAATGATAATGAAAAGTAGTATGCGTTGAGATTTTATAATTATTATATAAATAAGTTTCTCTACTGATAGAATTTATATTATATAAGCTGTTTATTCATATTTATAATTGTATAAGTGCCCCCATAGGAAAAATTTTCTAGATTTGTCCCTGTAAATCTCAAGTGTGGCGACAGATTCCCCAATCTTCAGGTTTTTGTATCCCCGCCCTATCCTTGAGCTCATTGTTCCTTACTTTTTTTCGCATACCTCCTCCTTTCCAATTGCTTTCATCATCCACTGGTCCCTTGCTTGTACGGTCATTAGCCACCGACGCCTACCATGTTGTCAATCCTCTCTACCGTGACGAAGATTTTCACCGCTTGATCCCAAACCCTCCATATGACCACCCCCTCGACACTCATGCAGTCCTGTACGTCAACTACCTCTGGCTATTTTTAGATAATATGTACCGTAAGAGTAGGCCGAGTGAGTTATCGCCGAGGGCCAGCCTACTTCTTCCATGTTTTCAGCTCCATCACTAGACAGTGGGTGGAGCGGGATGCTCGCGTAGACTACATCACCTGCCATAATATCTTGCGAGACACCGGCGTTGCTGATAGTTCTGGAGCTGCTTATTGGCTAACTGACAGACACCCTAGTGTTGTTGGCATTATTAGGTTTCAGGCAGAGCAAGACGTAGTTCTTAACCACTTTGACTGTCCTGCTGAAGCTGATTGCCAACTTGGTGTACTGCCCGATGGGAATTGTGCTCTTGTCGTGTCAACACCTCATATGGTGTTCCTCCTCCGAGTCTATTTTTTGAATCTGATGCGTAGTATGAACACTGCCGATCACAGGCTGACTGTTAGAAGATACAATGAGGAGCATAAAGTGTTGTGTCTTGCGCCTTAGGAGAGGCTGACGGTCATGCGGTTCAACAGGGAGATCCCGCTGTGGGTCAATAATCGATTGGTTCTGTGGATAATAGATGGAGATGTGTCTACACTACACCCGTAGCCTATGTGGACTAATATTCCGCCATTACCGACGATCCGCACCGCGCTGCCCTTCACTCGGTCATACGCAATACCTGGAGAAATGTTGAGGTAATTAGTATTCATTGAATTATCTTCCAAGCAATCTTCAAATTTAACTCCAGAGCTTTATTTACATGCTAGTGGATGTTTGTTATGATGATTTGTAATTAGTATTTGCATTGAAAAAATTACTTGTTTATGTTGTAAACTTGTTTCGTGGACATAAAAGTGAGGAAGTTATTAGTATTCATTGAAAAATTACTTGTTTATGTTGTAATATCTGTTTATGTTGTACACTTGTTTATTATTAGTATTTGCATTGAAAAAATTACTTGTTTATGTTGTAAACTTGTTTCGTGGACATAAAAGTGAGGAAGTTATTAGTATTCATTGAAAAAATTACTTGTTTATAATATCTGTGGGGGCATGTGTCTACACTTGTTTATGTTGTAATTAGTATTCATTGAAAAAATTACTTGTTTATGTGGTAAGCTTGGTTCTGTGGATAATAGATGGAGATGTGTCTACACTGCACCCGCAGCCTATGTGGACTGATATTCCACCATTACCGACAATCCGCACCGCGCTGCCCTTCACTCGGTCATACGCAATACCGGGAGAAATGTTGAGGTAATTAGTATTCATTGAATTATCTTTCAAGCAATCTTCAAATTTAACTCCAGAGCTTTATTTACATGCTAGTGGATGTTTGTTATGATGATTTGTAATATAATATCTGTGGGGGCATGTGTCTACACTTGTTTATGTTGTAATTAGTATTCATTAAAAAAAATTTCTTGTTTATGTTGTAAACTTGGTTCTGTGGATAATAGATGGAGATGTGTCTACACTGCATCCGCAGCCTATGTGGACTGATATTCCACCATTGCCGACAATCCGCACCGCGCTGCCCTTCACTCGGTCATACGCAATACCGGGAGAAATGTTGAGATAATTAGTATTCATTGAATTATCTTCCAAGCAATCTTCAAATTTAACTCCAGAGCTTTATTTACATGCTAGTTGATGTTTGTTATGATGATTTGTAATTAGTACTTGCATTGAAAAAATTACTTGTTTATGTTGTAAACTTGTTTCGTGGACATATATAGTGACCCTTGGGTCCTTTGTGGTGACTTCAATGTCACCTTGGGCATAGAAGAGCGTAGTGGGAGGGCTGGCTCACTCAGAGATATTGAATCATTCAGAGATGTTGTTAACAACCTGAATTTGATTGACCTGCCTCTTCATGGTAGGCAATTCACTTGGTCCAACCGTAGGGACAACCCCATCATGGCTAGGCTTGATAGGTTTCTTATCTTCCCAGATTGGGACTCAAAATTTCCCTCTTCCATCCAATGCTCCATCCCCACATCATGCTCTGATCATATTCCCCTCATTCTTGACACCGGAGGTGTCCCTCCTCCTCCACCAAAGTTTAGGTTTGAAAAATCATGGCTTTCCAATGTTGATTTTATCCCTTTCATTCAGCAGTAATGGTCCTCTTTCTCATGTCATGGTGATCCTCTATTCTCTTTTGTTCACAAGCAAAAGCTTGTCAAAAGAAGAATGGAGTGGTGGAAGAAGAATATAGTTGGATCTTTATCTAACAATAAGCTCTCTATCCTCAAAGATATTGAGAAGCTAGACTTGTTTGAGGAAACTAGACCTCTGACACCTCTAGAACTTGATAGGAGAAGGGAACTCAAAACATCTTATTATTCTGTCATCAAAGAAGAAGAGATCTATGGCATCAGAGATCTAGGATTCAGTGGCTGAAGGAGGGGGATGCAAATACTGCATTCTTCCGCAGAACAGCCTCTCATCATAGAAGAAAAAAATTTCATTCCTTCCATTATGCACTCTGACAACCTTCTACTATCTGAATCTGACAAATTAGTAGCCTTCCATGAACACTACACAAACATCTTTGGTTCCCACCATACCCCATCCCTAAACCTAAACTGGAACCATCTCTACCCCACCCAACATTCCAATCTCTCTCAGCTTGAAATCCCCTTCTCTGAAGAGGAGATTAGAGATGCTATCTTTGGGATGAATGCCAATAAAGCTCCAGGCCCTAATGGATTATCTATGCTTTTCTATCAGACTTTCTGGAGCATTTTGAAGTATGATCTCATAAATATTTTTCACCACCTGTACTCTGATCTATCCTCCCTTCATAAGCTCAACATGGCAAACATCTGCCTCATTCCTAAATACATAGATGCTGCCAACACAAAAGACTTTAGGCCAATCAGTCTCCTCAACTGTATTTTCAAGGTCTTCACTAAGGTCCTGTCCAACAGGCTATCTCCTCTCCTTCCATCTCTGGTTGACAATTCTCAATCTGCTTTCCGGAGCGGAAAATCCACCCTTGACTCCATCCTGATAGCTCATGAGATTATCCACAGGTGCACTAAGCCCAATAAAGAGGTGGCCATGATTAAAGTGGACTTCGCCAAAGCTTTTGACTGTGTTAGCTATGATTTTCTCCTTGATCTTCTCAAACACAGGTTTTTGGCGAGAAATGGTGCATGTGGATCTCAGCCATATTGACATCATCTAAATGTGCAATCATGGTTAATGGAGCCCTCACTCCTCCCATCCCCTGTAAAAGAGGTCTGAGACAAGGAGATCCCCTCTCCCCCATGCTTTTCATCCTTGTCACTGATGTGTTAAATAAAATGATTAGCAACAATGTAGAGGATGGAAATCTATCACCTCTCCCTCTTCCAAATGCCATCTCCTCCATAAGAACACTTCAATTTTATGATGATACTCTCATTTTTGCTAAGGCAAACCTCGAAAACTTATCTATCCTCAAAGCCATATTCTACCTTTTTGAAAATGTTTCAGGCCTGAGCATAAACTATGCTAAAACTTCCCTTGTATACTTTGGTCAAATTAATGATCGAGGAGTCAGGTTAGCAGGTGCTCTATCTTACAAGCAGGAGCATCTACCTCTGACCTATCTAGGACTGCCTTTGAGATGTGACAAGATCAGGAGGCATGACTGGCAGCTTCTTATTGAAAAGTTCAAAACAAAACTCTCTTATTGGAAGGGGTCCAACTTATCTATTGGTGGTAGATTAATTCTGATCAATGCAGTGCTATCCTCCCTGCCTCTATATTACATGTCATTCTATAAACTTCCTGATTGGCTCATTAACTCTATTGATAGAGTAACAAAAAAACTTTCTATGGGGAGGCTCAGCTAAGAGCAAGGCTATAAAATGTTTGGTAAAATGGAAAGTTGTTTGCAAATATTCGTGGTGAAAGTCGGGATGATTGTCATTGCTTGAATTTGTTAAACCTTTATGGAATTACAAACGAATTCAAAAATAAAACTAGGTCTTTTTATAAGACCTGATTACAATGAAAATCGAATAAAAAAATCACAACTTTCTTTCACCAAAACAAACGCGGGATCCATTTATCGGCTCCTCGCTTGCGTGGGTGTCTTTGCCTGTGCCGGGGACTTCTTTTCCGTCCGTGGACCGCCGCGTGATCGTGATCCGAAGAGAGATCTACACGGTAAAAAGGGGTTATTTCACGAAGGAAATAATAGCCCAAAGCGAATGAAATCGACCAAGCGAGATCAAGGCTCTTCTCGGGATAAAAAACAATGAGGTTTTGATCCGGAGGAAACGCGTGTAAATCTGAGATCCGATCTCTCAAACCTTTTTGAGGGGATTATCTCACGAAGGAGGATAATAGCCCTGAGGATTATCTCACAAAGGAGGATAATAGCTTTATAGAGTTCGCCGAGATCTGGATCTGGTGTCGAAGAAGATCGATCGTCGCTCCCGAGTTTAGATCTGAGGTGAGAAGGCAATTTGGCAGAGCTTCGGCTTCTCAAAAATTTTTAGATCCCTGCAAATGAGCACCCCTCCTTGTATTTATAGGATTTCAAGTGGATGCGGGTCAGAACTGGGCCTAAAAGCCCACCGAGACACCCTAGGGTGTCTCAGCTTTGACCGAGACACCCTGGGGTGTCTCGGGTTTGGCCGAGACACTTTGAGGTGTCTTGCCCTCGGCTGAGACGCCTCACGGCTCTCTCGCTCATTTTTCGAGTCTGGGAGTTGATTTCCGCTTGTTATCCGAGCTTGATTTGAGGCTTAGCGGTTTTGGATTTATTCCGTCGCACACGATTCGTTGCTTCGGAGTTGGGTTCATCCTATTGTTTGCACACGATTCGTCGATTCGTTGACTCGAGCGTATTGTCGCCTCACACTCGCTTCATACGCTTCATCGATATGTCGGCTTGGATGCCTTGTCGACTTGCTTCGTGTGCTTCGTCGACTCGTCTACTTGGACGTCTCGTCGGCTCGCTCGCCGATGACGATTTGTCGATACGTCGTCGGACGGCTCGTTGATTGTCAATTTATCGTTGCCACGTTATTGGATGGCTTTGTCGATTGACCACCCACTATCACAAGCTACGTCGGGGACTTAAGCAATTTTTTACGCCTACAGATACCCCCTCCAAAGTGTTTCGGTCTTGTTCTTTTATAGAAGAAGCCGAAATTCTTTGGATATGATAGGCCCCAACATTCAGTCGGTATAATAGGACCTGAAAATGGCTTCGAATCTTGACTTCTCCAATTCTCTCGGACTATCCAGTGCTTTGTAGGATGACTGAAAGTATCACGGTGCTGTATTTATTCTCCAGAACTCCTTGACGTAATAGGAAATAGTTTATACTTATATACCTTTTGGAGTAAATAACCACCGTGGGAGGAGATTTGAGGGTTGTCGAGTTATCCTTAAGAATATTTTATGAAATATTCTCCAGAAACTTCTCGACAAAATAGGAAATAGTTTATACTCATATACCTTTTTGGAGTAAATAACCACCGTGGGAGGAGATTTGAGGGTTGTCGAGTTATCCTTAAGAATATAAAATATTCTCCAGAACTCCTTGACGTAATAGGAAATAGTTTATACTTATATACCTTTTGGAGTAAATAACCACCGTGGGAGGAGATTTGAGGGTTGTCGAGTTATCCTTAAGAATATAAAATATTCTCCAGAACTCCTTGACGTAATAGGAAATAGTTTATACTTATATACCTTTTGGAGTAAATAACCACCGTGGGAGGAGATTTGAGGGTTGTCGAGTTATCCTTAAGAATATAAAATATTCTCCAGAACTCCTTGACGTAATAGGAAATAGTTTATACTTATATACCTTTTGGAGTAAATAACCACCGTGGGAGGAGATTTGAGGGTTGTCGAGTTATCCTTAAGAATATAAAATATTCTCCAGAACTCCTTGACGTAATAGGAAATAGTTTATACTTATATACCTTTTGGAGTAAATAACCACCGTGGGAGGAGATTTGAGGGTTGTCGAGTTATCCTTAAGAATATAAAATATTCTCCAGAACTCCTTGACGTAATAGGAAATAGTTTATACTTATATACCTTTTGGAGTAAATAACCACCGTGGGAGGAGATTTGAGGGTTGTCGAGTTATCCTTAAGAATATAAAATATTCTCCAGAACTCCTTGACGTAATAGGAAATAGTTTATACTTATATACCTTTTGGAGTAAATAACCACCGTGGGAGGAGATTTGAGGGTTGTCGAAGTTATCCTTAAGAATATAAAATATTCTCCAGAACTCCTTGACGTAATAGGAAATAGTTTATACTTATATACCTTTTGGAGTAAATAACCACCGTGGGAGGAGATTTGAGGGTTGTCGAGTTATCCTTAAGAATATTTTATGAAATATTCTCCGAAACTTCTCGACAAAATAGGAAATAGTTTATACTTATATACCTTTTGGAGTAAATAACCACCGTGGGAGGAGATTTGAGGGTTGTCGAAGTTATCCTTAAGAATATTTTATGAAATATTCTCCGAAACTTCTCGACAAAATAGGAAATAGTTTATACTTATATACCTTTTGGAGTAAATAACCACCGTGGGAGGAGATTTGAGGGTTGTCGAAGTTATCCTTAAGAATATAAAATATTCTCCAGAACTCCTTGACGTAATAGGAAATAGTTTATACTTATATACCTTTTGGAGTAAATAACCACCGTGGGAGGAGATTTGAGGGTTGTCGAGTTATCCTTAAGAATATAAAATATTCTCCAGAACTCCTTGACGTAATAGGAAATAGTTTATACTTATATACCTTTTGGAGTAAATAACCACCGTGGGAGGAGATTTGAGGGTTGTCGAGTTATCCTTAAGAATATAAAATATTCTCCAGAACTCCTTGACGTAATAGGAAATAGTTTATACTTATATACCTTTTGGAGTAAATAACCACCGTGGGAGGAGATTTGAGGGTTGTCGAGTTATCCTTAAGAATATAAAATATTCTCCAGAACTCCTTGACGTAATAGGAAATAGTTTATACTTATATACCTTTTGGAGTAAATAACCACCGTGGGAGGAGATTTGAGGGTTGTCGAAGTTATCCTTAAGAATATAAAATATTCTCCAGAACTCCTTGACGTAATAGGAAATAGTTTATACTTATATACCTTTTGGAGTAAATAACCACCGTGGGAGGAGATTTGAGGGTTGTCAAGTTATCCTTAAGAATATAAAATATTCTCCAGGAACTCCTTGACAGAATAGGAAATAGTTTATACTTATATACCTTTTTGGAGTAAATAACCACCGTGGGAGGAGATTTGAGGGTTGTCGAGTTATCCTTAAGAATATTTTATGAAATATTCTCCAGAAACTTCTCGACAAAATAGGAAATAGTTTATACTCATATACCTTTTTAGAGTATATAGGGAGCAGTTTATACTCGTATACCTGTCGGAGTGTAGAGGGAGCAGTTTATACTCATATACCTGTCGGAGTCTTTATCATTCTTGTTTGGCCTATTTTGGCGTTATGACGCCGGCGTTAACCAAGGCTTGAATGTTATTCTTCAGAGTAATACAAGCCTTAGTGGGGTGATGGACCCTCCTGTGGTACACACAGTGCTTTGGATCCGAAGTATTGCTAGCTTCCTCCTGATTCATGATAGGCGGCAACTTGATTTTGTTGTTAGCAAGGAGGTATTTGAAGATGGCTGGAACTTCATCATCATTGAAAGAATACTCCTCATGGAATCTTAACTTAGGAGTCCTTCGTTGCCCCCAAGATTGCTGTTGATGAATGTCATCAGCAATTGCGGATGCCTTAGCCATTGGTTGGCCTCTCTCGGCCTTTTTCCTTTTAAGGAAGCGTTCAGCTTGCTCCCCACGCTCTTTCAGCTCTTTCCAGGTTTTGGATGCCACAACCCCCATGGCTTTCAAGACATCGATGGAAAGATTATTATGGCATATCTACAAAATGAATCCCTCTGTGACAGGATCCCTGCAATTCATTGCTTTATTGCGGAAGCGTTTAACAAAGCTGTCAACAGACTCCCCATCCTTTTGCTTCTCATCCAAAAGGGTTCCGATCGACACTTCAGTGTCGTCGTCGAAGAAATTATTGAGAAACAAGCTTTCCATGTCGTCCCAGCTATTGATACTCTCTGGCTTGAGACGGCGGTATCAATCGAAGGCAGCTCCTCGAAGAGTGCCAACGAATGACCGAACCATTAGGGGCTCGTTTCGAAAATAACCCCTAAGTGGGACTTGAAATAGACCAAATGTTGGGTGGGGGACCGCTTCCGTCGAACGGTATGAAGTTAATCAAATTAAATTTTGACGGATATGGGATCGACTCCCACTCTCTTGGGTACGGACATGGCATCCCAGTCTTCTTTACCCCTTGAGCGGAAATCAAGGCGTTGACCTTATCCTCTAGCTCTTTCATCATCTTATCCTCACCTGCCCTTTCCTCCGGATGATTTCGAGGAAGAACAATGGGACCACCCGAGTTTTGGTTATTTGCGTTGCGATCTTCGTCGCCGTCTGAGTCGGTTTCCTCTTGGTCGTTGTTATCACGACGACTTGTTTCACCCCGGTGATTCGTCAGAGCTCGGATTTGCTGGTCATGCAGTTCTCTCATCTTCTGCATGGCCATCTCCATTTCGAACTTGAAGTTCTCTTTCTGCTTGGCTAGAGCGTCCTGAATTATTTGGGTCACCTGATCAGGAGTGACCATGAACGCGTCCCGAGCTTGTCCCGTGCTGGACATTGTATCGTCAGAGGTGATTGCAGAGCAAGTATCCGAAAGTTCATCACTCGAGGATAGTCCTTCATGGATCTCCGGGTAATCCCTATGTCCGACAGCTTCTAGTTGGAGCTGAGACATCCGTTGAGCTATCCCTGAATCAATTTTTCTTTCAGGAGAAAAGTCGGGATTAGAGACTTTTGAAGTGATCGCCGACTTTTCTTTGCTAATCATGTTGATGGTGACTTCAAGGAATTCATCATCCTGGAGGGAGGATTTTCTCTGGTGGAAGCGTTTTGGCTTGGGCTTCGACGCTTCGGTGGCAAGTTCTTCGAACATCGAGACCTTTTGTAAAACGGTCTTGGGGCAGCTACACTTTGACGATACTGCCCTGATAAGTCTCCCGTATGGAGAGTGAGAGCTGATTTCTTGAACACTCTCATTTTGGGATTTCTTCACACCCCCAGCTTGATGGCGCAGCTCATTGGAGCAATCCATCGCTTGTTGGTGTGGTACCTCAAGTATAACGTTATCTTTTGACGGACACGTCTTCTTTTAGGGATGAAGAACCTTGTTGACATTCTCGGGCTTATTTGTTGTCGCCTTTGAACGATACAAGGTCACATCAGGAGTCGCTCGTTTAAGACTACCTCCTTACGAGCGTGGAGTCTTAACGGGCTCCTGGGCCTCGACATGAACCCCCAGTCTAGAGGCGACTGGAATTCTCTTATGCACGATGCATGAACATGTATATTGAGGTGTCCTGGTTTGTTTGGATGCGACAGCACACCTTTGGGTAGTGATCGGTCTGAAGGGAGTGCATACGCGACCCCCAATCTCGGGGCCGAGGCGGCTTGGACTGCGTCGGCATTGGAAGGAGAGTTCGGCTGTATTGCACTCTGATCTTTGCGTCGTCTTGAGCTTTGGCACCTAAACTTGACGAGATTTTTGTGGTTTTTTGACCACTTCCCTCTTGTTCAAGTCTTGTGTCTTTCTTGCAAGAGCGTGAGCTTGAGCGGCACGTGCACGACGCTTCTGAATACGCTCCTTCAGGGTCGAACGAGTCCTCTTGACGAGAACCCATTCGTCGGTCGATGGCTTGGAGGAATTGCAAGCGATTTGAGGCGACCGACGCTTCCTGGACTCCAAGTCTGCATAGTAGCGGAGTCCATTAACCTGTTCCAACGTCTTTGCAAGTTGACGAGCTTGGCGTTGGCGTCGCCTTTGACGTGTCCTCTTTGTCGAAGTTGACACGTTGTGATCTGAACCCCTGGCTTGCTGGATTGCCGGAATAAAGTCGCGAGGGGCGATCTTGGCAACGGTTGAATGAGGGTTGTCTTCTTGCGCCCTCCTCCATGAAAAGGCCTTCTTTGGAGGCAAGATCTCGATCCGCGGTTGCGACACGACGATCTTAGATCTGAGAACGTTGGCTCCCACTGTGGTCGCCAGCTTGTTCACGGGTATAAGGCTACAATGAGGATCAAAGAAAAATTACAACTTTTCTCTTAAATAAACGCGGGATCCATTTATCGGATCCTCGCTTGCGTGGGTGTCTTTGCCTGTGCCGGGGACTTCTTTTTCGTCCGTGGACCGCCGCGTGATCGTAATCCGAAGAGAGATCTACACGGTAAAAATGGGTTATTTCACGAAGGAAATAATAGCCCAAAGCGAATGAAATCGACCAAGCGAGATCAAGGCTCTTCTCGGGATAAAAAACAACGAGGTTTTGATCCGGAGGAAACGCGTGTAAATCTGAGATCCGATCTCTCAAACCTTTTTGAGGGGATTATCTCATGAAGGAGGATAATAGCCCTGGGGATTATCTCACAAAGGAGGATAATAGCCCTATAGAGTTCGCCGAGATCTGGATCTGGTGTCGAAGAAGATCGGTCATCGCTCCCGAGTTTAGATCTGAGGTGAGAAGGCAATTTGGCAGAGCTTCGGCTTCTCAAAAATTTTTAGATCCGTGCAAATGAGCACCCCTCCTTGTATTTATAGGATTTCAAGTGGATGCGGGTCAGAACTGGGCCCAAAAGCCCACCGAGACACCTCAAGGTGTCTCGGCCTTGGCCGAGACACCCTGAGGTGTCTCGGCCTCTGCCGAGACGCCTCACGGCTCTCTTGCTCATTTTTTGGGTCCGGGAGTTGATTTCCGCTTGTTATCCGAGCTTGATTTGAGGCTTCGTGGTTTTAAATTTATTCTGTTGTACACAATTCGTTGCTTCGGAGTTGGGTTCATCCTATTGTTTGCACACGATTCATCGATTCGTTGACTCGAGCGTATTGTCGCCTCACACTCGCTTCATACGCTTCATCGATATGTCGGCTTGGACGCCTTGTCGACTTACTTCGTGCGCTTCATCAACTCGTTGACTTGGACGTCTCGTCGGCTCGCTCGCCGATGATGATTTGTCGATACGTCGTCGGACGGCTCGTCGATTGTCAATTTATCGTTGCCACGTTATTGGATGGCTTTGTCGATTGACCTCCCACTATCACGAGCTATGTCGGGGACTTAGGTAATTTTTTACGCCTACAGCAAACCAAAGAGTGAAGGGGTTTTGGGTGTCATTGACCTTAGATGCCTAAATAACTCTCTCCTTTCTAAATGGTTATGGCATGCTACTAAAAAATAGTCTTTTGTCGGCTCCATGCTATCAGCTCTCTACAATCGCAGATCACACACTATCCAGTTTTCATCATATAGCTAAACAAATTCTGTTTTCTGGAACAGTATAACCAACATTAGAGAGCCTTCGTTATCTGCATCAGATGGAACTCGGGAGATGGATCACGTTTAAGATTTTAGGAGGACAGATGAGTTGGAGAAAACACTCTGGGTAGTCTCTTCCCTCATGCATATGAGTTGGCCATGTCTCACAATGTATCAGTATCCACCCAAGGCTATTTCCACAATGGGATTTGGATGTGGCACCCCACACTCAGGAGACCTATCCAAGAACACCAGAGATTAGATAAGCAAAAGCTTCTCCTATTCCTGTCCACTTTCAAGGTCTCTAACAGACCAGATGTATCTGATTCCCCATCATGGATGCTCTCCAACTCAGGGGAGTTCACAGTTAACTCTCTCTACAAGTTCTCAGTGAGAGGAGAAGTAAACTTCTCCATCTCATCACAAATATGGAAATCAATCTTCCTTCTCAAAGTTAAGTTTTTCTACTGGTTGTTAGCCCAAAACAAACTCAACACCAAAGCCCTACTTAACAAAAAGGGTTGGCAGGGGGACCAAACATATTCTTTTTGCCAAAATGAATTGGAAGACTCAGAACACGTTTTTCTCAAATGCTAGTTTACAGCAAATATATGGGGCTTCTACAGGGGTATACTTCATCATAATGACTGACCGAACAACTTGCATGATCTCATCCACTCCAAAGGCCAATTCATTTCATCCCCCAAACATAGAACCATTTGGCAATCAATATTTCCCACCGTTTGTTGGTGCATACGGCGTGCACGCAATAGCAAAATCTTCAATAACACCCCTACATGTATGGAAAATATCATTAACTCTACTGCTCATTATGTTAATGAATGGATAGGCTCCGCTTCAGGGAAGGTGGCTGAAACACTGAGGGTGGCAATGGCAGATCAGGGACTTCCGCTGATCCACAACCGCCAAACAAGTCACAGGGAACAAAACGTCCAAACAACTCAAGAAGAGGAAGAAGAGCAGAGGAGGGACCAACATGATGAACCTGATATGCCCAGAGGTCTCTAAGGCCAAAATCCCAACAGACTATTTTTTGGGTTTTTTTGTAATTAGCAACTCAGAACTGCAACTTGCTTCTGGCAGACAACACTCTAGATGTTTTTATTGTAATTAAATAGTTATAGTTCTTGTTCTTAGATTAGAAACTTCCCTTTCTCCTATCGGTTTTGAGTTTTTGTAGGGCTGGCTTTGGGCCACATCTCTATCAGCGGTTGTGGTGAATGACGGTCATGGTCCTCTCGTCACCCTTGTTGATATGGTTGTGGAGAAGGCCCTATGAACAAACTAGGGAGAAAGGTTATGTTTCTATCTATACTTTTGTACTGACACAATCTCGTGTCAAAGTTTATCTAATTATTAATGAAATGAACAGGGATATTTCCCTTGTTTTTCAGCTCAAAAAAAAAAAAAAAAAGTGAGGAAGTTACTTAAACGGAGATTTAAACTAAAGCGTTGGAAGAAATTGTGTGTGTTTATATACAATTGTACATAAATTCAAAAGAGAAATGAGTAAAACAGTTGAATCAGGATATATGATTAGTTATTGTATCCTTGTTGACTTTTCGGGCCATGCATGGGTAGAGCTATGGTTACTTAACTGCATGTGTTTTTGACACCAATCTATTTATACATTAGCTGTTCACATAATTAGGAGTTGATTGAGAAAAACAAGCATATTTGATTTCTGGCATCAACTTAAATGAGTTTGTGAAATATGTGTAGTGCATGAAATTGTAGCATTTATGTTATGCCTTAATTAACTGCAGAAGTAAAGATTACAACAAAATAGATATCATGAACCTGAGTTGAATGGGTTGATATTGGTTTATGTAACTACACGTCTTTACTCGTCTGATGCGCAAGACTTAGTAACAATTGTTTTTTATAATATTGTCATGTTTTTACAGTCATTTTGCTTGCTTCTATTCTAGACTTTGTTCTATAAGTAATATTTATAGAACAATAAAACACAATGGAGCATTTATCAGGACCAACATTCTTAATTAGATAGGAGATGCATGCATTATTTTTTACCAGAAATCATATATATGACGTTCACATCGTGAAGTGCATATGCTCAACACAAGACATGCATGCGATATGCAGTTATGACATTTTCTATTTTCCAACACTTTGACAGTTATAAATTAAAGTATAGTCTCAAATGCATGACCAAAACCGAAATACTTGATGGAGTTCGTTAAATTTTGAACAGATGTATTCATTCTTTAAATTTTGCAAATGGCTAGTTCTTTTATAAATTGAGGACTTTTCTGTAGAAATCACAACGTTTAATACTGCAAATTATATAATTAAGTTCTTAGTATTTTTGCGAAATCTGCAAAATTTGGAAGTCTTTTGAGTTTTTTTGTATAAGTTGTGTGGATTTTTCTGCAAAATATGCAATTATGAAAGACTTTTGGGTATATTCATAATAAGTCCTGTGGCCCTTTTTGTAAACCACAAAGTTTGTAAGTCATGTGCACTCTTTTGTAAAATCTGCTTATTCTAAAAGTCTTCCACGTGACCTGTGATTCTTTAATTAGTATGCTTTTTCTAAGAGAAAGAATAAGATTATGATACATTTTTATTATTATAATTTTTTCTCAAAAGATACTATTCCAAAATACTCCTCTATCCATACTCCTATATTTCAAAAGATTGCGTTTAAAGCAAATTCAGAAGTCTATCCTTATCAAAAGTAATCATGCAAGGAGCTACTTGGATAAAGGATGTCATTCCTGTAGTTACAACAAACATCTTTTGGGCTATCATTGTCTACCAAGTTACCAAATTTTCGAAAGAACCATTCGTCATTCTGTGTTACATATGTTGTTTACAGAAAAGCCCAAATTATCAAATAATAACTTGTGTCTCAGTCCATGCATCAATGTTGGCAATCCCAATCTAAAGTAGATATGAACGCGGACAGATACAAATCTATGTTACTTGGGTTTTTCTAATCTGAAGCCGTACCCGTACTGTACCCAAAATCCTTTGGCACTCGTCGCATATATGCATACATTTATTCGTGCATGTACGCAAGTATACAATACATATTTTTAATTTAAAATATAGCCTTGTCCCTGTACACTGCCTTTCACAAATTTGCTGTGTTCCGTACCTGTAACCGTACCCATGCAACATAGATACAGCTCCTTGTAATTCTAATTAACTGAGAACCATTCTCAGGATCAAATTTAAGCCACAAATGAAACATGAACTGTTGAAGAAGCTAGGTGATCGAATAGGTCGGTAGTAGGTGTTTCATGAAAGGAATGGGTCTTCTTGGTGTTGAAGGCTATGACTGAATGTGCTGGAAGTTGGATTTCCATTGCTTTGTACGTGAGATCAAGTAACTGTAGGGTTTATTTGGTTGCTTTGTATGGGTGGTGAATTGTTAGAGAATGGACGCATATGACGAAGAAGGGGACTAATTAAATAGATGAGAAAATGGCAGTTAAGATTTGGTATAATGCATAGATCAATGAGATTAATGTAAGTTTAATAATAAAAGGGTTATAAAAAATAGAGTCGTTTCTTTGAAGGTGAAGGCCAAGTCCACTAGTTCTTACGTTTAATTAGGGGATTTGGTTGTTGGTTTGGATTTGTTAAGGGAACTAATTTGATTTTTTTTCTTTGAATTTATAAATTTTTGGTTGAAAATTGAATCTTTATGATGATGTAAAGATGGGATTTTTTTGATCGCTGGTTGGGTAGTATAATGGGGTATTTTGTAATTAAAATTAAGAGTGTAATTTGTGGGTGTTTTTGCAAATATGGAAAATTTGAGGTGTATATATGTGAAAACCCTGAGTTAAATACACTGTATTTCTAGCAAAAAAAATCTGCCATTTTCATCTCCTTTACTGAGTAATGCTAGTTTTATCAAATATGCACATTCAACTGTTTTCCTACGATTTCTAGAAAGTTTACCTCTTATTAATTTAGCAAGCAGTACATAATGGTAGTAGTGGTCTATAACTAACGTTTATGTTATTTTTTATTTTCAGGTAGTGGATTGGGGAGCTTTAAAGTTTTGAAGCAAAAAGGTTTTGAATCAAGTAAAATATTATATGATTTGATTTGAGTAGTTTGATGAAGTCTTATTGGGACTTTGGATCAAGTCTTTTTAGCATTTTAGTATTTCTAGAAGATAAAATTTACTTTGTTGAGGTTCTTACTGAATTTTGTTATGGGCTGTCTGTTAAAAAAGAAGCTTATTATGGGTCATCCATTATATGTCACTGATATAATAGCCTAACCTCAGATTTCTTCTGTGCTTCACCTTGATCAAATGGCTGAGAACTTTTACACATTTACTGGCCATTCCACCCCTTTTGACTCCAGTTGTGCCCTCTGATTGTCCATTCCCTGATCCATTTCCTTTCAGCGGTGATCGTTGAATTCCATTGTTCTCCTTCTGCAGCTCATCATCTTGATCAAGAGAATCTAGAGACAGGTGATTGATGCTGTTCTTTCCCTTGAGCAGCTTAACGGCTTGATTCGGAGAGCTAACCGATGAGTTATTGATGCTGTTGCTTTCCTTGGGCAGTTCATCATCTCGATTCAGAAACTTTTGTAGCCAGTTGACGCTTCCTTATTCTTTTGGACATTCTTTGATCATAGTGCCGATGCTTGATAACTTAACGTTTGCGTGCCATGAGTGCGATCTGCGAAGGAAACAAGCACCATGAATGTGTTTTATGTATCCCATTGGTTTTTTTTCCCTTCCTTCCAAAAGATAGGTAAAAGAGTGATGGTTTGGAGTAAATTCAGCTTTTGAAAGGCTGAACAACAGTTTAAATAATAGTTTTGAGGAAATTTTCAACTTAGTGAATTGTTGGACTTAAAGGCAATCCAAAGTGGTCAGCTGATCCATTGAAACAAGCAATTCAAGAACTACAACTTGAAGTCAAGCCACACAGTGTTAGACGAGGAAGAAAGCAATTGATCTCATTGAAGGAACCTACAAAGAGCAGTACTGGGGATTATTTTCCCACATGTTATTGGAGAGATATCCTTGTCCCTTTGTTAGGGCGAACACCACAAGAGTGCGATTGGATGCTCCCAACATAGTTTTTGGATTTTTTGTTGCATATGGAGCTTCAATTACAGGGTTTAGAGCTGTTATAGGATTGGATGAGTGCTTTTTGAAGGGTACAGCTCCTCGTTCTATAGGTAGAGATGAAAACAATCAAATGTTCCTAATTGATGTCGGAGTCGTCCAAAATGAATGTGAAGAAACCTGGACTTGGTTTATAAAAATTTCCTAGTCTTTTAGGGTCTAACTTTGTTCAGTTAATTTTCAATCTTAGAGTGTAAATTTGATACTTATTGTTGATTTCTTTTGTTCTTACATGTAGGGTTTGATGGGGGCGTTTAGATAACTTGTGCTTGGGGATAGGTTTTGTGTCAGACACTCGTATGCCGACTTCAGGGAAAAGTTCCAAGAGCATGAGACCGGTCTCATGCTTTTGGAACTTTTCACCTGAAGTAATTTAGAGATAATTGCTAGAGAGAATTAGCTTTTGAGATGAAACATTCATATAATCTTGGTAAAGTTACATAGCATGTACATAAAGGAATCAACCATGACCAAGTTAACAAGCTCATCCATCATATAATCTAAGGTCTAAACCATTTGCGCCCACAATCAAATTTTCCTATTTCAAGAATTGAAACGATAATACTCCACAAGAGAGAGGAGGAAGATGTGTTTACCACTAATCAGTGGTAAATCGATGACTGCAATGACGAGCCACGATAGACTTCTGCTTCGATGAGCCACAATTGACTGCTGCAACGACGAAAGTCACAAACAAAGATGGGGAACTCAGTCTTGGGCTCCCAAAGACTGTTTATACAAGAGTTATATTTAGAGGGGTTTATTTGCAAGTAGTTTGCAAATGAAGTAGGTTTGCAAATTTATAATTCCAGGGGACTTGAGTGTGAAGAGAGACACTATATAACTAGCAGCAAAAGAAGAGGATTAGCAGGCTTGAGATGGATTGTATTTTCTTTAATATCCTCTTTAGTTTTGTTGTTTCCTTAAAAACCCATCCCTTCACAATGTGAAGAAAGTAAAGATCCTGTAGTATTTGACAGTGAAGTGAACACCGAAAGGGTGATTTCAGGACTAATATGCAATTAATCCTATAGAAAAATACCCAAAGAGTTAACTAGGCACAGGCGTAGGGTTAGTTAATGCTTAATTTAAGTTAGGGCTTGGGTTAATTAGGATAGGGGTTGGAGTTAATTAGGCTTCATCGGGCTTAGTTAGGCTTAATTTGCGTTAGGGTTTGGATTTTGATCATATATATTCTTATTGTATATGCCGGGGTCTTTGATGTACATATATATAGGAAGGGATGGGTTTACTTTTGCCCTCAACTTTTTTTGGTGCATTTAAATAGAAAAGAACCAACTTATGTTAATAAGTATGCGAATGTTTCATAATTTCATTTAAAGATGATCGGAACACCCAAATCCCCAAGACCAGAAAATAAAGGACAAAAAGAAGAACAAGGAGGGAGAGCAACATAGATTTTTGATTTAAAAGTTAAATATGTTTTTACCTGAGGTATTTATGTGACAATCATGACAATCCCCATCATTAAAAACCAAAAGGTTTAAAAAAAAAAAAGGAGTGATGGAGGACAATTACAGAGATTTTTGATCTTTTAAAGTTAAACTGTGTTGTATCTGAGGTTCACCAGAAAAAGATCAAACTTGTTCTTGTGAGCTTCACCAATTTTAATTACTCAAGTTTTTCATGCTAAGATTTTTTGAGGCTTCTAGGCCTTCAAAGTTTTTCTTATATTTTTTACCAGGATCCTTTGTGTAGTATCTGTTTTCAGATTTTGTATCTCCATGTTTGTGGCATAGACAGGGTTGCTGTGAATTTGGTATTCCTATGATCTTGTTCATATGTCAGTAGTTACTTGAGTTAGGCTGCAGAACAATCCATACTAGGAAAATGGAGAAAGGATAGAGCTTTCCTTATCACACATATCAACGAGTGCAATTGTTGTTTTTTAACACTTGATTTTCTCAGTGCAAAACGACCAGAAAGAGAAGTTATATTGTACAACCTATAGCAGGTTGGAGAATATGGCAAAGTTTCTATATTTCTATGAACTTTAAATGCTTTTCTGTTGCTCGCCTTGTGGGATGATTTTTAAATAATTATGTCAGTTACCAGTACTTTCGAACTATCTGATTACAGACCCTTATGTTTATTCTGCTGTCTTAAAATTGTGCAGCTCTTGATTTACCCTCTAGCTTGGTCATATTCTGTGGATAGCATCTGAGATGGATTGATGTTAAATGTATAGTTTTCTTTGCCATCCTTAGATTTCTTTTATTTGTTATCCAAATTTAGTTTGATCGTCCTGAAGTACAGTATTTTCAAATTTTGGGTTTACCTGACTTAAAAATGGGAATGTATGTCAGCACCCTAATAACTGACAAGGTTTTTTTTTCGGAAGATGGTGAGAATTCCAAGCTCAGATTTGGTCTATCATCCATGTCAGGTACTAAATTTTTTTTTCTTATAATTTTAAGTTTTTCTTGCAGGCTTACAATTTGTGGAGGAGTCACAAGCCTGAACTTGAGGCGAAGAGAGAGAGAGAGAGAATTCTCAAATCTGTAGGTTTTATCCATGCAGGAGGAGTAAAATGGAAGCTTGAATCTTGCAAGAGAAATAGGTATGTCTATACCTATTTGGCTTGCAGGAGATATGGAATCAAAGAAGAACACATTTTTGCCAGCTGATCAAGGGCAGATTGTTGCTGCCAATCCAGATATACACGGTTTGCTTTTGAATGCTCCTGTGTCATATTCTTTTTATAGAACTTTAAAGAAATTGCTACACAAATAACAAACGTATTATGCATCTATTAGTTACACTTTGTTAGTTATACCAAAGCTCAGAATTCATATTCTTTTGTAGGGTACATGTATAAGCATTCAAAACCTATTAAAAAAAAGAAAAAAAAATCCTATGTTTGTTGTTGATTGCAAGATGTCCAATATATTATCTTCAGAGGGCATTGAAGAGTGGGATGGTTAGCCTTGTGCTTTCTTTCGCAAGTAAGCACCCTCGACATGAAGTTGTTTATCATCTCTCTTAATTATCTTAAAAATTAAATGAAATTGCTACACAAATAAAAAAAAAATGTATTATGTCTCTATTAGTTACACTCCATTAGTTTACCAGAGCTCAGAATTCATATTCTTCTGTGGGGTACATTTATAAGCATTCAAAACTGAAAAAACCTCCTATATTTATTGTTGATTGCAAGATGCCAATGTATTATCTTGATAAGGCATTGAAGAACGGGGTAGTTAGCCTTGTGCCTTTTTTTTATTAAACGGAAACTATATATATATTGATAGATAATCAAAAATACATCAGGATCTCCTCTCTAAGTATGAGAGATCGGGTGAGACAGACCTCAGTTGAACAAAAGTCAAAATATGAGCTGAAATTACAGTAGCTCCTGAAAATACAAAACCAAAAACAGAAGTTGAACTTTCCACTATCGGCGACGACAAAATGTAAATCCCATTTGGTCCAGCCACAGCAAATGTTGGATGGGTCTGGGTAGGTCCGATTTATCAAGGAAGTAATGGATGCATGGTAGAGAGTGACCAAGCTTCGACAGGGCATCAGCCACTTGATTTTCTTCTCTGACACAGTGATGCACAGGAATGCCCCGAAGATGTCGATGCATGTTTTGCCAAGGACGAATGAGCTTCCAATGAGGGCACGTATGACCGATGCTTTTGGCTAGGCTCATGGAGTCAGTAAGCACCCTGTGCTTTCTTTCGCAAGTAAGCACCCTCAACATGAACTTGTTTAATTCTCTTATCTTCTAATTATCTTATTTGTTTGAATCTTTTTTCCATTAATCTTTTTTCCATTGTTTGCAATGGACTCCTGAGATGGTAATGGTAATGAGATTCCTTTTTCGTATGAGTCATAAACTAACGACAATGCTTTGGGTCATTGATAAGTGGGAAACAGATCTTCCTCCTTCATTTTGTGGAGTGTTATTATTTCAATTCTTGAAGTAGGAAATATTGATTGTGTGGGTGGAAAAGGTTTAAATTATATGATGGGGGCGTTTTGTAATTTGGCCATGTTTGATTCTTTTATGTACATAATATGTAACTTTACCAATATATTCTACATTTTGGAAAAATAGAAAGTTTCCTCTCAAAAGCTAATTTTCCGTAGCGAGTATCTCTGAATTACTGTGTTAGCCTAATTATAGTTGTATAAAACTAGTGAAGAGAGGATAAAGATCCAATCTATGATAGTTAATAGGATTATTATTTTCTTATAAACTTGGATATAAATATGACAGCGTTAACAAGAGATGATGCAGTAAATTTCAAAATATAGATAGACTTACAATAAAAGATCAAACAATCGGCTGTCTAATGTAAACAAAGATTGACAATAGAAGTGTTCTCACAAGATACCTTTAAAGTGAAAGCATTGGTAAGACACTAAAAGCGTATTAAGTGCCAAATATTTCTCCAAAAAAGAAGGGAAACTGTGCAGATGATGCAGTAAATTTCAAAATTATTTGTAGACTTACAATAGAAGATCAAACAATTGGCTGTCTAATATAAAGATAGATTAACAATAGAAGTGTTCTCGCAAGGTTTCTTTAAAGTGAAATCATTGGTAAGACACAGAAAGCATATTAAGGGCAAAATATTTCCAAAATAGAAGGAAACTGTGCAAAATAAATATTATGATGTTACTTTACATATTCAATGTTAGAAATATTTTTAAACTACTATTGGTAGCTAACGATGAGCAAGATACAGGTTTACCTAATAGGTCCCCACTCTTTCCATAATTTAAACCTTGAATAAATGCTGACTCATCTTTTTCTTTGGGGGATATATAAGACCATGCATTGCAAGCTCTTTACAACCTCTCCTGCTTCCATTTTGGCAACAGAACCTCCAACCTCGTCATCAGCTTTTCTGCATACGCTGCTTTCTCTCTCGCTAAACGGTGGGTTCTTTTTTTCTCTTTTGAATTCATTGCTGAATTTTTTATCATTTTTGTCTAAATTTTAATGGGTTTCTGAAAAGTTTTGTTTTCAATCGAATGACTTCTCCATTCCCTGTCACTCTCTCTATCCTTCCCTAGAATCAAACACTCTTGCATGCTTATAGAGTATGGTGGGTTCTGTTCTTCTAAGAATTTCTTTACGAATTTTTTCTCATTTTGGTCTGATATTTTCATTGGTTTATCGGAATGGTAAGTTCTTTCTTTTGGGATTCTTGATGATTATGTGGGTTTTGAATAAAATTGGTGGATTCTCTTTGTTATCCGTTCTCATAGTTCTCCTCTCTGTATGCATAAAAATTATGGTTCTCTTTCTTCTAAAAATTTCTTGTTGAATTCTTTCCCATTTTGGTCTAAAATCTTGATGGGTTTATGAAAAAATTTGGTCTTTTACCAGAGTTCTCCATTATCACACACTCTCAACAAACTTTCTTTAAAATGGTGAATTTCTTGATTAACTCTGTCATTTAAAGAAATGGTGAATGTAGGCGTTGAAAATTGCCTATAAGTCCCCAAACGTAGCTCGTGATGACGAATAATCGACAAGTCATCCGATGAAGTAATGGCAAACCGTTGACGACACAACAAGTGAACGCAACGCAAACGCCTCCTCAAGACGCCTCTACGCAGAAGTTGGCGTCCCGCTTAGCCGTTAGCTGCGGGGATCAAGGGGCGCCCCTTTATGGTCCGGGTACCGAAATTTTTGAAAAGAGCTTTCTCCTTTCCGAGCCGCCGCTGATTCCGAACCTTGGTGAACTGATGCGCCATGAGTGCAGTGAAGGGATAAACCCGACTTTGAAGCCTCAAATTAAGCTCTAAAACCAAAGAAAGAGAAGCCACGCCGACGCCGGTCAAAACCGAGACACTCAGAGGTGTCTCGCCCGAAGCGAGACACCAGAGGTGTCTCGCCACCGAGACACTCAGAGGTGTCTCGCCACCGAGACACTCAGAGGTGTCTCGCCACCGAGACACTCAGAGGTGTCTCGCCACCGAGACACTCAGAGTGTCTCTACCGCCGAGACACCAAGGTCGAATGGGCTTTTGCCCGGCCACCAAGATCCGCCGCCGCACCTATAAATATGACGGCTAGGGTTTCATTTACGAGGTCGGAAAAATAAAAAAGAGAGGAGACTCTCACAACTCTTGTGTGTGCCAAGGGTTAGAGAATTTTCAAGGGAGAGGAGATCAAGATCTAGACTTGCGCTGGGGTGAGATCCGAGATCCAAAGTTTTCGATCCGCATCTACAACAACAAACCATCCTTTGGATCAAGCTTGGCCTTGATCCAAGAAGAGTGACGGGTTCGCTTGGTCGATCTCGCTCACTACGCTGATTAGTTCCTTGGCTAATTAATCTCCAGATTCGCTTAGATCTCGATCCGATCGATCTAAGAATTCCCACGAAAAGGAGGGATTTTAGATCTAGATCCGCATCCGCATCTCGCTTGATCAACACTTGGGAAAGGAATCGCGCGGTGGTCCACGGAACACATCCCCGGCATAGGCAAAGAATCCCACGCAAGCGAGGATCCGATAAACGGATCCCGCGTTTGTTCACAAGGAGGAAAGTTGTAATTTTTATCCTTTTTCATTGTAACAAGCCTTACAAAAGGTGATTTTTATTTGAAACTCATTTGTAATCCCATCAAGGTAGAATGATTTCACCGATGAAAAAGATAATGACTTTTCCCGAGAACAAGCTGGCGACCACAGTGGGAGCCACCGGTCTTGCATCCGAGATCGTTGTGTCGCAGCCACGGATTCCGATCCCGGTGATCGAAGAGGTCGAGTACGAATTCGACCAGGAGAAATTTGAGGCCTATCTCTCTGCCTCATCCAACTCCTTTTCCAAGGCTTAAGAAGCCCTCCGCCGCAAGGAGGACTCACAAGGCGCCACCGACCGAAGCCGACGCCTCGCCGCCAACAACAATGACGGCAATAACTCCCCGCCATCCAAAGGCCAGATCTGATCTCCTCCTCCGCCAATGAGGAGAAGTCCACCGAAGGCGATGTGACTCTCTCAAAGAGAGCCCGCCAACGGCGTCGACAACGCCTTGCGTTGCAATACGCAAAGGCGTTAGAATCCATGGACGGTGTCCGATACAAGCCGGATCCGAAGTCCCGACGGGGGCACGAGCCCCAGAAGACGAAGATAGGTGGTAACTCCTCTAAACCGCCGACTCAAGAATGGATCCGCCAGCGAGATCGCTCCACCCTCGTGGGCGGATCCAAAACGCCGTGCCCTACGACGCCGCGCACGCGGCGCTGGTTCAGCTACTCAACAGCCCAAAGGAGCAGAGGTGACCAAGAAGTCACCAGAAGCAAGTCGAACTCACCTCCCGCACTGTGAGCTTTTTCCTCGATGTACCGGCGCTTCCACAAAGACTCGGCCAACACCACACCCCTTCCGATAAGGGTTCGTTTCAACGCCTAGGTCGGTTCGGTTGGATCAAGGTGAAAGGTCAACTCCTCGCAGCTTGTTGAAGAGATCCGTGACAACTCGCAATGCCGGGATAGCTCTCGCCGACGGAAGTCACGGAGAATCCACCAACCGGTTTGCGGATCGAGGTCCAAAAGCCCGCCGAGACGCCGCGCACCCAAAAGCGCACGCTAAGGCGTAACTTTCAAAGACTTCGCGGACGCCAACCCAACCTCGATGGAGACGCCGCCATCCGATGATGACGCTATACCGAGATTGTGTCGCCGCGACGGTAGGTTGCTCCGCACTCATGCCGATGAGTTGTACTATCGTCTTTGGGGTAGGAAGAAGTCTCAGACAAAGCTCTCCGTAAACCGCATCCTCTTGCATTTGTACTAAATTGATCAAGGCGGTTTCTCGAGTGTAAATGCCGCCATAAAACTCCGGAAGGGTGTCGGCCTTCCAAAGATCGAGCACCAACGAACCACCAAGACCTCGGTCAAAGCGTTCCCGAAGAAGACATGCACTCGTCAAGGCAAGGATGAGCCGCTTGAGGTCACCATCAATATGACCAACAAGGCAACGCCGCCACGCGGCATTCCGAGCCCTCCCAACGTGTGACTTCGGTTGCGGTCGGTACTATCGACGGCCTAACTATCACGACCGCAACGAGGGATCCCTTCAAGGCACAACCGCTAACGAAGAGTACCTTCGAAGATGAAGTATCGGATGGCGGCTCGGCAATGGCATCCGATAACACCGTCTCTAGTGAAGGTCATACTCGTGAAGCACTCATGATTAGTGCACCGAGGTGGCTGCTACTTGAAGAAGCCTTGGCAAAACAGAAAGACAACTTCAAACTCGAGATAAACATGGCCATGCGCCAGATGAGAGAAATGCATGACCGGCAGATGCAAGCGATGATTAATCGCTGTGGTGAGGGCAGCCGTCGCAACAACGCCAATTTGACGGATAGCGACACGGATGAAGAGCAAGACCTTAACACCGATGAGCGTAACGCCAATGATGACACCATGGTCCCACCCCAAAATCACCGACAAAATGCAAGTGAAAATGACAAGATCAAGGATCCGAGAGCAAGGTCAACTCGCCATCTCGCTCAAGAAGTGAAGAAGACGGGATTCCGTGCCCTTACAGAGAGTGGGAGTCAATCCCTATCCAAATAAGTTTAATTTAATAAACTTCACGCCGCTCGATGGGAGAGGGTCCCCACTCAACATCTTATCTACTTCAAGAGCCATTTGGGAGTCATCTCCTAACGAGCCCCGATGGTTCGGTCATTCGTCGGCACTCCGCGAGGGCTGCCTTCGATTGGTACCGCCGTCTCAAAGCGGGCAGCATCAACACCGGGAAGACATGGAATCTATGTTCCTGGCGAACTTCTTCGATGACGACACAGAGGTTTCACTCGGTGCGTTATGGGACGAGAAGCAGAAGGATGGAGAAACCGTGGATAATTTTGTCAAACGGTTCCGCAACAAGGCGATGAACTGTCGTGACCCAATCACGGAGGAATTCATCCTCAAGACTTGCCAAAGATAACCTCTCACTGACGGATCGTATGATGGGCACCGCACCGCCTAAAACCCGGAAAGACTTGAAAGTCCGAGGGAAGAGGCCGGCGCTTCCTCAAAAGGGAGAAGGCGAGCGAGGTCAAGGCGCCAAATCCACGGAACCAAAATTTTGTCCCCTGAACAAGGGAAGGCGCCAATGAAGAATGTTGATGCGATCAAATTTTTCACCGCAGCCACAACAAAGAATAAAGAAGCAGCTAGCCGACCCCATCGCAGAACAACAGCCCCAAACCGAGGCGCCCACGCCGTGTTTCCCAAGACGTATTCTTTCAGGGACGAAGAGGTGCCTGGGATCTTCAAGTACTTGCTAGACAACAACAAGATCCAACTGCCATCGATCGTCAACCAGGAGGAAGCTCAAAGGACGACGGACCCCAAGTACTGCGCCTATCATAGGGCGATACACCACCCGACCAAGTCATGCTACCAGCTGAAAGACAAGATCCAAGCTTTGATTGAAGTGGGGGTGATCACTCCAAAACCAAATAAGGGAAAGCAAGTGGGCGCAAACGCGACGTCCATAAGCTTTGGGACAGTGCCTACAACCCGTTCCGCCGTAAACCGTGGTCAAAGTGGGAATGAAGACGGTGAATTACGATCCCCACAAGCAGCGAGAGAAGGGGTTAGTGCCGCAACACAGCCCCAAACGGTGAACTCCTATGGGTCCACCCGACTTACTTAAAGACGATCAAGCACGCCTTCGTCTAAAAAGAAGTCCAAGGGAAAGGGCAAATCTTGCAATGCTACCTCAGCGGTTCTACTCCACGACGACGAGCAAATTCCTACGTGTTCTTTGTCGGAGGAGGAACAGGAAGCCTTTGTCACCGTGGACGTGAGTACGCTTACAAATACCCCGATGACTCCAACCTTAATGCTAAAACGTTAACGGAGCTTGGGGTAGTAACAATTCCCACGATTCCCGCCACTCCTAAGGAGGACGCCACCAGAACGAAGGGGAAACAACCTGCAAATCCTGAGGTGCAACCCGGCGATCCGGTTTAATCGCCCGATTGGAAGGGATAGACCGGGGAACACAAGCTCTCCCTACCGCTTCGATGTGATGGCACAACCGGCCAACATCCCGGCAAGAATAACTTTATACGAGCTATTGAGGTTGTCCAAGGAAACCCGCTGCTGCTACGAGAAGCGCTATGCACTCGTGAGGTCTTCCTAACCCACATTAAATCAAGTCCAGAGGAGCCGGAGTCATCAGCCCGGGAATGCAATGTGGCCTCCAAGCATATTCCCTGCATCACGTTCTCTAAGGAGGATATGCAGACGAAGACGTCGAAGCATGACAGCCGCCTACTTCATTGTGGTACATTGGTTCCAAATAGTCAACCGATCCAAGTTGATCCGGTTCCACAGGAGCATCATGCCTTTGCGCTGATGTATAGCCCGGGATTCCCGCCGCCAGGCTCGCTCGACCGGCACCGTGATATATGGATTTAACACCGGGTCTCGCCACTTGGTAAAATCCGCATTAAGTGTCGATGGGGACTTAAAGTCCGAAGTCACCGCTACGCCATTGACGCAGACTTCCTATAACTTGTTGTTGGGTCGCCCTTGGATCCATAACCATGTTATAGTCCCTCTACCCTCCATCGATTAATGCGAAATATGTCGACACTAATAACGAGGTTAAGACGGTGGTCGCGACAAACAACCGCTTAAAGGACCGAGAATTATTTCATCGACTCTCCTTTACGGTAATGAGTCCGACATCAATCATCGCCCATGGCACGCAGCGTGAGGACGCCGATATCGCCGGGCTTGACTATAAAGGTGGTTTTGTTCTGAATGACATTGTACCCTTAGTAGTCAATCTTGACGAAGAGGGATCTTCCGATGAAAGTTGTAATTGGCAGCTTGCCGTCAAGAAGAAATAAAAGATGATTTAGAGTACTCGTTGTGTTTGAATGATGTAATGAAAAAGTTGTATAATGACCCTGAATTGCATATGCCAATTCGGTCATCCTGTGTAATACAGAAGCACCTTCGAGACTCATCCAAGACGACTTTCGTCGTCCAAGGGAAGGGAGGCCGCAAGAAGGACTTAGTCTACGGCAGAGGGGAGTTGACTCCCACGCCCAACTACTTCCTGCAGACGGGTTCCGATGAAGATAAACCGAAACTTCATCTTTCCGTGATATAGCCCGAAGCGCAAAGACCTCATGAAGAAGTGGGGTACGACTTTGCGCTGGGAGAAGGACTTTATTTTGGTGAGGATCTCGGTTCCACCCAAGGTCGATATGTACCAAGGGAAACCCGATAATTATTACGGATTCAAAAGGGGATTGGGATACGCATCCTCTTCAGAAGATGAGTGTTGTTGGCTGATCAATAACCAACCACCCAACCTAGATGACGAGTACTCATCCGATTCACGCCTCGACTCGACGCCAAGATCGGCAAGATGTTCAGGGGGTTGATGTCCAACATGGCTACAGCGGACCCCACTACACTGGAAGAAGATGAAGAATTGCCAACATGGGAAGACCCATGGGTCCATCATCTCAACATGCAGTATGGGGACCGGTTTGAGCAGAGGGAGCCTCCGACTGAAGACGAGGTAGTCCAGATCAACATGGGTAATGAAGCACACCCTAAACTTATAAATATTAGCAACAGTCTTCCCCCAGAGGAAAAGAAAAGGTTGATCGCTCTTGTCAGAGAGTATATCGATGTTTTCGCCTGGAGCTACGAGGACATGCCAGGGCTCGACCCCAATGTGGCAATGCACCGCCTCGACATTAAAGTGGATGCCAAACCTGTCAAACAGCAACAGAGACGGTTTCGTCCACAGATTATGGAGGCAATTGTTGCGGAAGTAAAGAAGCTCATAGCCTCGGGTTTCATCCGGGAGGTTCAACATCCGGATTGGGTGGCGAATATCGTTCCGGTGCTAAAAAAGAACGGGACGATCAGAATCTGTGTCGACTACAGAGATCTGAATGCCGCATGTCCAAAAGACGACTTCCCACTTCCAATCACCGATGTGATCGTCGATAATACATGTGGATTTGAGCGAATGTCCTTCATGGATGGGTTCTCGGGTTACAACCAAATCAAGATGCATCCGGATGACGCAAAGCACTCGGCGTTCAGAACTCCTCTAGGCATCTTCTGTTACACAGTCATGCCATTCGGACTGAAGAATGCTGGCGCCACTTACCAGCGCGCAATGACAAAGATCTTTCAGGATCATCTTCGGAAGACGGTCGAATGTTACGTCGATGACTTGGTTGTGAAAAGTCGTGACAAAGATGACCATATCCAGGACTTGAGGACGGTATTCGACCTCATGCGGACTCATCAATTAAAGATGAACCCCACCAAGTCTTTCCTCGGAATGTCCAAATGTAAATTCTCGGTTTGTTGTTACCAACAAAGGTATCCACATTGACCCCGACAAAATAAAGGCAATCAATGAATTGCAACCCCCAAAGAATCTAAGGGAACTCAGAGGATTACAGGGGCGATTAGCGTACATCCGGCGCTTCATTTCCAACCTCTCCGGAAAATGTCAGCCATTCTCTAAGCTGAATAAAAAAGGGGTGTCCTTTGTCTGGGATGACGCCTGTCAGAAGGCATTCGAAGATATCAAAACGTATCTGACGAATCCTCCTGTACTCGTTGCACCGAAGTCGGGTAAACCGTTCTTGATTTATATCAAAGCGACGAACCATTCGTTGAGTGCTTTACTTGCACAAGACGACGACCACGGTCACGAGCAGGCGGTTTATTATCTAAGCCGAACCTTGGTAGGTGCGGAATCTCGCTACCCAATGGTCGAGAAAGAGTGTCTCGCGCTGGTCTTTGCGATTCAGAAAATGCGACACTACTTAGTTGGGCAAACGATCTACGTCATTTCTAACGTAAATCCCGTTCGGGTGTTCATGACGCAACCAGCCTCTATGAATTGGCGCCTGGCGAAATGGGCTTTACTTTTGTCCCAGTATGACCTGCACTTCAAGCAGCAGAAGTCAATTAAGGGACAAGCCATCTGCGATCTTTTGGCAGCCAACCCAACAAAGGATACGGCTGAAATATTTGATGATCTACCGGATGAGACCCACGAGGTTAACACAACTCTGCACCAACAGGTGTGGCATTTATATTTTGATGGGCGTCGAGCTACCAGCGTGGCGGCGCCCGGATGTTCTAAGATCTCCGCCGAGTCGGAGTAGTCTTAGTTTCCCGGAAGCATGTCATGCCTCGCTTATTCATCGACCGAGCCCCGCTTCTAACAATGTCGCAGAGTACAACGCTCCTCATTGGACTTAGCTTCGCTAAAGAGCTGGGGTAGAGTATCTCAAGCTTTCGGGATTCCCAACTCATTGTCAAAGCGGACTTCGCGGGGACTATGAGGTCGAACCCGATTTAGTCCCATACCATCGTCGCTATCGAAGTTAGCGGACTCGCTTGAAGGATTCTTCATCGAGTACATTCCGCCTGCATCGCATATGCATGCACCGGCGGCATTAGCGGTGTCTTTGGCGCAACCCCCGAGATCGAAAGCAAATGGTCACGGTGAGGACCCACCGCTATTCATTCCTATTTATGATAGGGCGTAAAATGACGAAAGGGTAGTCACTAAGGAAGTGTATGCAACCCAAGTCGGACTTGAGCCCCGAGATTGGCGCTTCCTATTATTGACTACGCCTTGCACGCATCCCGCCGTAAGATATGAAGGAGCGTGAATCAGTCCGTAGAAGAGCCAAGGTTCTTCTACAATACGGAAACCCGCATTTATCGGCGTGGGTATAGCGGTTTGCTACTCGGCGCCTTTCAAACAAAGAGGCAGAGGAAGTTCTCCAAGAAGCACACGGAGGAGAATGCGCGCACTACCAGTCCTAAACTCTATGATCGGATCGAAGGATGGGGTACTACCGCCTACTATGGTCAATGATGCGTCGATATGCTCGAAGTGTCACGCTGCCAAATACACGCCAACTACCGCATCAACCTCCGAGCAACTTCACCCGCCACCACATCTTGGCCATTCGAGACATGGGGCATGGATGTGGTAGGCCCAATCTTTCCTCTCGGCCAAAGGTGATCGGTTTATCCCGGCGATCACCGACATTCCAAGTGGGCAGAGGCGATTCCCCTCAAGGAGGTAAAAGCCGCAATGTAATTCGGTTCATCAAGCACCACGCCATCTATCGACACGGTGTACCAAGGCGGATCGTACATGATAACGGTCCCGATACATTAGCAATGCCTTCATTCGGTTTTGCGAAATTTAAGATCCGTGACGCCTCCTCAATCAAGGCATAACTCACAGAAACGGATTGGCGGAGGCCTTCAACAAAACGATCATTAAAATTCTCAAGAAGCCGTGAAAAATAACAAACGCGACCGATGATAAACTCGAGAAGCACTCGGGCGATCGCGACGACGATTCGCGACACCGACCGGGCTACCCCGCACTCTCGGTATATGGGTGTGAAGCGCCCCGCCTTGAAGTTCAGATTCCATCCCTCCGCATTGCTCTAGCAACCGAGATGACGACAGAGGAGCTACATCAAAAGCCAAGAACTCGAGATGCTAGATGAAAAGCGCTTGGAAGCTCAACAGCACATTGAGTTTTACCAAGCAAGGATGTCCAGGGCCTTCAACAAGAAAGTCCGACAAAGAAGCTTCAAGGAGGGAGACTTGGTCCTCGCCGCCGACTCCACCGATAATTCTCGACTCCAAGAGGAAGGGTAAGTTTGAACCCAAGTGGGAAGGGCCGTTTGTGATTGAAACGGTCTATTCCAATGGCGCATATCGCCTTATCACCCAGGAAGGTGATAGGCAATTAATGCCGATCAATGGGAAGTTCCTGAAGAAGTACTATCCTTAGTACCTTTAGGATAACCCGTTTTGGAGGGAAGTTCTTCGGGAAATACTTTCCTCGGAGAAAACCCTAATCCTTTCCTCCAGAATTCCCCCACCGATCAAACTCATTGACGGTGGGTCCACAAAATTTTCTCTGGTCCCTCCACCAGCAAAATTCCCCCCTTGACTTCTTTCAATAAGCAAGGGGTCCACGAAATTTTTTGATCCTCTATCAAAATCCCCTCTTGATTCCTTTCAATGAACAAGAGGTCCACTTTCAAATTCGGAGATCACTTTCTGATGAACAGAAAGCCTCCATCGTTTCTATTTCAGTCACGCCCTCCCATGGCGGTAGTACTAAAATTGGAACACTCTCGATAAACGAGACCCTCAGATCAGGTGGCGAATCCTATAAAAGTGAAAGCTACCTGTATCTCTTCGATTCTCGGAGTGGAGATCCCACTCTTAGTTTCACCTTAAGAGATTCTCGAAGTGGAGATCCCACTTTTAGTTTCCCTTTCTTGGAGATAGGATATAAAATCCTTCCTCTCCATCTTCCGGAGATAAAATATAAAATTCTTCCTCTCCAGGACTAAGAAACAGGATATAAAATCCTTCTTTTCTTATGTGCACTTGGGGTTCGTCTCGACCCAGACAAAAGGAGACCTGGAAATAGAATAACAAATTCTTTCTTTCCAGCACTTGGAGACAGGATATAAAATCCTTCCTCTCCATCTTCCGGAGATAGAATATAAAATTCTTCTTCTCCAAGACTAAGAAACAGGATATAAAATCCTTCTTTTCTTATGTTCACTTGGGGTTCGTCTCTACCCAGACAAAAGGAGACCTGGAAATAGAATATAAAATTCTTTCTTTCCAGCACTTGGAGACAGGATATAAAATCCTTCCTCTCCGACATCGGAAATAGAATATAAAATTCTTCCTTTCCCACAATCAATTCCATTCACCAGTTCGATCCGGTTCAGTCGCTCTCCGGTCAAAAAGAAGACACCAAGATTCATCTTGGGGTATTTTATCCCGAAGCCTAAGAAGGGATAAAGCCAACGCCTACCACGCGTTGCCGGGTAGTCTATTCCCGTGAAAAGACGGCTTCACGATTCAACATCGTAGCATTAAGTCTAAGAGAGTTTCATTCTTTTAGCACAACGCCACATGAACGGATTCGATAATCCGCATGCTAGCCGGTCCAAACGGTGATCGGTAAAGGCCAATCAAATCCGTTGAGGGCTGGGGGTTGGCCAATAACCCCAAAGTCGTCGCCTAACACGCGGCGCCGGTTAGTCTTTTACCCGTGAAAAGTGACAAAGTCTATGTATTCAAAATCATAGCACCAAGTCTAAAAGAGTTTCATTCTTTTAGCACAACGTCACATGCGGAACGGGATTCGATAATCCGCATGCTAGCCCGGTTCAAACGGTAATCGGTAAAGGCAAATCAAATCCGTTGAAGGCTGAGGGTTTGCCAAGAATTTTATGAATGATGTGACAGTGAAAATGACAAATCGCAAGTCACAACAACAATGGAACTACCGTCGACGCACTGACTTCCGCAGTTGGTCCTCAAAGAGCCCTTTCGTAGTAACCACCGCTATACCTAGCTTTGGAGGAACATCTTACCAATAGAAAAGAATTCATCAAAACCGCCAAATTGAGGATGAACTAGCTAACAGACTAGTCCCCCAATTAAACGGGATGGAGACTCAAGTGTTTCCAGGTGGGCTATCATAGGGAGCCGACCTCATTGCACCAAGAAATGGGATATGTCAACCTAGATGCATGGAGTCAATCGGGGATGTACACAAGGGTCACTCATTACTCCTATGTGGTCGGATTCATCAGATCTCCCCTGGGAGAGTATAGGGTCACAGGCGCACCATGCACCGGCTTCTTTCATTTCGTGACGGGAGCCCTATCGCGAGGCACCTCCTCAAAGGAGATCTTAAATCACGGTCCCAGTAAGAAAAACTCCCACCGAGGCACTAATAGTATACAAGTGAACATTGATCTCCTCAAGCGACATATTGATCTCCAAAGGGGAAAGAGGCCAATTTGCGCCTCGCCTCTCCAAGTTGTCCCTAGAAGTTTGAACAAGGAACCGACAAGTTACTTCATGGTCACCGCTGATTCCAACCACGACCAACGGATCAACTTGCGTCAGGACAATGAATGCAACTCATGAAGGGTTCCTTCTCCAGCCGGATCAGTAAATCCCCATGATGGTCGAACCCCTGAATACTCCAATAAGGAACATGAGTATAAATTGTTCCCTAATTTATTGGAAAGTTCCTGGAGGATAACCTAATTCTATTCCAACAAGGAGTAGGATTCTCCCACCGCGATACTCCAACTAGGTATACGAGTCTAAACTATTTCCTATTTTGTCGAGAAGTTCCTGGAGAATAGTTTTATATTCTTAAGGATAACTCAAAAATCCCCAATTTGTTTCCACGGGTTCAAATTTTACGCCGGACAATTCGTTGTGATGAAAAATCGCCAATTGGAGGTTGAATTCCGAGAGAAAATTTTTGATGCCGGACAACGCGTCACATCTCGAGAAAATCCCTCCCACTGTGGTCAGTCCTGCAACGAGCATCGCAGTAAGAGTTCACCAATCAAAGGATGAATCCTCAATATCCTCCCACTGGGGTTTAGTCTTATGCCAAGCCATGCAGTGGAGATTTCACTGATTCAAAGCTAAGTCTCACGGAATTGGATGAACAGTTCGACGACAACTCACAGTCACGAGCTAAAAATAAGAAAATTCATTCATCGGCCATCGAGTCAAGATTTCGACAGCGGTCAGACAATAAATGCAGCACCGCGACACTTTTAGTTATCCTACAAAGCACTGGATAGTCCGAAAGAATCGGAGAGATCAAGATTTGAAGCCGTTTTCAGGTCCTATTACACCGACTGAAGGTCTGGGCCTATCACATCCAAAGTATTTCGGCTTCTTCTATAAAAGAGCGAGACCGAAACACTTTGGAGGGGGTATCTGTAGGCGTTGAAAATTGCCTATAAGTCCCCGAACGTAGCTCGTGATGACGAGAATAATCGACAAGTCATCCGATGAAGTAATGGCAAACCGTTGACGACACAACAAGTGAACGCAACGCAAACGCTCTCCTCAAGACGCCCTACGCAGAGTTTTCGACGGTCCCGCTAGCCGGTTAGCGGGCGGGGGGTCAAGGGGGCAGCGGCCCCTTATGGTCCGGGTACTCGAAATTTTTGAAAAGAGCTTTCTCCTTTCTGAGCTGTCAGTTGATTCCGGAACCTTGGTGAACTGATGCGCCATGAGTGCGAGTGAAGGGATAAACCCGACTTTGAAGCCTCAAATTAAGCTCGAAAACCAAAGAAAGAGAAGCCACGCGGCCTTCGGTCAAAACCGAGACACCAGAGGTGTCTCGCCCGAAGCGAGACACCAGAGGTGTCTCGCCCGAAGCGAGACACCAGAGGTGTCTCGCCCGAAGCGAGACACCAGAGGTGTCTCGCCCGAAGCGAGACACCCAGAGGTGTCTCGCCCGAAGCGAGACACCCAGAGGTGTCTCGCCCGAGCGAGACACCCAGAGGTGTCTCGGCCTGGCCGAGACACCAAGGCCGAATGGGCTTTTTGCCCAGTTTCGCCCGCATCCGCTGCTGCACCTATAAATATGACGGCTAGGGTTTCATTTTCAGAGGTCGGAAAAATAAAAAAGAGAGGAGACTCTGCCGAACTCTTGTGTGTGCCAAGGGTTAGAGAATTTCCAAGGGAGAGGAGATCAAGATCTAGACTTGCGCGGGGGGTGAGATCCGAGATCCAAAGTTTTCAGATCCAGATCTACAACAACAAACCATCCTTTGGATCAAGCTTGGCCTTGATCCGAAGAAGAGTGACGGGTTCGCTTGGTCGATCTCGCTCACTACGCTGATTAGTTCCTTGGCGAATTAATCTCCAGATTCGCTTAGATCTCGATCCGATCGATCTAAGAATTCCCACGTAAAAGGAGGATTTTTAGATCTAGATCCAGATCCAGATCTCGTTTGATCAACACTTGGGAAAGGAATCGCGCGGTGGTCCACGGAACACATCCCCGGCATAGGCAAAGAATCCCACGCAAGCGAGGATCCGATAAACGGATCCCGCGTTTGTTCACAAGGAGGAAAGTTGTAATTTTTATCCTTTTTCATTGTAACAAGCCTTACAAAAAGGTGATTTTTATTTGAAACTCATTTGTAATCCCATCAAGGTAGAATGATTTCACCGATGAAAAAGATAATGACTTTTCCCGAGAACAGTGAATTCTTGATTACTAATTCTCGGTCTAGTGTTTTGATGGGTTTTTAAGAAATTTTGAATTCTAGCTTCTTGATGAACAGTGTTATATAGATTTTAAAGAAAATGGGTTTAAGATGGCGGGTCTCTGTTTGAGTTAAATTTCTTGATGAATTCTCTATCATTTTGGTCCAACTTTTGATGGGTTTTTGAAGAAATTAAAGTTCGTCTTCTGCAGATGGGAGAGCAATTGGCAAAGACCAAAAAAAATCTAGAGAAGTTTTTTAAGGAAACCTTCTCCTCCATTAGACCTTGTTCAATTGACGGCCATTTAAGAAAAAAGAAGAACTTTTTTTGTTTCACATGCTTCTCCAGCTGCTGCACTAAATGTCGTCGAAGCCCTTCTCATAAGTCGCATCGAATTATTAAGGTCTGTTCTTCCAATATATTTCCTTACGCAGAGATAATTTATATGACAAAAACATAATAGTTTATTTTCTCCCTTTTTTTGCATTGTATGTGGTTTTTTCTTGATAAAAGATTCATGTGTACGCCCTCAAGGAGGTGGTTTATGTGGAAGCTTTGAAAGAGTTTATCAACTTGGCTGGCATTAAGGTAAAAATAAAACTATTTAAACTTATTTTATTATTGTATTGATGTCTTTAGACTTACTTTTCTGCAAGTTGATACTATAAAGTTCCATATTATTATTACTAGAAATAGAAGTGTGGGATCTGCTCGTAATTTTTATAACAATTTTGAAGAAAGGCTATATCAATTCTGTTTTTGTAGTAGTATTAAGGTCACTTTTTTTTAAGTTTCTTTAAATTCATTTTGTTAGTAATTAAATCACTTTTTATATGTACAGCCTTATAAATTTCAAGAGAGGGGGGAGGTGGTGTTAATCCGCAAGCGACCCCTGAATGTCGCGAGCGGCAATGCCAAAGTCAACCCCTGCCGCACGTGCAGATGCGGCATCCGAGACCATGGTTACAAGTGCTGCTCCCTCCAATGCAAGGTATTTAATTATTAATTAATTTTCTAATCAATCATTGCTGATTACTTACATTTTATGGTAAGTATAATTCAAAAGCTTCTTGATTACAACATCATGTTAGTGGTATTATATCGTAGTTTTGTTGCTTTGATTTTCAGATGAAAGATTTGATGAAGACTGAGGGCCATCTGGCGAATTTTCTGATAGAGACCGCGCCCCTGCCGGCGCCACCGAATTCTAACCAACTATCGGAAGGGGCCCACCTCAGCCCAGACGCTAACCTGAATGCCACGTCATCACAGTCGGAGGCCACGGCGGCTGAGGCTGCAGGTGGGCCCGAGGGGAGCACCGCGGACGCTCGCCGAAGGGGCAGAAACTTGTAGTTTCAGGGAGCATGGGTTGATGAGCATTTAGGGTAGTGTTCTGTAGTTTTCTTTTTAAATCTTCAGCAAAAAGCATAAACTGAGGAAGGGGAGCACACGGAGAGCCGCAATTTGATTTTGGCGGCAAGTTGTATGGCAGTTAAATGAGATATTTGTTTTCTTTTTTCTTTTTTTTTTCAAACTGAAGCATTGTTTTCGCTGATTATTTTAGGAACATATTAACCAAATCTGAACTTTAGAGTTGATATCCTTAAATTGAATGTGAGACTGGGATAAGCTATGGCTTTTAGCTTTGCGTGCGACTTGGTAGTTTGTTGTGCTTGATTGATGTTTACTTTCTGATACAGAGTGCAACCTTGCCGAACGCTAACCGGACTTTCTTTAAAAAAATTCAAAATTCATAGAGTAAGATCATACTCTATCAATTCTAACTCGGACTTTCTCTTAAAAATTTCTCATTAAAAACTATAGAGTTAGAATTGAGTGTGGATTTTAAAATCCTAGTCCTAATAGCAATCCAAGACCACCAATAATACATTAAATTCAAATCTAAATCTCAGTCCTAAATCATTAACACGTTAAATATAAATCTAAATCCTAGTCCTAAACCTAGAACACCTTAAACTCAAATTTGAATCCTAGTCCTAAACTAATAACACAGTAAATTAAAAATAAGCTAAACGACACTTAAATATCCAATAATTTTCTTGAGATGGAAGGTTTGAATAGCAAACCATATAGATGAAAAATTCCTAAACAGAATTCTGATGAAAGGAGTTTGTCTAAATTTAGCGAGTGGTGCAAGAAGATTTTCTATTTTATATGCATGATAGCCGTAAGATATATGTGTTAGAAACATGCACCAAAACATGCACAAGACAGATTTTGGGCTTAGTAGTCGACTACTCTGAGTAGTAGTCGACTACTCTGCAGTTGACAGAAAGCGCTTGCTCAGTTTTGAGCCTTAGTAGTCGACTACTCTGAGGTTGTAGTCGACTACTAAGGGCAGATTCCAGAATACGGGTCTGTTTTGGGTTTGATTTTAAACCCGTTTTGTTTTGAGTTTATATATAACCCTAAACATGATTAATTAGGGTATGGTGAACTCGTTTTGGAGCAGCCTTTGAGAGGGTTTTGAGCCGTCATTTGAGGGAGATATTTGTGAGGGTTTAGAGAGTTTTGTTTTAGGGTTTTGGTGTGAGATTTGTACCCTATTTGTATTCTCTTTCTCTCTAATAGTAGATCTTCTCCTCCTTGCCCGTGGGCGTAGGCAACTTGCGAACCACGTAAAATTTGTGTTTTTCTTTGTTAATTTGATTTGTAATAGCTTTTAGGTTCCTCGATGTGTCAGTCCTAGAACTGATGAGAGGAAGAGTAAATATCCCACTTTGTTGAGATATTTACTTCAGATTCTTGTTTCCTTGGTGAGGCGGGAATTCTTATTGCGATCTAGCTCTCTTGTTGTGGCCATTGTTCGGCAGAGGTGCTGCCGAAATTTCCGCCGCGCACAACAATATGATTAAGATATGATAAATAGAAAATTTTAATTTAATAATAAAATAATATATGACGCACGTTTGGCGCGCTTAAGTGGCATTGCTGTGTACTATTTAGGAATAGTTCACCAATTTCTCATTGCCAGCATAACATAACAAGTACCTCTAATTAATTTACCCATGACCTCAAATATTTCTACGCAAGCCTAGGCTGGATCCATGCAGCTTTGACGATCTTAAGCTCATGCCTTTTACTCGCCTCATCACCATCCATGACCACCTCAACCATCTCAGCAAAGCTGCCTCTAACAACTAAGTCATCACAACAACACATGTTAATTGAGGATACAGAAATCCCTCCTGCTCCAAATTTGCGTACCCAATCTTCAGCGCGTAAAAGGTCCACGTCCAAACCCTCACTCTTTATCTCGCCTACCAAACCATTGACAACAAACCCCTTGCGGATGTCTTCCCGGTAACACACCCCATTCTTAACATCTTTATTTTCGCTGTCGCGTCTCACCGAATCGAAGATCCAAATCCAGTACTCTTCCTCGCATCCGCAGGAATACATTCCCAGCATCCTCTCGATCTTTCTTGTAACGTTAAAGCTCTTCACGGTCCACTCTTTTTCGTGGTTTCGACGCGATGCTAGCTCCACTGCTTTGTTATCGTCTTTCCCGCTGACGATATGGACAATGCAATGCGGGGAGGTCGGGTTCGTCGTAAACGTGTAGGCCTGATCTTTGGCGATGTAGTGTTTCCCGACGTCGATCTTCCGAAATGAGAAAGGGTTGTAGAAGAAGAAGTCACCGTCGCGGTGGGCGAGGAACCAGCCGAATTTGGACTCCACGATGGTGGCTCCTTTGAGATCGGGCAAGCGAAAGGTGCAGCGGTAGGAATTGCTGTAGAAATAGCATCTGTCGTCGCGGTCGTGGACGTCGTAGAAAATTAGCCAGGGCTTGTCTTTGCTGAATTTGGTTACGTTCGTCCGGCTTGCGGAAGGGGCCCACCGCCACCAAGAGCAGACTCTGCGAAAGTTGAAGAAGTCGACGAGGGGGAGGCAGTCGGAGATCAACTCGAGGATCTCCGGCGGCATGGACGTCCATTCTCTGTGGTTGCTCTTGACCATCTTTTTCTCTTTCTCTCTCTCTCTCTCTCAAGGAATTCATCCAGTATTGTGATTTAGTTTGAAGAAGAGAGGATTAAGAAGATATATATACAGTAGCATCGGGTTCGTTGTTTGATATGAGAGCGCGTGTTTAGATTTAAATAAAAAAGTTAAATTTAAATAACTACTTATTAGTTGATTAGAGTCCTAAAACTCCAAGGATTCTAGGATGAATTTGCTGCTGTTGTTTGTTGACGTTGTTTCATATGAATTTAATACATATTTTTGTGAATTATATATAATTAAATAAATTTAAAAATAGATACCGTGTAGACGCTAAGCCCCGGCTCGAACGTCTAGTCCATCTAGCACATTCTGTAACATTAATAGAAATTTAATAGTGCCATTCAACAATATTCTATTTCGAGGGTCCAAATTAACATCAGATTTGTCTTGGATGCAAACCGCCACTCAACAAGACTAAATCTGATGAAAAGAAAAGGCGATCAAGTACATATGTCAACTACAATTAGTCAAAGAGCTAAACTGCGCATCAATCATGATAGTTCACTTTAACAAATTTTACTTAAAATGAAGAATATTGATGGAGTTTGAATGAATATGAGAAAGTGATGACCTATAAACTGCGGGCAAGATTGTTCAACATAAAAATTGTCACAAAAAAGATCAATGCCCTAAGTCAAAAGTGTCCTCGTGGAGAACATATTAATGCTGAAAGCTATCTAGGCTAGGCGTACCTCTTCAAAGAAAAAGAAAATTGCTCCTTTGGTGTTGCTACGGAATGAGGCATAACATTATCCAATGTATGACAAAAAAAAGTGATAAATAAAAACTAAAAAACAGAATAGATGTTAGTGGTAATTCCAATGCCATTACAATTTTGCAATGCCGTAAACTGACAACGTGCACGATATAATAAGATCAAAATATTACTTTTGATGCCAATGTTCAAGCTTGCCAATCAATAGAAAATCTAATGGCATTGTGTTTACCTTGCTATTAACTTCCTCAAATATTTTAGGGATAATTGTTATTAGCCCCTTATATCATCTTTAATTACTGAGGGGGACCTCAATCTCGGTATTTGTCAAAGCCTCCCCCAAATCATCAATTTCATTGCCAATTCATCCCTCTATTAAATTCTATGTTATAATTTCTAACCGCAGTTTGGTTAAGCCTTAACCCAATGTGTGAAAGTACTCCAATGCCCTTGTGATGTTCCCCCTCCTCATAATAACTAAAAGACCCTTATTTCCCCAATTTTCCCTGAGCTCTAAAAGGGAGAATATCTTTGGTTGAGTTTGGGGGAATTTTACTATTGAACAATAAGGATTTGGTGGGTTACAGGTTGAGGATTTTAGGTATAAACACAATATAAATCGGGCAGGTAGGAATTTAAATATTAGTGTTTAATGAGAAAGGGGTATAACTGAAAGTTCACATATATCCCTTAGATTTAATTGAGTTTAACTCTCATCAATAACCAGAGGGAGGTTTTGGCAATGAAAATGAAAAAATGGTAGAGGTTTTAGTAAATACCGAGTTTGGGTGGAGGTTTTGACAATTAAAAAGGGGCTTATATGCAAACTCGATATTTTAGGCTAAATAGCATTTAAATACCTTATAGTTTCACTAAGTTGCACTCATATACTCTTAATTGTTCTCATATAATATTTATATGCTAATTTTATAATTTTTTAACTATTAGTATTTGCTGAATTTATTGTTAAACCTAGCGAAATTCTAATTTCAAAATAAAGCTGGGATAAGTTTAAATCAAAATTTCGGGTAGGATTAATAAATAATTTAAGAAATCCAAAAGGGTTAAAACTTTCTAATATTAACATGTTACTTTTATATTGAAACATTCGATTGAAGTTCATAATAGAATGTGCTAACATGCCAATTTTAAATGGGACAAATTTTTAAAATAGACCTTTTAGAAACTTCATTACCAAAATAGTGGAAATTGTGAAATATATTTTACTTAACTCTAAGTAGTTTAGTAAAAGAATTAAAATCTACGGATCCTCAATCCCATAGAGTTTAGAACTCTATTAAACTAGATGGGATTTGGGGAATCCCGCGCTTTATAACATAGAAACTACATTAGTGGTTAGTCGCAAGAGTAGACTTCAATTACTCGAATGTTCTAAAGTGTGAATCTCATCATTGCTAACATTAATTTTATTTTTATATTTATCTATTTTAGAAGATGAACATTAAAAATAATTCATTACTTGGGTGAGATTCAACCATAGCCTTTCAACTCATAACTTAACTCTTAAGTTGTTAACCACTAAACCAACTATCTGAGATTTTGAATCTTGTATAGTTTATATTTTATAGACTATACGGGATTCCAAAATCCCGTATAGTTTAATAGAGTTCTAAATTCTACGGGATTAAGAATCCGTGGAGTTTTATTTTCTACTGAACTATATAGAATTCTCAATCTTGTGTAATTCTAAGAACTTATTTATCAAATTCGACCCCGTTTCAGCCATGTTGCCAATATGACTGAAACTAGGTCGAATTTTGATACACAAGTTGCAACTAGGTCGAAATATGGTAATTATTTTCTAAAAAGAGTCTATTTTAAAATTTTGTCCTTTAAAGTGCTATGTAAAAAATTAAGGATATACAAGTGTAGAACATGTGAAACTATACAAGCAGTTTAAGTGCTAGTTAGCAATTATTATAACTTAATTCAAAAGTTGACCCTCAAATAATTGAAATTACTAATAGATCCCATGGTTATTATGAGCTCTTTCAAAATAATATTGTCCATCAAAGAAAAGTAACAATGGCTACCTAATAACAATTTCAATGATTTCAGGGCTTACTTTAAAGTATTACAGATATAAGGGACTAAAATTGAAAAGGGTTAATTGCATGTTAGTCCCTTAAAATCACCCTTAGTTGCCAATTAGTCCCTCAAATCTCATTATTCGATCATTAGTCCTTAAGTCTCAGTATTCACTCATTAGTCCCTCAAATCCGCTTTTTAATTGAAACTTCGTCCCCCTAGTTTAACAATGTGAGTTTTGAGGGGAATATTCTGTTATCTTTAATGGAACGAGAGGGTTTACCCATTATATCCTAATTTAAAACTCATCAACCAGTTTCTTAGCGTTTAAACTCACATTTTGCTTATACCAAAATCCAAACCCAAAAAGTTAATCTTCCCCATTGGTCAAGGGCACCCCGACCCCATTTAGAGCTCTTTTCATGTTATCATTCCCTCTAAACCCTCTATAATCCTCTAAATTTGAGAGGGAAACATTTACTACAAGCGGCATTTAAGTAATTTCATGTGTTGGGTTAAGGGTTAACCTTACTAAGGTTAGAGAAAGTAACAAAAAAAGCTAATGGACGGATGAAATTGCAATAAAAATACAAATTTGAGGGACTAATGTGCAAATAATGAGATGTAAGGGACTACTTGGCAATTAAGGGTGATGTAAGGACTGAGATGCAATTAATCCTATAGAAAAATACCCAAAGGAATCGAGAAAAACCTAGAAAAGCGAATTCTCTCCCTCTTCCAATCGCAAATATTTTCCCATTTTGGCTCTCGATACCTCGAATTAAGCCGTTTCGTTTGGGGATCCGTGGAGCATTCAATCGAGGTGAAAAGGCTCTCATTTGTGCTCAAATGGGCGGTTTCAATTCGAATTAGGGTTTTCTACTGCAGCGGTAAGTCGAATCTATGTATGTCTTTTCTTGGTTTTTAGATGTTATTCCTAGGGTTAGGGTTTACTAGGCACGGACGTAGGGTTAGTTAATGTTTAATTTAAGTTAGGGCTAGGGTTAATTAGGCTAGGGTTGGAGTTAATTAGGCTTCATCGGGCTTAATTTGGCTTAATTAGGGTTGGGTTTGGGTTTTGGGGTTTGGGGTTGGGGTTATCATTGCAGGCTTGCTATCGCAATTGAATCTTTTGGGAGTTAATATTTTTTTGAACTGCCATTGCATTTGAGTCTTTAGGGAATAGGGATTTTGTGGAATTCAATTTTTCACATGTAAGAAATATGAACACAATATTTATGTTTGATTGTTGTTATGCTTACTCGTTCATTATAATTTAAAATTAAATTTTTTTTTATAAAACTGTGGACCTCCTTGATAAATTCAACATCTTATATAATATTGAATTTTTTGTTTTTGTTGATGGGGGTATTGTCAATAGCAATCTGGCATCCTTTTGTTTCCTACAAGTACATGGTCTCGGGCAAGAAGCATATTGTTCAGTTCTCCGGCCGAGCATTTAGGGCACAATCTGATGCTATTACTTGAGTAATCATACATGTACATATTCACATACCATTTTGTTACTGGTTGTTTGTTTTGTTTGCTACAAGCATTAAATTATATTCACGTCTCTATTCAAATTATGTTTTTTCAGGAGAAGGAAAGTCTGGTAACTGAACGCCAAAAGGTGTTGAGACTTTCTGATGCGTAACACAGGGAATCAGGGAGCGTTGTTAATGTTGATGATATAATTTGCAGGATAAGATCGGTAAGGAACATATTTCCTTATGATATTTTCTCTCAAGATTTTTTCCCCCTGGATGAACTGTTAACTGTAAACATAAGCCTAAGCCTAACATAAAGTAACCTGGTGATGTATTTTCACCTTTTCTTAGTTTGCTAAGTATTCACTCTCCCCTGTTTTCTAGGACTGAGATTGTCCAAGATTATCATCCTTGACTTATTGTCCGGAAACATTCTCTTTAGCTGGTCTATTTTTGAATTTAATTTTGTATATGACCAGTACTTTGTTACAATCTGATGACTGATACTTAGTGTTGTTAACATGTCACAGGAGATGTCAAATCATACTTATGTATGAATCTTGTGTTAGAGTTATCCATTTTCTAATTGCTCACCTCTTCAAAATTTTGAAACTAAAATATGAAATGATCATTATATTCTCTTACATCTTTTAAATATGAATCTTCGGGTTGATTATATGATGATCAGAACACCCAAATCTCCAAAACCGAAAATAAAGGATAAAAAGAAGAACAAGGACGGAGAGCGGAAGGACAATAACAATAGAGATTTTTTATTTAAAAGTTAAACTTTGTATTCACCTGAGGTATTTATGTGACAATCATGACAATCCCCACCATAAAAACAAGGGTAAAAAAAAGGAGTGATGGAGGACAATTACAGAGATTTTTGATGTTTTAAAGTTAAACTGTATCTGAGGTATTTATGTGACAATTGTGACATGTACATGTACACATGTATGATTTCGGGAAGCAAGGAGGTATATAAGTTTAACTATGTCATACTATTTTTGTTTGACACAAGACCTCTTCGACAACGTAAATTCCACATGTTCATCTCAACAACACACTCACAGCATATAGTATTGCGTTAACCGTTATTCATTCCAGCAAAGATGTTATAATTGTGCAAAGAGAATTCCAGGTCATGGCTAGGATCTTGGATAGAGGTAATAACTCACTGGGGAATTTGGTGATGGATAGTAGCCTTGAGAAGGTATTATTTGTGGGTGCAGCCAGGGAAGAAGACTCAGCCAAAGAAGTTTGTATGCCTGATTTCAAATAATGCTTATGATTGTTAATAATATAATCCACATATTCCTGAATTGCTTACAATGTACATATAGAACTGAAGCCACATTTGTGGATACGCTTTTTATTTTCCATGTTTTGAAGCCCCATTAGTTGTACCATCCTATCCATAATGATTGAACTTGTTCTTGCGAGCTTCATCAGCTTTATTAAAAAACTTTTTTGATGCTAAGATTTTTAATGCTTTTAGGATTGCAAAGTTTTTTCTTACACACACACACACACACACACACACACACACCAGGATCTACTTTGTGAAGTATCTGCTTTCAGATTTTGTATCTCCATGTTTGTGGCATAGGGTTGCTACTTGCTGCGAATTTGGAGCTTTTCTTATCAGACATATCAACAAGTGCCAACGCTGTTTTTAACACTTGATTTTCTCAGTGCAAAATGACCAGAAAGAGAAGTAATATGTAGAACCTATAGTAGGTCGGAGAATATGGCAAAGTTTCTATATATGAACTTTAAATACTTTTCTGTTGCTTGCCTTTATGGATGATTTTTAAATTATTATGTCAATGACCAGTACTTTCATACTATCTGATTACAGATACTTATATTTATTCTGCTGTCTCAAAATTGTGCAGCACTCGATTTACCCTCTAACTTGTTCATGTTCGGTGGATAGCATCTGAGATGGATTGATGTTAAATGTATAATTTTATTTGCCATCCTTAGATTTCCTTTATCTATTATCCAAATTTAGTTTGATCGTCCATAATTACAGTATCTTCAAATTTCAGGTTTACCTGACTTTAAAATGGGAATGTATGTCAGCACTCTAATAACTGACAATTTTTTTTTGAAGGTGGTGAGAATTTTTTTCCCTTATAATTTTAAGTTTTTCTTGCAGGCTTTACCATTTGTGGAGGGGTCGCAAGCCTGTGACCACTCCATGCAGGACAAGTAATATGTAAGCTTCCGTGCAGGACAAGTAAAATGGAAGCCTCCACGCTGGACGAGTAAAATGGAAGCTTGAATCTTTTGAGAGAGGGAGGGAGGGAGGGATATGAAATCTGGAGGTTTTATCCTTGCAGGACAAGTAAAATGGAAGAGAGGAGGTGGGGTGGGGCGAGAGAGAGAGAAAGAGAGAGAGAGAGAGAGAGAAAGAGAGAGAGAGAGAGAGAAAGAGAGAGAGAGAGGGAGGGAGGGAGGGAGGGAGAGGTTTTATGGGACAAGTAAAATGGAAGCTTGGATCTTGCAATAGAAATAGGTATGCCTATACCTATTTGGCTTGTATGAAATATGGAATCCAAGAAGAACACATTTGTGCCAGCTGAAGGGCAGAATGTCGCTGCCAATCCAGATATATACGGTATGCTTTTGAATGCTCCTGTGTCATATTCTTTTTATAAAACTTTAAAGAAATTGCTACACAAATAACAAATGTATTATGCATCTATTAGTTATACTTTATTAGCTATACCAAAGCTCAGAATTCATATTCTTTTGTAGGGTACATTTATGAGCACTCAAAACTGAAGAAAAAACCCTATGCTATTGTTGATTGCAAGATGCCCAATATATTATCTTGAGAAGGCATTGAAGAACGGGGTAGTTAGCTTAGCCTTGTGCTTTCTTTTGCAAGTAAGCACCCTCGACATGAACTTGTTGTAGTTCTCTTATCTTCTAATTATCTTATGTATTTTGAATCTTTTTTTCCACTGTTTGCAGTGGAGCTCTGAGATGGTAATGGCAATGAGATTCCTTTTCCTTATGAGATCATAAACCAACCACAATGCTTTGGGTCATTGATAAGTGGTAAACACATCTTCCTCCTCTATTTAGTGGAGTATTATTATTTCAATTCTTGAAGTAGGAAAATTTGATTGTGTGAGTCGAAAAGGTTTAAATTATATGATGGAGGAGTCTTGTAATTTGGCCTTGTTTGATTCTTTTATGTACATAATATGTAACTGGAAAAGTAGAAAGTTTCCTCTCAAAAGCTAATTTTCCGTGTAGTATCTCTGAATTACTGTTTTAGGCTAATTATAGTTGTCTAAAACTAGTGAAGAAAGGATAAAGATCCACTCTACGATAGTTAGGATTATGATTATCCTATAAACTTGGATATAAACATGACAACGTTAATAAGAGATGATGCAGTATATTTCAATAAAAATATAGACCTACAATAAAGATCAAACAATCGGCTGTCTAATATAAAGATAGATTAACCAAATAATGTTCTCACAAGGTATCTTTAAAGTGAAAGCATTGGTAAGATGCCAAAAAGCATATTAAGGGCAAAATATTTCTCCAAATAAGAAGGGAAAGTGTGCAGATGATGTAAATTTCAAACTTATATGTAGACTTTCAAACAAAGATCAAGCAATCGGACACAAAAAGCATATTGGGAAACTAAGCAAAATAAATATTGTGATGTTGGTTTACATTTTCAATGTTAGAAATATTTTCTGAAAAACTATTGGTAGCTAATGATAAGCAAGATACAGATTTAGCTAATAGGTCCCACTCTTTCCATGATTTAAACCTTGAATAAATAATGAGTCATCTTTTTCTTTGGTGGATATATAAGACAATGCATTGCAAACTCTTTACATTCTCTTCTGCTTCTTTTTTGGCAACAGAACCTCCAACCTCATCATCAGCTCTTCTGCATACGTTGCTTCCTCTCTCACCAAACGGTAGGTTTTTCTCTCTTTTGAATTCATTGGTGAATGTTTTGTCATTGTGATCTAATATTTGATGTGTTTTTTGAAAAGTTATGTTTTCAATCAAATGACTTCTCCTTTCCCTGTCACTTTCTCTATCCCTTCCCTAGAATCAAACATTCTTTTCGAATTTCTTGATGACCATTGTCATCTAAATCTGTTATTCATTCTCATACTTCTCTCAAGAACTGAATTAGGTTATGCATTACAATGGTGGGTTCTCTTCTTCTAAGAATTTCTTTATGATTTCTTTCTTATTTTGGTCTAATATTTGATGGGTTTATTATAATGTTATAAGTTCTTTCTTTTGGGATTCTTGAGATTTACGTGGGTTTTGAATAAAATTGGTGGATTCTCTTTGTTTTCCAGTCTCTTTGTTATCCATACTCATAGTTCTGTTTTCAAATTTCTGGATGAACATTGCCATCTAAATCTGTTATTCATTCTCATACTTCTCGCTCTTGAACTGAATTTGGTCTAATAGTTGATGGGTTTTAGAATGTTAAGTTTTTTCTTTTGGGATTCTTGATGAATATTTATGTGGGTTTTGAATAAAATTGGTGGATCCTCTTTGTTTTCCATTCTCTCTGTTATCCATACTCATAGTTCTCCCTCTCTATATGCATAAAATTATGGTTCTTTTTCTTCTAAAAGTTTCTTGTTGAATTTTTCCCCATTTTGGTCCAACATCTTGATGGGTTTATGAAAAAAATGTGGTCTCTTACCATAGTTCTCCATTACTACACATTCTCAACAAACTTTTTTAAAATGGTGAATTTCTTCATTAATTCGGTCAATTTAAGAAATGGTGATTCTTGGTCTAGTGTTTTGATGGGTTCATAAGAAATGTGAACTCTGTCTTTGAGTTTCTTGATGAACACAGTTACATAAATTTTAAAGAAAATGGGTTTAAAATGGCGGGTCTCTTTTTGTTTTGAATTTCTTTATGAATTCTATATCATTTTGGTCTTAACTTGTGATGGGTTTTTGAGGGAATTAAATTTGATTATCTGTAGATGGGAGAGAAATTAGCAGAGACCCAAAGAAATTTCGAGAAATTTTTCAGTGAGAGATTCGTTGATAGTCACTGCACAGTCAACAATCATGAAGGATCGATGAATATCTCTTATTGCCTCGAATGCTTCTCTAGATGCTGCCTTAAATGCATTCAAAACCCTCCTCATGGCTTACATCGAACTGTTAAGGTTAGTTCTTGCTATATAAATCTTCTTGAAAAGAATGAAAGTTTATATGAATTACAATCTTTTTATATGAATTACAGTCTTTTTCTTTATTTTTGATGTTATTTTCTTGATTAAAGATTCATACGTATGATGGCATGAACGTTGTGCAAGTGGAAGATTTGCAAGGGTTTATCAACTTGGCTGGCATTAAGGTAAAGTAAAGTTTATTTAAAATTCTATTACTTGTATATTGGTTCTTTACAGTATACTCTTCAAATTTTAATACAAACCTCATAAGATTTATACTTTTCAAATTTTAATACATACCTCATAAAATTTACAATAAAGGCTCAAAGAAGTTTTTTGCACAAGGTCACTTTTCTAAATTTCTTTAAATTCTTTCATTAGTAATTAAATTTAATTAATTATTTACAGCCTTATCAAAGAGCAAAAGTCAAGGTGGTGTTAATCAGCGAGCGACCTAAGATCACCTTTCAGGGAACAGCCGATTGCAACCGCTGCCGCATGTGCAAATTCAGCATCCGAGACCATAATTTCCAGTTCTGCTCCCTCCAATGCAAGGTAATTAATTAACTAATTTTCCAATTGATCATAAATTACCCACATTGTATAGCGGGGTTACGTCTTTGTTTTCTTTTGCTTTTTGCAGATGAAAGATGTGTTAATGACTGAGGGCCATTTGCGGAATTTTCTCATAGAGAGCACATCCTTGCCGGCACTGAACTCTGACCAACTATTGGATGGGACCCACCTTAGCCCAGACACTAACCTGAATGCCATGTCAGCACAATCAGAGTCCACGGGGACTGAGGCTGGTGGGCCGGAAGGGACGACCACACACCTTCCTGGGTCGGAGTCCACGGTGACTGGGACTGAGGCTGGTGGGCTGGAAGGGACGACCACGCACATTCCTGGGTCGGAGTCCACGGTGACTGAGGCTGGTGGGCCTGAGGGAACGGCCACGGACACTCCTGGGTCGCAGAGGAAGAAAATTAAACTTTTCGGCAAATGGGTGCGTTGATGAGCATCTAGAGTCGGTATTTTACAGTGTTTTCTTTTTGATCTTAAGCAAAAGCATGAACTGAGGAGGAAGGGGAGTCTGAAACACGCCGCAGTTTTAATTTTTAGCAAAAGCATGAACTGAGGAAGAAGGGGAGTCTGAAGCAAGCGGCAGTTTTAATTTTTGCGGCAAGTTATATGCAAGTTATATGAGAACTTAATATCTTGCTATATTTCTTCTTTTCCTTGTTTGATGTTAAAAAAGAAAATAGATACTGAAGCAGAACTGGTGAGAAAGAATTGTTTTTACTCGTTACTGACTGAGCGAAAATGTCTTTTTTATTTTTTTCATACATGCATCGCATGCGCCTGATTACTTGCCATCTAAAAAAAACATAGCAAAAAGCAGTGCTCTTATTATTGATGGTTTAAAACCAAAAGGTTTATGATAGAAGTGGGGCTGACAGGCCTCGAGTTTAACAGGAACCAAACGAGGCTTTTGTGATCAATATTTACTAGTCAAGTACGCAACACTAATTCGGTTGAGATCTATGTTCTCAGCTTAAGAACAGAACACAAAAGTAATTATATTGGAAAATTTCTCAAATTCATTGCACACATTTTTTTTTAATTTTATTTTTTGATGAATTCATTGCACCGTTTAATTCTACAAACGTCTTGTATTGACGATCGTGTACTTATTTCACAAATCAATATTCGGTACTGCCTTATAGATATCTAGTAAAATTTAAAAATACCAGTATTAATTGAGATTAATCAGAATAAGTCTTCGAATTCCTTCACTACATGTAAACCTTAAATTATCATTTGTCTAATTTGTGCATCGTACTGTTTTTTTCACAAGATAAAAGCATTACTACCCTCGTTAGTTTCGTAAACAGCAAATTTTCACAAATATTTCAAATGGTGATTGCTAAAATGTTATTATTAAATTGAGATTTTTTACCTTAAATAGTCAATAATTGCATATTAGTCCCTCAAATGTTGGAAATTGCATATTAGTCTCTCAAATCCTATATGATTGTAAATTGGTTCCTTTGTTAGTATTTAAGTTTTAAAAAATCTAAGTATGATTAGGTTAACTCCTAAGTTCCTAACCCAATATTTGCAATCACCAAATTACCTTTTCTCTATTTCAACCCTTTGGGAATCTCAACTTTAGGTTAGGTTTCTTTTCTTACCATTTGAGAAGAAGAACCGAAGTGAGATTGAATTTTAGCGAGTGTTAAGTTTAAACCCATGAAGAAATGGGTTGAGGAACTTCACATATAGAGGAGCGAAATGATCACGTTGTCCCCACTCATTAGATTTGACAGAATATTCCTTCAAATCTAATGTGATTTAATTTGAATGACCATTTTGCAAGATCCTAGCTATAGGATTGGAGGGACTAATTTGCAATTTTTAAGATTTGAGGGATTAATATGCAATTATTGAAGATTTGAGGGATTAACATCTAAAAAAACCTTACTAAATTAAGGGAGGAGAAACCTAGTTGTTTGTATCAAACATTAAATTACAGCTGTTAGTTAAAGGCTCAAAGACTTGGTACTTAAGTAAATGAGTTACGCTACTAAAGAACGGTCATTTTTTACTTGTCGCCCACTTAACCATTAAGAAACTAAGCCTTCACGTGCTAAAGGCGTGACTGTCTTTATGTACGCCCGCGAAATCTCCCTTTGATTTTGATTTTGAGAGTAATTGGTAGATTTAGGGTTCGAATTTGGCTGGTAATGGAGGACTGGGGCGCCTTCGTCCATAAATTGTAGTTGTGATGATGATGGAGGACTCGGGCGTTTTCTTGCATAAATTGTAGTTGATCAATGAAAAAAACTTTATTTCATTCATCAATTGAGCGTTTGTATTACATCAAGATACTCATAACTGAGATAAGCAAAATTACAAATAACTCAACAACTCAGTCTTATAGGTTGCTGACCCATTGCTCATATTCAGTTGGGATTTGCTTGTTAAGGACAATAGTAAGTATATTATTTTTAATTGCTGGAAACACTTGATCTGCTGCGCGGGCTTTCCCTTCAAAAATGCGTCGATTACGTTCTTTCCATATGAAGTATGTTGAAGCAGAGAGACCAGTTCTTTTCAGCTGCTGCATGTAACATTTACCTCTCAGATTATTAGAAAACCAGCTTCTAATAGTAATCCAATCACATGATTTCCATTTGAACCCCAGCCAAGTCATGACTTCGTTCCAAATCCTCATCGAAAACTGACACCCAAAGAATAGATGCTGATGATTTTCTTGCATCCCATCAGAACAGAGCACACATGAGTTTGCTATTAAAAGACCCATTCTGCATAGTCTGTCTTGAGTTAGAAGCCGACCCCGAAAGCTTAGCCATAGGGTGAAGGAATGTTTAGGGTAATTGAAAGAACCCATACAATTTTACACCAAGATATAATGGGGATTGAGGGGGAAATGGCCTGATAGATCTTTGAGATACTGATTTTTCCGTGCACAAAACATGCACAAACAGTAGCCGATAGGCCTTGCAGTCCACCAAGACTAATCAAAGCATAATCCCTTACTTTGAGAATTTGCTTCCACAACCATGAGTCTCCAACTTTCCTTTGCACATTCCAAATGTTTCTAGTTTTTAAGTATGTGCCATGGATCCACTTAATCCACAAGAAATCTTTCTTATCATGAATAGACCATAATAATTTGATAGCAGCAGCAATATTCCATAAAACAACAGAATATATGTCTAGACCTCCATGAATGTGATCAGTACATACCTGATCCCAAGCCACCAGTGCAATCTTCTTTTTATCTCCCATACTCCCCCAAAGAAATCTCTTTGAAAGTTTATCAATTTTCATAAGTACGAATGTAGTTGTTAGCCCAGAATGTTTGAATGCCAAGGATAACACTTTTTATCAATTGAATCCTTCCTGCATATGAGATGTTCCTATGCTTGGACCATTTCTGATACTGATTAGCAGCTAAATTCTAGTGTTTTGTTGATGATGTTGATGATGCCCCCGAAAGTTTTTTGTGGTAAGCTTTCACTAAATTCTAGTGTCACTATTTTTATTTTGTTGACAAGTGCATTTTGTTCACTAATACAATAACTTCTATAATTCCTCTCTCCTCGTCTCGTTCATTTCTGCCTCGAATCTAAACCCATAAAAAAAAGTTCCCATCTGCAATTAATCTATAACTTTGCTTCTGAATATAACTCTATATGTAGTTGCAACTGTATTTATATAAGAGAAGAATTTAGCTGAGTGTTTTTATTTGTACTTTCCTTCCAATTGTTAATGGAAATGTTTTTCATTTACCTAAAAAACAAGAGAGAAGAATCCAACCGTATTTATATAAAATATATAAGAATGCATTTAGGTGTAGAATGGCCTCTTCGATTTGCCTTCTAGATTTGCGTGCCAATGGGATTTTTTAAGTCCCTCAATGCACTGAAATAAGTAACATTTTGGGCTCTTTTGTCATATTTTTCTTGTTCTATTCTGTGCATGATACAATGGTCTTATGAAATTGATTACTCAGTTATATCTGAGTGCTTTTTATTGTACTTTCATTCCAATGGCTAATGGAAATGTTTTTCATTTACCTAAAAAAGCTAGTAGAGTTCAATTGTATTTATATAAAATATATAAGAATGCATTTAGGTGCAAAATGATCTCTTCCATTTTCCTTCTAGACTTGAGTGCATATAAATTCTCATTATATGATGGAGTTAACTAAGTCATAGCATGCATATAAATCTAGCAAGTAAACCTAAACCAACCATGTTTTAAACTTTGATTAGAAATAACCCAAATTGATAAATACCTATTTTAGAAACTCTCAAATTAATATATGAAACGTTTTATTCAGCCATAGTGGAAGAAAACTTTGCATATAAAACTCAATCCACTAAGTCATGAAGTGCTCCACTAAGTCATGAAGTGCTCCACTAAGCTATGCATAAAGGATCTTTTGTTTTATTTTTTTCCCAAAACCTTTCTCCCTCCACTACATTAGTAGCCACTCCCTCATTTATTTCCATCATTCATATCCTCACAAAAAAATGGAGGAAGAGCAAGCTTGAGATTGGCTTATTCTCGTGTAGAAATTTCCTGCAGGACATCTTGTGAGTATTTTGACCATAACTTTCATTAGGAATATCTTTTTTATGTGAATTTTTCTATTTTCAAATCTTTGCTAATACGGATTTCATTTAAACTTAGTTTGATCAATTTTGGATATCATTTGCTTTCTCGAATTCTTAGAAGAATTGGATGCATGTGTCTGAAATAAACTGCTTGAGATAGGTTCACTGCAGAGAGTATAACTCTCCATGCATATCTTGCATGTCTTAAATTCCTATTAATATGGAAATTAGACTCATGTAAATATCTTTCAAAATTAGTTTGGTTCATTTTCAGTATCGTTTGCTATCTCTAATTCCTAATCAATTGTGATCTATGTGCACTGAAACTAGTCTGATAGTGCTCTGTGATACCCATGCGCTTTCTAGTCCATATATTCATGATCATTAGTCATAATTTTAATATATTTAGATATTATGAAACTAGACTTTTATATATTTCATTTGAATATTGTTTCACAAATTTTGGATGTCATTTGACCCCTCATTTGTGCACTTAAATCTGTTACATAGCCTGCAGTTACAATCTGTACATGTCCTGCATATTATGTGTATAACTTGACCCATGCACATAAGTCTTGAATATAATTTATTATTCTGAAAAGTAGACACATATTAGAGTCAGATGGTACTAGTTTCATGCATTTGGGTATTGATTGCTCTACCATCCATCTATTGTAAACTACTGCATGAACATTGAATTTGCTGCTGTGCATATTATAGGTATTAGATGTAACCATCTAGGGTGTAGCATATGCCATGATA